>WPIO01000067.1:1177500-1227500 GCA_009760855.2 Cristatella mucedo | reverse complement strand
GACGTCTAGCCGCGGGGCGGTTGAAGTGCGTTCGAAGGCGCCAGGCAAAGTCTGCTTCTGCTTCTGTCGACTCCGGAATCAGGTCGCGGGTGTTCGATGGCCGCGGTACGACTGACTACTGCAGAGGTGGTGATACCAGAGCTCGGTCGGGGCTCGGCTGGACTGCAGTCCTACGGCTGGCTGAAAGTGCCACCGGCGCTGGCTGCTAAGCGATGCCAGCCGCATGACCGGCGGCGGCATCGGGAGAAACTCGAGAGACAAAGGTCGCACAGCGTGGCCGGACGAGAATGTACAAACAGAGTCGGATCGGCCCTCTGCGACCCTTGCTGCGTCGGTCGTCTGAGCAACCGAACGGCGAATTCCGTGCTACGAGACAGCCGGGTTACACTGGGCGGCTTGCTGGCCAGCGGGAGGAAAGTGCTGGTGACAGCAGGGTGAAGGCTGAACAGACAGACACCAGATTTCAGCTCGCTGCTGTAGCTGCAATCCGAATAAAAAACACACGTAGATGCATACATATTGGCTGAGCCGTCCAGATCCGGAAAGCTCTGGAAGCGCTCTAGAGGACATTGCAGTGGTAAAAATAAGGAAATAATGTCGCACCATCTTCTGGAGATGAACTCGCAGCCTGCTCGACGAGAGGCCAAACTCAAAACCCACTCAAATTTCATTCTGAAAGGATTTATTACTGATCGCTAGTGTTCGTTCCGTACAGTCTCTTAAGCGACCCTGCGAAACAGCTAGAACCGGGCGCCTGAACGCCCAATAGAGTCTAGGAGAGAGGGAAGGGGTTGTTTTGAAATGCAGACGCGACTTACGTAAGGTGGATTTATACGCCACCGTGCTGAACATTTCATTTTGACCCAATGGTCAAGGTGCTCGCCCTTAAAAACGACCGAGGTCAAGGTGAACGCATTTGATAACCGAGGTTGTGGGCTCGAGCCCCGCGGCATTTATGAAGAGCCTGAATAGAGATTACGTTATCATAGGGCAATATGCAAATGAGTTATATTTATATTCATTTATTTAATGGGACGCCAGGGGCGCAAGCCTTCCTAAGGAGGACGGTTGGGCGGTTGCATCCCGCCGATGAGCTCTTGAGCGGTGGCAGCACCGCTGCGCGGCGGCGGAAGCAGGGCGGAAGCAGGGCGGAAGCAGGGCGGAAGCAGGGCGGAAGCAGGGCGGAAGCAGGGCGGAAGCAGGGCGGAAGCAGGGCGGAAGCAGGGCGGAAGCAGGGCGGAAGCAGGGCGGAAGCAGGGCGGAAGCAGGGCGGAAGCAGGGCGGAAGCAGGGCGGAAGCAGGGCGGAAGCAGGGCGGAAGCAGGGCGGAAGCAGGGCGGAAGCAGGGCGGAAGCAGGGCGGAAGCAGGGCGGAAGCAGGGCGGAAGCAGGGCGGAAGCAGGGCGGAAGCAGGGCGGAAGCAGGGCGGAAGCAGGGCGGAAGCAGGGCGGAAGCAGGGCGGAAGCAGGGCGGAAGCAGGGCGGAAGCAGGGCGGAAGCAGGGCGGAAGCAGGGCGGAAGCAGGGCGGAAGCAGGGCGGAAGCAGGGCGGAAGCAGGGCGGAAGCAGGGCGGAAGCAGGGCGGAAGCAGGGCGGAAGCAGGGCGGAAGCAGCGGAGGGGCGGAAGCAGGGCGGAAGCAGGGCGGAAGCAGGGCGGAAGCAGGGCGGAAGCAGGGCGGAAGCAGGGCGGAAGCAGGGCGGAAGCAGGGCGGAAGCAGGGCGGAAGCAGGGCGGAAGCAGGGCGTGTGGCCATATGCCCACCCCCCCCAGCGGGCACCGACCTGAGCGGCTCCCTCCCTCCCCCCCAATCTCAACGCCCCCACCCGACCGTTGGCGACAACGAAATTACGTTAATAAATTAATTAATTAATAAACAAACAAATAAATTAATTAATAAATAAATAAATTAATTAATTCAACTCGATGAGCAACCGACGCCTTCGTGCGGAATAAGCACTGTGACTTTTTCGGTGTTTCGTTAGTTTCGTTTCGTTTTCGTTAGTTTCGGCCCTGTATACATGAAAACCTTGCGGGTCTTTCCCCTGCATGCACACTTGCAGGTCCTGCCTCCTTGATAAAAGTCCCGGCTCCTCCACTGACCGCAAGGATTCTGTCCGGTCGGCCAATCGGACGGCGATCGATCTGACTGACTGATCAGGCTGACTGATCAGGCTGACCGATCGCGATGCTACAGCTCGAGGATGCATCGGCGGGCGACAAGCATCAACAGATACTCTGCAGACACAAGCAAGGCGTATTATGCGATCGCAACCGGAGCAACCGCAACCGAAAGAAGGTTTTTCCTCAGGTCACCATCCTGCTCGGCTCTTACGGGTTCAGACGGGGCCGCCAGCTTCTGTCCATCGCAGCGGTCGGCAACCGGCGGCTCGCGAGCCGCACGCGGCTCTTTCGATGTCAAGATGCGGCTCTGCCGTTCCACGCGCAAATATTAATAGCTATATTATTTTATTTTCAAAACTCATAAATAATATTATACTGCAAAAAACTTTAAACAGGATAAAAATACTTAACAGAGAACAGTGAGAATAGGTGGAGTAGAGAGTATACGGACAGCTGCCGCTTGGTCTATCGCAAAGTGCACCGAAGTAATGCAAACTTTTATGCAAAGCACTCGTACAGCCAGGTACTTTCGTGTATCTGTATTGCAATAAAATGTGACTGGTGATGCTAGTGATGATAACATGGATGCATGTGGGGAAAATCCGAGGAACCGGATATTTAACGGGTTTTCACTTCTGGGAGACGGTTTTTTCTTACCAGTCGTAAGAATCGGAGCTAGTGGTAGAAACGACGTTTGCGGCGCATTAGCCAACCCTTTCCTTTAGAAAGAATAGCGAGGGGTATTTCTCAATAAGAAAACGCTTATTCTTTTTTAATTGAATATTGCAATTCAAGGTTGACCGCGAGAGACGCTGCTGATGCGTGCACGCGACGAACCGACGAACCTTAGTTCTCGAACCACTTGCACTTTCACGAAGAGGCGAGAGCCTGCCGGACTTACGATGAAGACGGCGTCTTTCGGCACCGACTGGCCGTCGGCAGGTCCGCACGCGTCCTCGGTGCAGGCGCCAATCGATCGTTTCACCTAATATTTTCGGCCGCCGGCGACGAAAGCAGCATCATGGCGGCGCGCCGGCCTCGCTCGCTCGCTCCTGATTCGGGGCCGCCGCTTCCGTCGCTCATCGCTCCCGTTGCGGCGGGTCGCAGCCCATCGGCGAAGCCGGCGCTGCGAGAATCAGCTGCTCCGTGCGTTCGCACGCGTCGCGCGTCTCGCGGAACGATCACTACGCGGCAGCACGGCGCCGGAGGCGGAGGTCGGCGGCAGAGATCGCTCGCGTGTCGGGGAACGATAGCGGGAGCCGAGTGGAGGGGGCCGGGCGTCCGGTCAGAAACAAAAGTTAGCTAAATTAAACAGTCTCATTAGTACAGAGGTAGAAAGGCGTTAGCGGCTGTCAGCACCGTTTTTGCAGTTGGCAACACAGGATCGCCCGCTCTAGGATTCGAACCCAAGGCCTCGGTCGTGAATAGCGAGTACCTTACCTCTTGGGTTGTCAGGGTAGCTTGCTCATATGAGAAATACCGCCCAAGTTGGGCCCGCTCTCCGGCTACAGCGCTAGGTGTCGTGGCGTGCGAGAGCAGCGAATAGCAGAAATGCGGACACAATCGGGCGTGCCTACCTTAAGCGGGTGTAATATCGCACGAAAAACCCCTGGCGAACTTAGACTAGGTTAGACCGCGCGCCCCAGCCTAGACAATGAGATGGATTAAATGTTAACCCGCCAATCCAGAGATTCGCGGAGCGAGTGACTAGACGCTCGAGTGCGTTTCGTAGAGATCGTCGCGCGATCCATCAGCGATGCTCAGACGACTCGCCGCCCCTCCCCCTTCGTTTGTGGCGCGACAAGCCTAATGGCTCGGCCCGGCTCGTAAAGCGTCGAAAGTGACCGCATCGACTTTCGCCGGATCATCCGCTTCCGGATTCGACCGCTTCCGGTGTTTTTCTCCTTGGATGACAATTCTTCGCAAGCACGAGTGAAGGTGTCTCCGCGCCTGGACGCCATTGGCTGTTTTTGAAGGCGTCGCGTTGGAAGCTGCGTCTACCAATGCGGCCAATTTCTCTACTGCAATGTAATGTATCTCCGTCTGTAACTCCACAAAGTCATAAAGACCATGTGGGTGTTACGCAGGAGAGTTTTGTATAGCGCACTCACAGCCTAGGCGGCTTTCGGTACGCATTCGGTAGCCAACAGACTTCGTCTCACGTAGCAAAGAGAAAGTGGGAAGCACAGCAGAGTCAGGAGAGCAGTTGAGGTAGTGAGTAGCATGAAAGTAGCAGCTCAGGACCACTGAAAATGACGAGCCATAGTCGGCAGTAGGAGAATAGTTGTCGTTGAGTAAGAATTGTGGGAGCGAGTTCCTCAGTCTAGGACCTGCAGAGCTAAAGCTTCTGTCGCCAACTGTCTTTAAGCGGAGGAATGAGACAACTAATTTATTGTCCACACAGGACCTGAGGGCGCGAAGAGGCTAAAACTGATGCAGCAGTTCAGCTAGGTACGAAGGAGCCAAGCCGTGGCGGGCCTTGTGGGTCAGCGTAAGAACCTTGCTCTAAATCCATTGGTCAACCGGCATCCATCTTAGTTCTTTTTGCAACGGAGCATACCTCTACCTTTCTGACTCGCCGATTCGGCCACTTCTGCTGGCTAGGCTACGTTGAACCTGGAGGAGAGATGGGTAAGTGATCTGCGGGTGAAACGCTCTTGAATACCGGCGGCTCTAACGGATTACTAGCACCTCCAGTTGTGTCAAAGGACTGCTTTGACAGAGACGACCGCGGGGCTGGCCGGGTCGTGGTGCGTTGTTATGGCGCTCGGCTTTAGTTTCGTGCACCCGCTGTGGTTGTCTTACTTCTTATCCCCCATGCACTATTATCTAAAACCGACCCACTTGGGGTGCCAACTGCATGCACTAAATTGAAAGTCCTTTACTCTATGCCAACAGGGGCTATCTAATTCATAATTACGGTTGTGCCTTTCGACGGGCGCCTGGCACAACTTGTGGAGCCGCAAATTGGATTTCGGCGGAATTAGCCCGGGCCGATGGCTCTTTTGTTGCCCGCCGGTGTGGACCAGCAGTTAAGGCGCTCGCCTCGAATCAAGGTCAAGGTGAATGTATATGATGGCCGAGGTCGTGGGCTCGAGCCCCATAGCGTATGCGAAGCGCCTGAATAGAGAATAAGGTCTCCTAGCGTATTATATTGATGGATTGTAGTTTGTCACTAAGGCGACGGCGGCAGTGGCGGTGGGTGCTTTTCTGAAAGAAAAAACCCTAAGCCGAATCGCCTTCGTCGTTTTTTCCGATTCAATATACATATATAAAATACATTTATACATACATATATATTTATGTATATATGTATGAATATAATGTGCGTGCGTGTGTGTGACTAATTTGTATTATTGTACCCTAATATATATATACACTAGTTAAAGCGAGAAAGTCCGCCACTCTGCAAGATGGCGAACTTGCATCGCGTGGCAAGAGAGCGAACTTCCGTCAAGCGGCAAGAAGGAGCAGCGTTGTCTTACGTAACGGAACTACTATGACTCAGTAAAGCTAAACCACAGGCAGTGAGCTGCTCACGCATATATATATATGTGTGTGTGTGTGTGTGTGTGTGTGTGTGTGTGTGTGTGTGTGTGTGTGTGTGTGTGTGTGTGTGTGTGTGTGTGTGTATAGAGAGAGAGAGAGAAGAGAGAAAGAGAGAGAGAAAGAGATATATTGCCAACTACGGCTACATCCTTCTAACTCACGAGTTCGGGTGAAAGAACAGTGCGAGCAAGCAAAGTTTACAGCCGTGTGCCCTGACATTTCGCTAAATTGGTAAGCACTAAGTGCCATATTTCATTTTTTAGCATATACCCAGTATATAGTTCCACATTCTAGTTAGTCCTTGAGGCAGGCGAGTCGGACAGACAGACTCGCTACTCGTTAAAGGCTTGTAGCAGCCACGTCTCTCGCTCGCTGGGTGGCTGATAGCCAAACTTAAAGCTCGCTCCGGCACCAGATTTCTTAGTCATATACCAGTCAGGTTCAAAAGTTGTGCAAAAAACCGACTACATAATTTATTCACGCGTCGCTGCTCACCAGCGTGCTTACCGTGGACCGACCGTTTCAAATGGCTTCCGGCTCAAAGTCGGTACATCACGCTGGGTGGCCATTTGTCCGCGGGCGGCCGCTCCCCTGCCCCTCACGACCCAGCACCACGGTCGGCGGCTCGCGAATCGATCCGTGCGACCGCCGGAAGTAGGTGAACGAGCGGACGCAGCACGCGGCGAACGATCGCCATAAACCGGACGCGGGCGCTGCAGGAAGTCACGGGCGCTGCGCAGCTGCCAAAGCTGCGAAAGCGACTAGTGGCAGCGACGGAATGGCGGCGGAAGCGGGCATTGTGCGGGGGAGGTCGAGTCGCGCGAATGGCCACGCATCGGCTTCCGAGACCCTGTCGCCGGCGCGCCCCGCCCCCCCCCCGTTCCTGGCAACAGCAAGCCCCGGCAGCAGATGCCGCCGACGAAGACCGTCCTGAGCAGGAGCGCCGCGCGCGCAATGTGACCGCTGAGCCGGCTCGCTCGCATTAAGCGAGGCAGGCGCACCGCAAGACCGACGCTCAGCGCCGACGCTGCCTTTGTCCTGCCGCACAATGGCGCCGTCTGTGTCGCGCGAACCGCCCGGACGCCGGTGGCAGCAGCGAGAACATCGCCGCCGCAGTGTCGGTCCATTAGAGCCGGCGATGCGCTTAATTAGCGCCCGAAGCGAACCTCCGAAGGACGGCCGAGCAGCCGGAATCCCATTCCCTCCCGAGACGGCCTCCGGCCATTACCATTAACAAACCCAAATCCTTTGGAGACCGTGCATTTAGTTCGTACGCTCGCAAAGCCTGGAACTCACTCTCGACTTGCGTCACAACATCCCCTGACTTGACCGCATTTAAAAATAACTTAAAAGCGCACCTATTTAGGACAGCATTTAGTGGGTCCTTGTGACTCGTCCTTCATGTGCTTAAGCGTGCTGACACTGTGCATTCTGCCACTAACCACACTTGCATGCTGACCCTGTGCATGTCACCCCTAGCCACGTTATTCATGTTGTTTATCAAGCATCGTACTACTCACCATTCAATCGCGGCGTGTCCTTTGCAGCAAATGTAAAGCGCCTGGAAAGAGATCGAGTTCTCCGAGGGTGCTTTATCGAGTGTATTAATATTATTATTACTATTACCGTATGCACCTGCGGCGACTGCTTCGCCACTGGCGGCGTTGGCCGCCAGCGCCGCTGGGCGGCGCGTCTTCGGAGCGAGCGACGCCCAGCTGCCGCGGTCCTGGCGAGCGACGCGGACGCGAGTCCCGCGGCGGCGCGACCTCGCGACGTCGCGTAGAGCGAGGAGCCGAATGTCGCTCCTCGAGCTCGGCCCTCGCTCGAGAGGCGTTCACTTCCGCTCGGTGCTCCTCGGAGTTCACCCGCAAGTACGCCTGGCTAAGGCTACCTGCCCACAAAAAAAGGGAGGAAAGCTCGACGTCCGCTCGCGCGGCCCCGCCCCGCCCCGCCCCCCCCCCCAGCGGCGACCGGCTGCGCTCGAGTCGCAAGCTCGAGTTGCATCGACGCGTGCGCCCCGCGCGCGCGCGCGCGCGCGCGCGCGCGCGCTGGGCGCACATTGGGCACCGTAGCGCATATTGGGCGCTTCAATGTGCGGTCTGAAAATCGATCGCTCCGACCAGTAGCTGGATATGCGGTCTGCGGAAGCCGAAAAACCAGAGTCGAGGCTAGAATTAGAGATTCCCCATCTAAGTAATATACAATGAACTCACATGCGGCATAATTGAACTTCTGTCGCTGAGCTTAGTCGCCCCGAGGAGGAGGCTGGCGATAAGCTGGCACCGGATGCTGTTTCCGCCGCATCAGTGGGGTGGCGGCTAGCGTAACGCTGGCTCGCTAAATCAGCCGGATTGTGACGACGCTAGGGATTATTATTAACGGATCCTTAGTTATTATCATCTTCATTCATCATATAATAATTTATATGAAATCGCTAGAGCTCACAACCTGTGGACTCCCTTCGCTGAGTCATTGGCGTTTATTACAGACGCCGAGTCATTACGTCACTCCCAGAAGTACCGGTCGCCATCTTGCCGCGCGACGGACTTTAATTATAACTCGCTTTAATTATAAACATATACATGCATATAAAATCATATAAAACTAGGCTTACTCAGCTGCACTGCATGTTTAGTCGTGCGCACACGCGGTCTTCTTCAGTTGTGGAATATGCACCGACAGTACGTTTAGGAAGTGGACTCGCTATCAAGATTTGGCAATTCTTCATCGCTGCCGCACTCCAAGGCCTCGTAAGCGTGACCCTGCGTGCACCGGCGCTGCGCCAACACCTCGCTTCGCTTCTCGTTTCTCGCTTTCCATACCAAAGTGGGTGTGCGAGGACCAGAATCTGAGGCGTGCGTAATGTTTGCGGTAAGGACTTGTGTTGCGAAACAGCTACTCGAGCTTTTTCCTTAGCAGTAGTGCCGCCGCCGACCCCGACCAGCGTCGCGCATTTTGTCACGCATTCGGTGACGAGGCGTCGGTACGGTGGCGAGGCGGCACAGCGGCTCATTTTTCGCCGGCCCCGACGCCGGCCCGCAGCCTATCGAGTCCTTGATCGCGGGAGCTCGCGACGCCGCTGGACGTACGTCCGCTGAGGGGGCAAAGTTATGCACTACCCGCTACCGGCGGCCCGCAGGACGCGCTTTGCTCATTGCATCCGGCTGTCAAGCTCGGCGAGAGAGAGAGTCCGCTCCGGCGCACGTGCTTGCCATCGACTCGCTCGTGCAAATCGCCACGCTGCTTCTTTGTTTGAAGCGACTTGGGAATATAGATTACGGACTGTATAAACACGTGCCAGATAGGCTCGGATAAGATTGAGCCGACTCGATGGCGCTTGACGCGCAACGCTGACCGGAATGCGAACGCGCTTCGAGCCTACTAAGCTCGGCTGCCGCTCTCTCTCTCTCTCTCACTCTCTCTCTCTCCCTCTCTCTCTCTCTCTCGCTCTCTCTCTGTCTCTCGCTCTCTCGCTCTCTCTCTCTCTCTCTCTCTCTCCCTCTCTCTCTCTCTCACCCTCTCTCTCTCTCTCTCTCTCTGTCTCTCGCTCTCTCTCTCGCTCTCTCTCTCTCTCTCCCTCTCTCTATGGCTCTCTCTTGCTCTCTCTTGCTCTCTCTCTCTCTCTCTCTCTCTCTCTCTCTCTCTCTCTCTCTCTCTCTCTCTCTCTGGGACGCGGGCAGCGGAGGCGGCGGCGGCGACGGATGAGGAGAACGAGACTCCGCGGGTAGAGCTCGGAGCGCAGCTCGAGCGGCGACCGAATGGCTGCCGTCAGGAAAGGAAGCGGTCCTCGCCCTGAGCCGGATACCCTAATCGGCGACATCCGTCGCGGCGGCCGCGAGTGAGTTCGTCGCACAGGCCGGGCCTAAGTGACTGATCTCGTGCGAATGGGAAAGGAAAAAGGGAAAGGATTCGCATGCAGGCGGCCGGAGAGTTAACAGGAAATTCCCGGGGATTCGTCAGCGATGACGACTTCATAATTGCAGCATTCCTGCGGCGAACTGCTATTTCCAGGCTTGCGATCCGTATCAGTAATCGAGGCAGAGAAGGAATGCGCCGCCTCCGCGCCGCCTCGACCTCTACCCTGCACCACTGCCACCGCCCGTGGCGGCGAGAACCACGTGCCACCGCCCTACGCCTGGTCGCCGAACACCCTAACGGCCAGGGCATTGCCCAAGCGCATAACCGCAGCACCCAAGTCGGGCTTCGGGCGAAACTCGACCATCTGGCGAGTGCGATAACTAGCTCGGTAGCTGACGCTGCCTGACACCGACGCGAACTCTCTCCCGTGTGGAGGAAACGCTTCGCCGGTAGGAGGGCAATAAAGCAGCCGAAGACTGGGGCTTGAACTCTTCGAGCCGGGCTCGTTGACCCGGCTCAAATTTGCATGTCAATTTCCCTAGCTAGACGTGGGAAGTAGGGGCGTCAGACGGATGCACCGCACCACCGCGTTGACTCGCGCGACAGTAGCGACAGCGAGCGGAAAAAGGTGGCGGCGAATCGCGGGCGTCTTCGGGAAGCAGGCGCTCTTCCTCCTTGTCTGGCGCTTTGCTTCCCCGCATCTCGAAGTAAGAAAGCATGAGCAGGGCGTGACAGATGAATACTGCAGTCTCTTGTACGCAGAAGTAAAGGAGTCATGGCAGCGGGCTACGAGACGCGCCTTCGGCAAGACTTGAACCCGCGGCCAGCGGACGTAGCGACGTACGAGTGCCTTCCCGCTGGGCCAAGGTTTTCCGTCCAGAGGCTACGGCGATCGCGCTCGCCGGGTGATAGCTCGTGGCGTTGACCTTGATCTGGCTTTGACCTCGCAGGTGCATCTCGTCCTCCGCTGGATCGCAATCTCAATTGGAAGCAGCCGCACGTCGCAGCTGGGCAAGAGATCGTAGGGCGGATCCCGAAAAAAAGACCCCTCTGGAATTAGGGCAGCCGACCGGTAAGCGAGTAGTCCGGCGGCGGAAAGGCCGGCGAAGCTAGCTGCGACAGCGGCGGCGGGAGAGCCCTGAAAGCCCTTTCCCGCTTCGCGACCGAGGTCGTCTGTTCGAGTCCTGCAATCCGGTATTGGCTGCGAAAGCGGCGGAGATAGCCACTAAGGCTGTTCTGTCGATGCTTGGCAGAGGCTCTTAATTAAATCGTCTAATGATGAGCGGATAAGTCGATGGGCGTCGATAGGATCCGCATTGCAAACTTTAATTCTCGCCACCTCTTAGGGCACCTATGATCCCAGAGCTTTGAAAAAGTAAAAATAAAACCGGCAGTAGGAGGGCGTCGAAAGCGATTTTCGGTGGCTGGGATGTGTGTGTGTGTGTGTGTGTCTATGTATGTATAAATGTGTTTATGTAATTGTAAGTACACAGAGAGAACGACAATACAGAGGGGAAAAGAGAGATGCAGATATGGCTAAGACAGAATGAGAGAGAGAGTGAGAGAGAGAGAGAGAGAGAGAGAGAGAGAGAGAGAGACAGGGAGACAGCACCTGAGAAAGAGCGCACGCGAAATGGAGGATTTATTTCGGAGCTTCTCCCGAGCGCGATATCTGTGGTTGAACTCGCGATGCTGCGAAGCACGCAGCGAGCACGGCTCCCGAGTCGCTGGTCCGCGGCTGCCTTCATCGGAGTTACTGACATGAGGCTGGGACGCTTCGAGCTCTCGAGCGACGAATGGCGACGGCAGGTCCGAGAGTGAACCGTGCCTGGAAGGTAGCAGGAAGCCAGCCTCTGGCTTCTTCTTGAAACGGCAACGTGACTCGGTAAGCGACCGGCAACTTCGTTATCAGCGCTAAGGAATGGCTGGAAATGCCTAAGTTGTACGGCAAGCCGGGCAATCGGGTTGGGAGCGTATCGTCCTCCGTCTGCCAATGACGATCGGGCTGAGTCGGTCGGTGTCTGCAGTGTTTTCCGCCCCTTTTTTCAAGCTGCCCTTAATGAAAGATATGCCCCGGTAAGAGGCGAAGCAGCAGTGGCCAGTTGGTGAAGTTGCTCGACACAGTGGACTTCCGAAGATTGCATACTGACCCGGGAGGATGCGTGGCCCCAGCTGCTGGACAGTTGCTGATTGTTTCTTGCGACGCTGGTCGAGAACGCTCTGACGGGACGCAGTAAAGATTCGACGATGCATACCAGTCCCTAGTCTAAAAAAATTGGTGCAGCATCAGTTCTTCATTTCGTGTCGACCAGCCGCGCCGATCTGGTCGGCAGAAGCCTGGACTGCTCCTTCGGCTGCAAAGTCGACTGATACTCAGCTTGCGCCTGCAGGAAAAAGTTAAGCGAAGGCTTTTCGGACGCTTGCTTCAAGAACGTCAGGGAGGGAGGGCCAGCATGCCACTGCCCAGATAGCCAATCACTTCCGTCTGCGTGGGTCGTCTCCGGGAGCCGATAGAGGTCAGCGGAGGCATTGCTCTGGCAGTCTGCATCCGCTCGGAGACCGGTCCAGCTGCAATGGCACGTTCCAACTGGCCACGTTCAGGCACGCTCCGACTGGGCACGTTCAGGCACGCTCTGACTTGATGCGCAGATCGAGACTGCCGCTCGCGAACCGAGCGGTTAATTGCAGACCGCGCGAAAAACAATCGCCCGGCGACGCACCGTGTGTCACTGGCAGGCGATAGGCCTGTAACTAGGGTGATTTGAGTACTAACTCGTCTGGAATTCCACTCAAAAGGATGCTTACCAGTTCAGGTCAACTGGGGAAACGCCTGTGCAAAGTTGAATCAGACTCCATGCTCAGCCCACAATGGAAGCAGTAAGCTACGCCGTCTGTGCACTGTGTCCAATCCTCGCCCTGTATGTATCTAGCTCTCTCTCTCTCTCTCTCTCTCTCTCTCTCTCTCTCTCTCTCTCTCTCTCTCTCTCTCTCTCTCTCTCTCTCTCTCGCCAACACGGTCTGCATGTCTCTTTGCCACTGCCTGTCTCTCAATCTCCTTAGCTCTCCTCGTCTCTCTGCTGCAAACCTGTCTGCCTAGCACTAGCTCCGTGTCTCGTATTCAGCCTCTCTCTTCTCTCTGTCTTCCTCTATCCCCTATCTATGCACAGCACCGCCCGTGCCCGTTCCGACTGAGCAGCTGAGACATTTGTAATCGTGCTCATTTTTGTCCCTCGAGCCCCCTGCTCTGTGGCAGTTGTAAGTCCGTACCGGCGAGCCTGGTTGATACTTAGAGTTCCGCTGTATTTAGAGACTCAGCAGAGGCGTTTGTGGCTGGGATGGAGCAGCTCTGGGCAGGCGGTCTCGAGCCAGATTCGCCCCTCCTCCAGAGCCCCTCCTCCAGGACATCTCCTCCAGAGCCCCTCCTCCAGGACATCTCCTCCAGAGCCCCTCCTCCAGGACATCTCCTCCAGAGCCTCTCTTCCAGAGCCTCTCCTCCAGAGCCTCTCCTCCGGAGCCTCAGCCGCTGCCAGGTGGGCCCTCTCTAGTGGTGGCAGCCGAAAGACTCCACCGGCTCCGCCGCTTGCGTCTATTCTGCTTTCTATTTGCACGGCGGCTCTCGGCACGGTCACTCGGCACCGTCATAATAGATCAGCAGCACGCTCGCACTTTCCAAATGGCCTTCGACAATGAGCCCGAGAGTGGCTGATCGCACTGCCGCCCGGAGATCGTTTGCTAGTGGCTGTCGCTGCGGAACATTCTACAACTTAGCTACGGTCGAATGCGTGTCGAAGGAGGTCCAATGGACTCGCCGACGGCCCTTCCGAATGTACCGACTCGAATGCCGCATTGGGCGTCGTGCACCTCTAATCGTCCCAATACGGGCTGCCTCGGCAAGGTTAAGGCCACGCTTCACATGCCTTGTAGGTTCCGCATCGGTAGGCTACAACCGATCGGTTGCCTCGGTTCAGCAATCGTCGATCTAAAAGTGCTGCCAAAATTCTTCTCACAGGAAATTCCAAAAGATTCTAGTCGTCGGCTAAAAAGTTCTTATCGACGCAGTCGCTCTGCCTCCTCTGGGACTCGATAAACGAAATCTCGTCAAGCCCACTCGCTCGCTCACGCTCTCTTTCTCTCGGGACGAAACAGGCGGCTGTTAATGCAACAAACGCGGCAACCGACTTCTCACGCCCTGCAGGAAGCGAGTGCAGCGCCCGAGCGAGCTCGAGAGCGCTTGCGTCGGCCGCAGCACTTCTGGCTGCACTTTGAGCGCCCCAAGTTTGAGCGAATGGTTGCTTTTTCGTAGCCTCGCGAGCGGTTGTTGCTCGCAACGCATACTTCCTTGTCGAACTCGGCGCAAATTCCCCCTTTCGCCTCTAGGATGTACGATTATAATAGTACAAATACTCACAATAATAAGAATAAATTACTTCGCACCCCCAGAGAACTCAATCTCTTGCTCGGCACTTCACGTGCAATGCAGAGCAAGGGCTGCAGGCAGAGGTCTGAGGCCGCGAGCTGAAGCCGCCGCCGCCGCCGTCGTGTCCGGCCGAGGCGGTGCGGCAGACCGTTCGAGTCGCTACTCGCTCGCAGTGCTCGCACGATTCCGAAGCTCGCCGTCTCAATTTGAGCGCCGTCTATCCCATATATGAGCATATATGGCCTTTCGGAGCAACACTACGCTTAACCCCTATCTGAAGCCTCGTTTTTCTTGAGCTGATAACCCGCACCACAAAATATGAAGTGGAAGAATCGTATGAGACTCGCTGATTCCGAACATTTATCTAGGCAAGCCGCTGCCATTTCTCACGATCCACAGTCGCATTGTGTCTTTCGCTCTCTCTCTCTCGGTCTTTCTCTCTGTCTGTCTGCCTGTTTTTCTGTCTGTCTGTCTGTCTGTCTGCCTCTCTGTCTGTCTGTCTGTCTGTCTGTCTGTCTGTCTGTCTGTCTCTCTCTCTCTCTCTCTCTCTCTCTCTCTCTCTCTCTCTCTCTCTCTCTCTCTCTCTCTCTGTCTGTCTGTCTCTGTCTCTGTCTCTCTCTCTCTCTCTCCTCCTCTCGTTCTGTCTCTTTTTCTCTCTCCGTTCCTCTTTTTCTGTCTATCTTCTCGATCTGTCTCTCTGTCTTGCATCTCTATCCGTCTCTCTCTATCTCTCTCTCTCTCTCTCTCTCTCTCTCTCTCTCTCTCTCTCTCTCTGTCTCTTTCTCCGTCTGTCTCTTTCTGGGCCTTTCTTGTTGTCTGTTTCTCTGTCTCTCTGCTCTCAGTCTCTCCGTCTCTCTATATGTCTGCCTCTCTATCTCCCCTTCTCTCTCTCTCTCTCTCTCTCTCTCTCTCTCTCTCTCTCTCTCTCTCTCTCTCTCTCTCTCAGTCTCTCTCTCACACACTACTCGACCTATTCCTATGTATGCTTATTACGCGTAGTAAAGTAGACTATACCGATCAGTACGCGGCATGCGTATTATATGCAACATTCGCCTCGGAGCTTACGCTGAAGTGTGGTTTAGTTTCAGCCTTCCGCGTCTCGCCTTGCTAGAGCGCAATAGTTAGCTCCACATGCACGCCTGTCCCCCCCTGCCACCCGAATCTAAAGCTGTCGGGCGCCCAACATTGACTCTGCGACTCAATGACACAGTTTCTGCCGCATACTGATGAAAGATACAGCGAATAGAGGTTAGAGATGCAGCCGAAGTAGAAGAACAGTCGCGGCGGAACCGAGTAGAAACCGGTTAGAAACGAAACAGGAAGAAGCAACGGCGACAATGAAGGACGGGGGAAAGCTGAGGCGGAGACGGACATCGGAAGACGGGACGACGTCGGGATGCTGCCCGGTCTTCAGCATCGCCGTGCAAGACGCTGCTGAAGCAGCTCCGGCAGCTTATAACAAGAATACATTCGCATAATAACGACCTCAGAGAGTGTGACAGCCCTCCCTCCGCACGACCTGTCGTCGGTCTGGGTAGCAGCGCGACCGAACAACAAGCCTGCAGGCTCCAACACCGAAACCTTTATTCCAAACCACGCCGGCCAAGCCCAGTCTACACACTGGCTGCCAGCGTCGAGGGATCTAGCAATCTCTCTCTCTCTGTACTCCTTCAGCAGCCCTTATATTCTATGTATGCATTGTTTTGCACTGTCGAGCCCTCGTTCGTTCCGAACCCGCCCGACAGCTGGCGGCAGTTTGTGATAGATGGATGTCCCCAATTATGCCGCCAATGGACAGGACTGCCGAGTCATCGTCAGTCCTCCACCGCTCATGAGCCGGCGGCTGCTTAGGCAGTCTGAGCCCTCGCATGGTCTCCGCCCAGTGCTTGCAGGCTGCAGAGTCATGTTCTCTCAGAGAGAGCTTAGACTCCTTCTATGCACCCTACATGTGCTGTAAAGGAAGCATGCCGTACGGTTAGAGGTAACGTGCACAGTGTCATCGAGCATAACCGCACGAAAGAAAAGTCACGATGACCCAGCAATTGCTGTCAGGAACAGGTTCACTCTTAGTTCTCGTTTTTCAATTGTCATGTCGAATCGTCATGTCATGACGTCAGTCGGTAGTGAGTTCCAAGATTTAGGGCAAATGAACTAAAGTCACGGTCTCCAAAAGACTTGATGTCGATTCCATGCGTCACTGACTGAACGATGTACAGTACATATAATTCATTTCGTGTAGCGCCCTGAGAGAACCCAGTGAGCGAACCAGCTCGGTCACCGAATACTGCTTTATTTGAAAAAGTTGGCCAAAAAAGGCTGCTGCAGTGCCCTTAATTTCAAGGAAGGCCACACTGTTGAGCTCGAAATACTACTACAGGTGCAAATAGGTATTCGAAAAATAATCCTATTTACTATGTTCCTGCCATCTGTCAATCGCATAAATTTGGGATCGCATTTGTAACTACTCTGTTTTTTAATAGGCAAAATTTTATTTTTGACCCACTTTTGGGGTCATTCCCCTACTTTACCCTTTAATGGCTCCGCAGTAGCGTCTTTTTGGCGAACTTTGTCAATTAAACTGCTCGACCCTAAACGGACGCACAGAACGTCACTTGAAGCTAGGAAAAAACGTTAACTTTAAAAAAGACAATGACACGTACCCTCGAGGTAGATCATCTGACTGGCAGTTATAACAATCACAAAACGTGAACCCGATCGCACCAAGCGTAGCCAAGTCCAGGCGGTGTTAACCCACCTTCGCCGTGGGCCAAACCTGGGTGAGGTCACGTCTCTGCGACGGTGGCAGACTCCGGGCAAACCTAGCAGCCAGTGGCCGCCTTTGATTTCCTAGAGGCGGATACGACGATCGCTCGGCGGAAAGCACGGTTTCGCTGCCATCGCTGAAACCTTCCGTGCCCGAGGTGTTCCATGCCTCGTTGTACCCTCACCGCCACCCCGAGGCGTGGCTATCCTCTGCTGACCACCTCTAAACTTCGGAAGCCCTCTTCCAACAATACGTACCGAGTTTCACAGAAGGGGAGGGCGCTTAAATTTTGAGCAAACGCCCCGCATTCCGCGTATGCCCCGGGGCGATCGCCCTGGAGCCGCCGCGAAATGTTGGTGCTGAGTCGTGGCGTTCCGAGCTAACGAGCGTGGCAAGCTCTGACAAGGCCCCCCCGGTCCACGAACGCGGTTCCCGTACCGTCGAAGGCGTCGACATCGTGCCGGCAGCCTCAGACAGGTGCGTACTAGAGAATTTGTCCGCTCTGCTGAGAAGGGCGCCGTAGCCGCACCTTTAGCGGCGACTCGTCGTTTGGTTGGGAGTGTCCAAAAGGTACTGTTCATCGATCAAAATCTTTCTTAGGTAACTGTCCTGAGGCTGTCTCCAGTTGCAGAACGAATCTCTCTTTCCCTTATCTTGTTAGGGAGAGAGAGAGGGAGAGAAAGGGAGAGAGAGAGAGAGAGAGAGAGAGAGAGAGAGAAGGAGAAAGAGAGAGAGAGAGAGAGAGAGAGAGAGAGAACATCAGCCCGGGCTTGGGTATATTTTTGTGATGCCGATTTCTCTGTCGATTTCATTTTTCATTTTGTTATAGAAGTAGTGGCTGCGTAAAATGAGCTAGAGTGGACATTCACATTAACAATATTGTCAGCAAACGGATTTGCCCGGGTACGTACTCGGGTTGGCTGAGTTATCTGTCGGATTTGTGTAGCACTGAATATCCCAAAAAGATATTGCAGCACACGGAGGCAAGAAAACTATGCATTCATACATCTGTATATTTATAGTTTTGACGTTCCTGTGTAAACTGTCCTGTAAGTACAGTATACGCACGTGAGTATACTCACTTATACAGTATATTCACATATCTATATACACGTGCATGCATATGAATTATTAATAATAGCTCCCAAAAGGATGTTAATAATAATAAATTTGTTTGGTGCCCTCAGAGAACTTGACCTCTTTCTAGGCAATTTAGGTAGAACAGCATTTGGAGACAGGTAGTAATTAGCAATTGGAGACAGGTAGCAGCAGCACGAATGCCTTCGACAGAGAAGCCGATCGCCAGTCGCAGAGGCAGCTGCTTCATTGACCTCAACCGGCAGACCACGTGACCGAGCCCGTTAGTTTTACCGGCACCGGATGTCGGCCATGGACGTCGACGTCACCGCACGTTGGCAACGTCGATCCAGTCCGTCGATCCACGCGTCGACATCTTCAGGGACGCCGCATGCTGCGCAGGGGCCGCCGCGCTCGCCGTTTCACCGAGCAGCACGGCAGCATTGAAATTGGTGTCACGACAGTGCTGCCGCACGGAGCAGCTGTTGCCGTGCCGTCTGATGTCGGGTCTGTGGTCGGCGTGCACTCACGAAGTACGACGGTCGCGGTCGGGAGGAGCTGAAGAGAGGGGCCGCACGCCCCTCATCGATATCACATCTGAACGCTCAGCTGCGGCCCGTTTCCCCATCCGGTACTCGTCACATTGTCAACAGCTGTTCACTGCAGCTTTCTCTTTGGCTTCCACCCGCCCGTCCACTGCGAAGGTGCTTTTGGCCCTATCTGACTAAGGGAACCGACCTCTGGACTTCGGCCGCTCCAAGGTCGTCGCCACTCGACTCACCCGACTGCTGTGGCGACAGCTGATAGCATTGTAGCGAGCGCCCATGGGAGCCAGTGCTCTGCAGCCGGCGCTGCTCCGAACCAGCGAGCTGTGCGACTAGCCGTGCGCTGCTGCTCCGCAGCCAGCGCTCTAAAGTTCTGTTTGCCCCTTGACCCGCGAGCAGAACGCTGGTAGTAGCCCCAGTAGGGTCTACACCATACGCACTGGTCTAGCAGATCGTTTCTGAGGCTTCTCCGTGTAAAGCAAGATGGGATAGATCAGCGCGAGTCCGCCACCAGAGATAGCCTCGCCACTGGGCTATTCTCTCTCAGTGACCGCCTTCGAGCAACATACCACATCTGGATGATGATCGTCTGCGATCGTCTACGAAGTCCAGCCGCCCTTCTGGAGCTTCAGTGGCTACAGCGCGCCTCCGCTCGTGCTCCGATGCTTCCCGCCATTACTGACGTCAAGCAGATACGTCCTCAGCCTACAGTTTCTGTCGCCGCATCCTGCGAATGCGGCTTTTCCAGACGACCCCTAGAACAGTTCACCTTCAGGTGGCCTTGCAACTTTCGACCAGCCCCTTCAGATGCCGCATGTAAAACGCTATAGCTAGATGCGGCCGACTAGGTAGTAATACTACGTAACGCTAATGCTAAGACAGCTATATAATGCTCATTGAAGGCTCAATCTCTTTTCAGGCCTTTTACGTGTGCTGGAAAGGACGCATGTCAATTGGTTAGTGAGAACATGCGCACTGGCAGCAAATATAAGCATACAACTAATATCTCCCCTGGACTGAGCGACTGCTGAGGGAAACAGGTTGGCTTTTAGGTCTTTTTTAAATGTCGTCAAATCAAGGATGTCGTGTCGTCAGTCAGCAGTGGGTGGCGGTTTTCGGAACGAGCGAGCGTATAGTAAGGCACACTCTCCAAAGGGATTTGAGAGTGGTTTAAAGGCACAACCAAGCGACTTGAGTCAGATGAGTGGGTAAAATGTTAGCTGCTTTAATAGCCTCATTTGTATAGCGGCAGAAGACCCTTTATGGCTATCACCACCGCTTGCAATAAAGGATCGCGCACTGTGGAGTTCGAACCCATGATCGAGGTCGGGAAGAGCGAGCACCTTGGCTCCTGGGCTATTACGATCCTAGATTCAAAGCCGGGTAAGGAATTATTTCGGTTAGGTCAAGGCCGGAGCAAGAGTATGGAGGTACCTAAAAGTGCTCGATAGAACTTTAGTTCAACTTTAAAGTGTTTACTGCGCAGGATGGGTAGCCGTGGTGCATTGTTTCTGCTGCACAGTTCACAAGCGACAAGCCTACAAGCTACAGACTTTTTCATAAACTGTAGTTATCTTATTGTACAGACATAAACGCATGGAAAGAGTCAGTAGCAGAAGTCTAGCCGGGATGTAATGCTTGGGGACCAGCTTGGCTGCGGTATCTCCATCTAAGCAGACCCAAGTTTTTTAAATTGTACGCAGCTGACAGCAGACAGGCTTGATTATGGAGTTGACGGGGTCATCAAGTGAAAGATTTCTTTGGAACAGGACCCCTAGATTGCATACAAATGCTGCAGGAGATATGCTGGCGGAGTCCATGTTGTGGGTTATGTTTTACAATCTTTGAGTAGTACAAGGTTTTCCAAAAAGTAGTAAGTTGATTTCGTCACTCAGTTTGAGAAAGATTGTTGCCATCAATGAGCGAATGTCAGCGACACGACACTAAATGTTGCAAGGGTTTGACTTGCTGCAATGTAGAGATGGATAAAAGTGCAGGCACAGTTGTGTGACATCTTGGGATGCTGTAAGAACGCTCTATTACTGTTGATGTTTTTAGCCGGCCATAGCTTTCGACTTTTTCTGTTAGGATTTTCCATTAATCAGCGGTCGCCAATTACTGTATTGTGTAAACGTACAGGCTAACCGTCCACTGTATTTATACAGCATTAAACACCGAAAAGCTATTATCGCTCGAATAAAGAGCTGCCATCTCGTCGTAGGGACTTGAACCGACGACCTCTGACACGAGCGACGAGAGAGCCGACGTAACAGTGTCCAGATAACACAACAGTTTATGTGCTGAAGCTGGAAGGGGACGCACGTGCTTACTTTCAAAGACTCCTTCACTACAGGCTGCAGGGTGAGTGCCCTTCTTATCGCCTCAGACGCGGCCGTGCAATTTTCTAAAGAATGCCGTTTCAAGTTAACTCCTGTGCTAGTCGGATGCCGGCTAGTCTAAGCTCGGACTTGCAAGCAGATCACAGGACCTGACGACATGGTTACGTATCGCCTGGCAATGTGATGTACCACCGTCGCATCAGAATATGATCAGATGACTGGAGTTAAATATGTAAGAGTGCTTGTTATGCTGGTTATGATATACTCGATTCCTCAAACAAATTGTCATTCAACGAGATTTAAACTGAGTTAACACTTTAAGGTTGTTTCAAGTTGATCTTCCAGCAGGTGACGCTATATAACATTTATTACATTTAAGAGTTTATTACAGACTGCATTTCAGCAATGACCCGGCTCATGACCTTGGCGAAACGATGCTCGGAAGCCTGTTTGAAGGGACTATCTGTAGCCAACGGTAGGAGTTATCGCATAAGAACAATAGGTTATTTACAAAGTTATGCAAGTGCGCATCTGTACTCGCAAGTTATTGTTTGCTTAGCTATTGTCACTGGGTCTTCACTAAGTAATAATGGCGAACCGCCTACTGTGAGCGTGGCGTCCGGTCGCTGTCGAAGAACTACTGAGAGCTTCGCTGTCACGTGCGCACGTGTGTCTGTGCGTGTGCGAGCGAGCGCAGCACGCCCGCTGGTATCGGCGGCTTTTCGACCGCTGCATAGACACCCGATGACTTCGCTTGCATTCCGCCCAAGTGCCACCACGAAGCTCGAGAGCGAGCTCCCTCCCGCGTGCCAAGGAAGGAAGGAAATGCCGCCGCAGGGCCGGCAGAGCGAGCTCGCGCTATTCCCTGCCCCGCCAGGTGAGGTGCCCGACTTCCCTGAGCACCCGTGATGACACCTGACCCCCCCCGGAGCACCCATTCCCCCCCGAAACCGAACGGTCGATCCGCAGATGGCCGACGGGCTCGATACCCATGTCGCTCGTTTGCCCGAGCGAGGAGCTCCTGACAAATTCGTCCAGAAAGTGAATTGGAAAGCTCGTGCGCGTGCGACTACCGCCCGCCCTCTTGCCTTGCGCAGCACTTTGCTTGCGCGTTGGCGAGCTCGAGGCCCCAAAAGAAATTCCTCCGAGACTCCTCCTCCTCCTCTTGACTCGGCTTGCTCGTCGCCCGAGCCGATGCAGGACGCGGGTTTGCTTATACAGTAAATACTGCGTCTCACGACGACAGCTTCAAAGGCGGGTTAAATCGCACGCCGGCCCTGGGCACCGAAAGGGGGCGCGGCCGCGGCAGCCGGCCAGCGGTGTGTGCCAAGCGCGGGAGAAGTGTGCGGCGGCAGCCGGGGCGAGGAAATGGCTCGGAATGGCGGTCGGCCGACCGAGCGGCGGCGGCCGGCCGAGCGGCGGCGGACGGCCGAGCTCACGGCGCTCCCGATTGGCCGCGAGAAACGATCGAACGGCTCAAGCCGCTCGCCTTGCGGCTAGCCTTGCTCGTAAGTCGAGACGGAAGTCGAGCCGCCGCCCGTTGACGCTGTCACTCAGCCGGTCGCATGGCTAAATGGTACCGCTCCGCTCGCTAAAAGCTTGCTGAGCCGAAGTCTGGGTCTGAGCTGCTGCTGCGCTGCACGCTCGATGGCGTCGAATGCTCCGAAACGCTGTGGCGACGGCCAACGCAAGCGTTTTGCGTGGAGATGGCGAATAGACTCGAGGGCCGAGCGTCCCTCTCGCCGATCATCCTGCGTGCCTCCGGCTAGCACCCGTCCGCCGCTGGCTTTCGGGTTCCTCCCCTCTTGCGCTCGCTCCCGCTCATTGCTGCCCGGGCAATGCTGCTTCTTGCCTCCCCCTCTCGTCTCGTCCTCTCTCGCCTCTCTTCTTCTGTCGCATATACCTGATGTTCTAGACCTGACTTTACCCTAAGCAAGTACATAAGACAGCAGCTGAGAAGGATTTTCAGAGAGCGAGAGAGAGAGAGAGAGAGAGAGAGAGAGAGAGAGAGTGAGACAGACATAATTAGCATGTCCACCAAGTCCCGTTTTGTCAAGTTCTGATGGCGAAAGCTGCTCGCACTTCATGACCTAGGTCGGTCGTGGGTTCGAGTCGTGCAGCAGGCAATCTTCTCTTATCCACCACAGCGGATACCACTCAGGTAAATGCCACACAGATAAATAAGGCTGTCCGAGCATGACAGACCTGTCCCTCTGACTTCTGCTTAAAAAAACCTTTTTACTTGGCTGATGAAACCAGCTTCAGAAAGCCGAAACTTCGTCCAAAGCAACGGCAAACCTCCGAACAAGGTTATTTCTAAGGTTTTTCGAAACCATTAGGCAAACCGAGATGGCAGCTTGCATTATTTGCTCCGAGGGTAGCTACCTCATTTTAATCAGACTTGCTGCTAGTATGCTTCGAAACGCAACAATTTTTAATGCTTTTGTCTCGATTGGTGCATGGGTTTTCAGGCTAGCGCAACACACACGCACGCACACGCACACACACACACACATATGTATGCAGTGTATAAACCACCTGTACATGTATGTTTTTTATTTCCCTCTTTCTCTCTTGTTTTCTCTCTATCACAATCGCCTCCCAGTCAGGCAGCGCATCGATTTCAAGATTCTGTCACTCACTTTTAGGTCCCTTCATTTTTTGGCTCCAGCCTACCTATCAGATCTAAGCCCCCATAAGGCTAGGAATCGTATCGCCCGCTTCTCTGAATCAAGTCGCTTAGCTAGCTACATCGCATACGAACCTCAAATCCTTTGGAGACCGTGCATTTAGTTAGTATGCTCCTAACTCCTGGAACTTACTTCGGACTGACGTTGCGACATCACTTGATTGACGACATTTAAAAAGAAGCTAAAAACGCATCCAGTTATCGCAGCGCTCAGTGCGGTCCATGGGTCCATGATTTTTCCTTTGTATGCTTATGCGTGCTGACACAGTGCATAATGCCACTAGCCACATTTGCATGCTGACCCTGTGCACGTCGCCTCTAACCATGTTGTGCTTGTTCACAGGCCACGCTACCGCTAGCCATTCAATCATGCATCCATCCTTTGCAGCAAATGTCAGGATACAAATGTATTATTATTAATGTTAGCACACCTTCCTCTCTCGCTCTCACTCTTCCACTCACTGACTCACTCACTCGTGCTTTCCTCTGTCGCCTTCGTTCTCATCCGAAATCTGTGGTCAAAGGCACACGTATGGGATAAGCGAGTCGGTTGGATCGGCCGAACGACCTTCACTTTATCGCGAGCTGCGCCCGTGGAGTGGGACGTGCACGCCTCCTCCGGAGATCGAGCACGCTCGCTCGCCACCACGCGAGCACCGCCAGCCTGGTCCTGCCCCCTGTCGGCGCTTCCGTCTCGAGCCGAGGCAGGCGCACTAGAGGCCGCTCCGTGGCGATCGATCCGTCGGCTGCTAAGCGCTCGACCACGCTCCGTCTGGCGATCGATATCTCGCCTCGAACGGGATCTCGCGACCGAAGCGGAGCGGAGCTCGGCGCCGCGGCGTTTCTCCTCCACAGCCGGCGAGTAGAGGCGAGAGAGCGGAACGCTCCGAGTGCCGGCCACTTCAGACGGCGATCTCGACCGACAGTTCGGAGCAGCAGCAGCAGCCGCCGCCGCCGCCGCCCAGCCGCTCGAGAAAGAAATTTCTCGCTTTCGCACGGACCTCTGTCGCCGGCTTTCACCAGCGGGGCTCGCATCGCATGGCAGCGCGGGCGAGGTTAGGCTGCGCCGAGTGGCTAGGCTCTGCGGTTAGTCGCAAGGCGATCGACGAGGGCTCGGCGAGATCGGCGAGCGTCCACTCTTGGAGAGCGAGCGGCAGCGGCAGAGCGAGATGCCGTCTGCTGCTGCCTGACGGAAGCAGCAAGTGCAGCTGGAGTCCGCTGGAAGCGGCGGTAGGTCGGCGCGCGCGAGCCTCGCGGTTTTCTCGCTGGCTCAACGGATGACTGCTGCGGCAGGTTCATTGCTGCCGGGGCGGTTTCCGGCGGCCGTTCTCTCGGGCTGCTGACGGCCAGCAGCAGCTCGCCGGCTGCCTGCGCATGCACGCCGCCGAACTCATTGACAGCCGGGAGCGGGCGGCCGCGACTTAGAGGTCAGTTCCCGGCTGGCGGTCACTTCCATGTCATAGGTCATAGGTTCGACTACTGCATCGGGCAACTTTTTACTGTCGGCAACCGCAAGAGGGGCAATAGCCAGGCGGGCTCTTCTTGAGCTATTTAAACGAGGCTGCTGACTCTGCGGATCGTTTCGATATTAGTAGTGGGAAGTGGTTAATTTGCGTAGCCACATGAATGGCGAACCCGCCGGCTACCCAGCTGCTGCCTCGCTCTTAACGGCGCCTGAGCGGCCAGCTTACAGCCAGAGTCCATCGATCGGCGATAAATCGCCATCGGCGTTCTAATCTGGCGCTTCTCCTGGGTGGGTGCAGAAGTGGCGACCTATTAACCTCAAAAACCCGAGAGCGGCCGCGCCCGCTACTTTACGACGGGCGCCTACTGCCGGTGCGACCACAGGGTGCATGCACTAATCCATTTCTTTAAGCTGTGTGTATAAGATCCAGCTTTCCTATGATGGGCTCTTTAGATGGCGAGATCGCAATAATACGGCCGAAGTCGTCAAAGAGCGTCGCGAAAACGAACGGAACTTGAAGTGGTTGAGTTGATCGTGGATGAGTTAATCTTGTTGTTGGACCGAACCGATAGCGAAGCTTTACTCGGAATCTCGATCGGTTCGCACGGGCAAACGAAATCTCGAGAAAGCATCGGGGGTCGATCGATTACTGCACCGAGCAACGATTAACTTTTGCCGCCGTCGCCACTACTGCCGGCGGCAACGCCTGGAGCTCCCCCGCATCGGTATCGTGGCAGGCGTAGTCTGCAGCCGCCTCTTGGTCGCCGACTACGTGTCAGTGACGGTGGAGAGGACGGCTCGTCGCGTAGCGCCAGAGCGAGGTCTTCGAGGCCCGGAAACGCGCTTTCGATCTCCACTGCGTCTCTTCAGCGGGGTTAAGTAAAAGTAAATTTCAGCTCGCTCAAGAGGCTTAATATACGGCATTATAATTTAATAATTATTATAATAATAAAATTACGGCGGAGTAATTCTCGGCTGAATTTACTTAACGGCAGATGAACCTTTGCGGCTGTCATTCGCGCTTGCAGCGGGCAAGAAAACTCGCCTTACAGCAGAACTCGAACTCGAGAGCGGGATCTCGAAGCTCGAACGCCACACCCTACGGCTACAACCGCCCATGGGCGCCGACTTTGCATCGGTTGCCGCCGACGTCACGACGCATGACGTCACGACGCATGACGTCACGACGCATGACGTCACGACGCCACGTCGCAGGACGTCACGACGCCCGACGTCACGACACACGACGTTACGACGTCACAACGCACGACGTCATGCCGGCGCTGGCGGTTGCTTTCGCCCCGCCCCCCTGCCGAGCACGAGCACGTGGCGCAAGGGCTTCCTGCAGCTGGCACTCTGGGAGTCGGCGGGCGCGCCCACTTCCGGACTGCGAAAAAGGGGGGAATTAATTACATGGAGCCACTGCACGACGACTTCAATTTCCCAGTCGGCACACCCTCCCTTCCCCCGACTAGCATTGTCCACATCCGAAGAGGGCCGCTAGCCGGAACCTGCAGGCTGCGTGCTGTGGCGGGCGGTGACGGCGGCGAAGGCTGAACGGATTAGCCGCTTTCTACGGCCGCCCGCTATGCAGTGCTATCCCAGTGCACCACCCACCCACAATGCAGTGCTATCCGAGACTCGCTTCGGCCCTAAGCCGGCGAGAGAGTAATTGAGAGCCAGCGCTGCGTGCGACCGCCGTTTCTGCTAATGCCTACCATCTGTCGAGCCGAGGCCGCCTCCCGCTTCCGCCGGGTTCAGTACAGCACGAGATTGCCGCCGCCGAGCGAGCGATTCCTCGCGACCTCTACGGTCGACTGCAGGCGGCGGCCAGCCGTCAGCGGTCAGTCTTATCCGCCGCCCTGGGTCAACCGGATCAACGGCGTGCACTGCAGCTAGCGGAGGGCGGCGAGCTCGTTCCGCCGCCGACGGCGGCGGGACGAATGCTCTGAGGAACGCGCCTTTCGGCTCGACGCCGTGCTCCTCCGACAAATCGCCGCCGCCGAATCTCTCTCTCTCTCTCCTCTCTCTACTCTCTCTCTCTCTCTCTCTCTCTCTCTCTCTCTCTCTCTCTCTCTCTACTCTCCCTCTCTCTACTCTCTCTACTCTCTCGCTCTCTCTCTCTCTATCGCTAGACTGACTCTCTTGAACCAAATGTGAGCGAAAGCCAATATTTACAAATTCCGCGTCGGGTTCGGCGGGCCGCACGCCTCTGCGAGCGTGCGGCCTAATGGTACACCTGGCCGGTCGTCGCCCGAGGATGCTGGCGCCCGGTGCGAGGCCCGGCGACGACGATGCCGCTGCAGGATGGGGCGAGTGGCGACCGTGAGAAGGCTCCTCAGCAGGCACCGCAGAGAACCAGAGGGCAACGGAGAGCACCAGAGGGCACGCACCCGGGTCCAGATATCTGTCAGTGCGCTCCAGCGAAGTGGGGCCTTGCGTTAAGCCCGAAGCCTCGAGAGCGACTGTCAGCACCGCGCCAGCGCCTGCTCTCGCGAAGGTCACCTGACGGTTCTCGACGCGTTGTCGCCTTTTTACTCGAAGGCCATCGGCGGCGGCTGACGTTCTCAGCTGCGCGAGTCCCGCGAGATTCGAGATCCGCGTCCCGGTATTCTTGGCACGACGGCTGACGACGAGGTTCGGCCTCGTCTTTGCCAACGCCGGTTCTTGTTTGTGCCAGCTCACTTTCTCCACTCCGTCGCTCGCCATTTCGGAGCTGACATCGCTTCGCTGGTCACCACTTTCCGTCGCTCACTTCGCTCTCTTCGTCGATCGCGACTCGCACTGTTGCCGTACGCAAGAGCGGGCTTGTACGTGGTAACGTCCGCCTCGAGCAGGCGCGGCTCCGGTCGATGGAAGTGGATGACTTCGTGAGATCCTGCGGCGACCTTCTTTCGAAACCAGCTTCGTTTAGGTAGAATCCGGATGCCTCGCGCGCGTGATCCTTTCGCCGTTTCCCGTTCGGGCCGGTACTTTACACATGACTGCGCATGCGCTCTCGCCTCGACGACGGCTCTGGGTAAAAATTAAATACAAACACACTCTTGCTAAGACGCTCCAGACGAGCTGCAAACGAGGGCGAAGGAGCCTGCGCTCCACCACGCGCAGCGGAAGGACCGCAGACGAAAGCTCTCTCTCTCTCTCTACTCTCTCTCTCTCTCTATTCTCTCTCTCTCTCTACTCTCTCTCTCCCTACTCTCTCTACTCTCCCCCATCTCTCTCTCTCTCTACTCTCTCTCTCTCTCTCTCTTTCTTTCTCTCTACTCTCTCTCTCTCTCTATTCTCTCTACACTCTCTCTACACACACACTCTCTCTACTCTCTCTCTCCCCCTCTCTCTCTCTCTCTCTACACACACTCTCGCTCTGCTCTCTCTTCTCTCTCTTGCCGCTCACTCGAAGCCTTCGCCTTGCGCCTCCGCCTTCTGCGTCGGCGGCAGAGCGGGGATGGATTTTCATACTGTCAGTATAACGAAGACGGTTGTTCGGCATTGACTACGATGACGATGGACTGCGGTGACTCCGTGGCCTTGCAGTGCAATTTTGTGAAAGGACTCTCCAGTTGATGCTAGCACACCTTACGCGTACCGTCGGCCAGCCGTAAGTTCAGTCGCAGGTGCGTGTATTTGAATAAATATATAACTTTTTGCCTATAGTCAGCTTTAAATTTGGTCTGTAAAAGTGTGCAAGATTACGTGACTGAGAAAGAGGCAATATCGCTTGAGTTTCACATAAACAAAATATTACTTGCACCGAGCCAACAGCGAGGCGAGCTTTTGCAATTCTCACTTACGAAACCTTGACCTGCAGCTCGCAGTCACTCAGTAGGAACAAAACAAGAAACATTCCATAGTCGCATACTCTTGGCAAGATTCAGTCGGCAGGACTGTAAGAAGTGAGTCAGGTTCTCGAAAATTTCAGCTCGCTCTCGACGACGCAGGAAGCATCGTTGGTGCATTGTGGGCGGTCTGGCTTTTTCTGCATTCCAGGATGACGAAGGCGTACCAAAAGAGCGACCGGGCGCGTGCTGGCCAGCATCCTCAAGCGGCAAAGAGAAAGTGGGAAGCATATCAGAGTCAGGAGAGCTGTTGGTAGTGAATGGCTTGGAAGTAGCAGCTTAGGACCGCTGGGAAGGATGTGCCATTATCAGCAGCAGGAGAGTAGTTGTCGTTGCGTAAGAATTGTGGAAGCGAACTCCACAGCCTATGACCTGCAGAGCTAAAGCTTCTGTCGCCGGCGGTCTTTAAGCGGAATGAATGGAACACCTAATTTATTGTCTATAGAGGACCAGAGGGCACGGGGAGGCTGAAACTAGTGCAGCAGTTCAGCTAGGTATGGATGATCCAGGTATGGATGAGCCAGGCCATGGTGGGCCTTGTAGGTCAGCGTAAGAACTTTACTCTGTATCCGTGGATCAACCGGCAGCCATCGAAGCTCTTTCAGCAAAGGAGGCATATGGTCAAACCTCTAAGATTTATAACTAGTACTGTTCTAGTAAACTAGTACGAGTACTCTGTCTCTTCAATAGAAAAACACACTCTCTTTCTGTCTGTCTCTCTCTTTCTCTCTCCCCCTCTCTCTTGCTGTCTCTCTCTCTCTTTCTGTTTGTTTCTCTCTCTCTTTCTCTCCCTTGCTGTTTCTCTCTCTTACTATCTCTCTCCTCTCTCTCTCTCTTTCTTTCTCTCTCTCTTGTTCTCTCTCTCTCCCTCTCTCTCTTTTGCTGTCTCTCTCTACCCCCTTACTCTCTCCCTTTCTCTCTCCCTCTCAATCTGTCTCTTTTTCTCTCCTTCTCTCTCTCTCTCTCTCTCTCTCTCTCTCGCTGTCTCTCTCTCTCTCTCTTTCTGTCTCCCTCTCTTGCTGTCTCTCTCTCTCTTTTTCTTTCTCTCTCTCCTGCTGTCTCGGTTACTCCTCCCCTCTTCTATCCTTTCCTCGCCTTTCTCAATCCGCAGGTGTGTGCGTCACCCTTCTTTCTCATTCTCTGTCTTGCGTCTGTCTGTTTGTTTGTCTTTGCGTCTCATCTCTCCACCCTTCTTTCCTTTCTTTCCGTGGTTCTCTCTCTCCACCCTCTCTCTCCCTCTCTCTCTCTCTCTCTCTCTCTCTCTCTCTCTCTCTCTCTCTCTCTCTCTCTCTCTCTCTCCCTCTCTCTCTCTCCCTTTCCTCTCTCTCTCTCTCTCCTCTCTCTCCTCCCTCTCTCCTAATGGAATGTAATGTAATGCATCTCCGTCTGTATTTCCACAAAGTCATAAAGACCACGTGGGTGTTACGAAGGAGAGATTTGTATAGCGCACTCACAGCCTAAGCGGCTTTCGGTACGCATTCGGTAGCCAACAGACTTCGTCTCACGCAACAAAGAGAAAGTGGGAAGCACAGCAGAGTCAGGAGAGAAGTTGAGGTAGTGAGTAGCATAGAAGTAGCAGCTCAGGACCACTGAAAAGGGTGTGCCATAGTCGGCAGTAGGAGAGTAGTTGTCGTTGCAGTAGGAGAGTACCTAATCTGTCTCCATCGATTTCAGCGGCACCCAGAGCTCCTCCGTCCTCATGCCGCCTAGTCTGCCAACTTGTTCCTCCGCAAGGCAAGTATGCGCCCGTCCCCTTAGATCGTCATCTCAGATCGGATCTAAGAGAAAAAGAAGAGACCTTCAAACGGACTCCGCTGACTTCGACGAGTCGGGCGAGCTTCATAGGGCAAATGATTTCCAGACAAGCACAGTGTTTCCGCAAGCACGATTCGGAGCGAAGGCCTCCGTGCCTCCGCCCGCACCCTCAACCTGCGATCGGGGCCAATCTTGGCAAAGCTTAGCAGCTGCACCACTAGCAGCTGCACCAGTGTTCAGTCGAGCCAGCGGCTGCAGCGGCGACGAGAGGGCGCCGCCGCCGGCCGGTACGCCTGCGCGTCTCGCTCCTCCGAAGAAGCGGACGAGAAGAGGACTTCCTTAGCAACGGACCCACCGAGCACTGCCGAGCAAACGCACCAAGGCGCGACTCTCCGAACTCATCGCTGAGCACCCTCACGCGGCCTGGGACGACCGAGCGGGCGTTCTCGAGCCGGTTACCGTCTACTGACTCGCTGTAGCTAACGACGTTTCCGCGGAACTGCTGCGCCGCTCAATTACAGCGATTCGCTCTCTATGCACGTCCGGTGGCGCGCGTTCGAGGCTCGATCACTGCATAATCTCGAGCTGCTGCCGTTTCTTCGGGAAGACGCATTGGTCGACGCATCGTTGGTAATGCTCGCGAACGCTCCTGCAGTTAATGTGTTTCCTTTGTCAACATTCGTTCGAGTGGGCGATTTGTTTACAGGTAGTCCTTAGCGGGCTGGCTACGGATGCTGCGGGTACTGCGGCGCGGCGCGTATTCGCCTAAATTCGTTGCCAGCGATCGTTTTCGAGCTGACAACTTCTAGTGGTTTGTAATATACGCCGCCTTTGCTAATGGAATTATGGATCTGGCGTGTATTTGTGCGTTCGTGTTGCCGCGTCATCTGCGTACAGTAGATTTCTCGCCAAAAATCCGCAAAGCCGCGATGATTCATCCGAAGTCCTGTGCAAGTTGTTGCCAGTTGTTGCCAGTTGTTTCCAGTTGTTTCCAGTTGTTGCCAGTTGTTGACAGTTGTTGCTGGCCAGTGCAGAGAGCGCAGGTCCGACGTGTCGGGTGCAGCAGAGGTTCTGTGCGCAGCCTCTGTGCGCAGCATCCTCCGCACGTGCACACTCCGCCGCACTCGCATTCGCATTCCGTCGCATTCGTGCTGGACATTTACAAAGCGGGCCTTTTCTGCCGTGTGTATCGCGCTCCAACCTTCTCTAACGCACGCATACTTGGATTTTTTTTACCGCATGCATTCGTACAGGGAAAAGCTTCGCGGTCAACTAAATGTAGGCGCTTATTTTCCGCTTAAGGCACCGATTTCGCACAGCGGTCCTCGCTGAGGCCCAGGTTCAGGATAAAGGCAGTAAACACGCTCCAAGTCAAAGAAAAGTTGGGACTCAGCTTATAATCTTACTCAGAACCACTGGCGGGCCATCGTGGAAAGACACGACGTTTTACGTTAACTATCTCAGATGCAGTGCCGAGGTATTTTTTGTAAGCCCTTGCTACCAACATTGCTGCAGAGGCGTACTGCCGTCGTACTCCTTGATGACTGTGGATTAAGCGTCGCGTACTTCGTTCTAGCAACATGGACCCGTTGCATAATGGAATTTCTAGACATGTCCTGCTTGCATTTTGGCTTCGTGAACTGAAATCCGGTAGGTTCGCAGACCGCGAGAACGAGAATCGATTGGTTTCCGCAAGCATGTTTCGGCAGTTCTGGCTGTTCAGGAGGAGTGGTTGGCCCATTTCCCTCTTCCGTGGATCCATGGCGAGTCACTAAGTCGCTCCAGCTGCTTAACTACGAGTCGCATTCCCAGCGCACCGGCGGCCTTTGAGGAATACAAGAAATGGACTCTCTCGCGGCATGGTCGGTCACATGAGTACTGTGTATCTCCACATCTTTCGTATCTATATGTCTCACTGTAAGCACGCACTCTCTCTCTCTCTCTTCAGACTTCAAACTTCTCATTCTTTGCCCAACGGTTTTTCTCTCTAATCTCTCTCGCTCTTTCTCCCTGAGAGAGAGAGAGAGAGAGAGAGAGAGAGAGAGAGAGAGAGAGAGAGAGAGAGAGAGAGAGGGCGTTGAGTAAAGACAGGACCGGATGGACTAGGGTCGGATCGCCCCGGATCTTAGCCCAGGAGCAAAGCGCTCACTCCTCACATAAGATATGAAAGATGTCGCTTCACGCGGAAGTTCAAGGAGAGCCCCAGCACCCAGCTCTCTGCCCGGCAGCTCTGCGTCGCCGCGTCGTAGCCGTCGCGTATCGTCTTGTTCGGAGGCTACTGGTCTTAGCCCGTGGATCAGGTGCTCGCTCTTCAGGTCACAGGTTTTGGGTTCGAGTACTGAGTAGGCTATCCTTAATTGCCACCGGCTTGCACCGGCTGGCTCCCATCTTGCCGGCTGCCCAGCGCATTACAGACAGTTCCCTACAGTCCAGTCGCCTCGGCGTAATGGTGCGTCGGCGGCTATGGCGGGTGCGGGCGCCCGGCGGGCGGGCGGGTGGGCGTGCGGGCAGGCGGTTATCGGGGCTCGACGGCGCTCGGTTGCCCCGAGTTCGAGTGCCTACAACGGAACGGAGAGGCAACGCGAGCGCGCCTGCCCGCCCGCCCGCAGGCTCGACCGGTGCGAGTACGTTACATCCGCACGGTCAAACCGGCGCGGCAAACGTGGCCGAAGCGGCGCGGCATCATGATTGATATTCATCATTTGCGTTTCCTGAATTGCTGCAGCTAGGAGCCGATTGTGCGTCTGCCCTTGGTCGTGGCAGCATGAAAGCCAACGCCGTGAGATGGGCAGAGAGTTTCGCGTCCGGAGTCGGCGTAGGCATTTGAATTAATTTGAGCCCTAGGCCGCGGAGCCACGAGTGTCTGTCGTGGCCGCTGTGGAGAGCCCGTAACCGTCTGCTGCTGTCGAATAGACTTGTCTACATTATGGATATGAGCTTGTTATGTTAAAGTATGAGCGCCCGTCGACGCTGCCGGGTTTCGCAATTGTCGGCGTACTTGCGTGCACTGGTGCTACACCCTGTTGTTGGAAATTTCCCTCCTGGAGTTCCCCCCCCCCCCCCGCCATTTCCTCCCCCCTGGTGAACCCTAGGACATTCCCCCACCCCCCTGTAAGAATTTCCCCCTATGTTGAAGGATGTATAACTAAGAATACAGATATGTATATATATATAAAATTAAATTAAGTTCATGCTCTATTAAAATAAAATCAACTCAGTATAATTAGAAGAATGGATGGATTGGAAGGCTGGTTTCTAATGGAGCGAGCGGCGGCTGCGGCGAGCTATACAGTTCGGTCACGCGGAAGTTACGTCCCGCTCGACACCGTCAGGCACGTGTTCGTACCCGTCAAAGCGGGCGTGCACTACGGCGTGCCTCGCGTTCCTGCAAATGAGCGCTAAGCCTCAGAAGTCTACTGAGCATAACTCGACCGCAAGAGATCTAGTTATGCACTAAGACGCACTAATTAAAGTGGAGAGTGCGAGCAAGGGTGGATTTAGGCGGCGGAGGCGAAGCCCGCCCTAAACCCTAAAACCTAAACCGTAGACCCTAAAAACCCTAAACTCTAAATCCCTAACCCTAAATTCTATACCCGAAACCCTGAAAACCATAAACCCTAAAACCCTAAATCCTAAACATTAAACCATAAACCCTAAAAACCTTAAACTATAAACACTAAACACTCTAAACCCTTAAACCCTAACCCATATACCGGGGTAATGACATTACCAGGGGGAATGTCCGGGAGGGGAAATGTCCGGGGAAATGTCCAGTGGGAAAACGTCCAGGGTGGGAATGTCCGTACCCCGCAATACCCACAAGTCGTTAGCCGTAAATACAAGGTTCGGGCGTCGCGCAGTTTGTCATCGCGTGTCGGCTGAGACTAGCTACAAGCGCTGTGCTTGCGGCTTGCTCCTGGCCGGACGTGGAAGCCACCGAACCACTTTGGTGGCAGCACACACACACACACACACACACACGCACACGCACACGCACACGCACACGCACACGCACACGCACACGCACACGCACACGCACACGCACACGCACACGCACACGCACACGCACACGCACACGCACACGCACACGCACACGCACACGCACACGCACACACACACGCACACTTTCTCTCTCTCTCTCTCGAAAGCCATTAGAGCGAGTCGGCTCACCCAGTCCGCAATCGAGTCTGACTTGAATTCGGCTGCTGAACCTTTTCACAATTTTAGGCTGGCTTAGATAAAGACATCGCGGTCAAGCTGGTCGGTGCACGTGTGACAAGCCAACCGGACTTCGGAGAAAATTCTGCAGCCATTCTTATCGTTTGCGAGCCCCGCAGAATGCCTCGTTGCGCTCTTCTTGCCGCTCGGCCCACGGAGCGACGCATCGACTTCAAGGTTCTGTTGCTCGCCTTTAGCGACCGAGGTCAAGGTGAATGCATTTCCAAGCAATGCAAGTAACCATCCGCTCTTGCGACTCGAGAGCATATTTCTTAGCTGCGTCTCTTACCGACTTCCAATCCTCTCGCTGACCTGTGCCTCCAGTTCGTTCGCACACCCCTAAAGCTGGAAGAGAGCTCGCCGACGACTCGCCGCGGACTGGCCACCTGTTGCTCACTTCGCTTGCGTCCAGTTCGCTGTGGGCGCTCGTGCGCACCGACGGCGAGTGGTGCGCGACACGACGGCTCGCCAATCGCTCCGCTGCTCGGCAGCCTATGCAACGTGCCGAGCGACGTGGCTTCGCTTGTAAACCCCCTCGGACGACTGTTCAAAAAATTGGTATCGTTCGGTCGGTCGGTCGGTCGCAGGTAGCGGAAGCGGAAGCCAGCTCAGATATTGGCTTCTTCTTATTGATGCAAGAACCAGCGAGAAGCCTAAGTGCTGCCGCTCGCCTGTCGCATCACGTGATGCTCAACTATCGCCGGCTTTCGATACGCTGCAGGCAGACGCACACGCCGACTTGCAGACGACAAGGAAAGCGCTCCGCACGGAGCTCGTAAATGCTTCCGCCTTCGGCCGAGTATTTTTACCACTCCACCGCGCGAGAGCGCTGAGTGGAGAGGCCAGGCGCGAGCGCAGACCGCCGCCGACGGCGGCTCTTTTACCACTCCACCTCGCGAGAGCGCTGAGAGGAGAGGCCAGGCGCGAGCGCAGACCGCCGCCGACGGCGGCTTTGGGTTACAGGGTAGGTAGTGGGTCTTGGGTTACAGGGTAGGTAGTGGGTGGGGCCGGGGTGAGTGGGCTGGGCCGGGAGCTGAGCAAACAGCTGATGTCACAGGGGTCAACGACTACTGGCCCGGCGGTTACTGGGGAGGCTGCTAAGTAAAGGGAACGGCCGCCACTATTTCCTGTCGGCGCTCAGCAGACGGTCACCGAGCAGCGGCAGCAGCAGCAGCAGCAGCCGGTGCGAACGCAGTCGCGCCCGCGGCGGCAGCTTTTTGCGTGCGCGACTGCGTTGCTCTCGACGTGCGGCCGGTAGCAGCGCGAGCAGCCGCAGCGTCGATCTTGCAGGTAGGTCGGCCGCTAGCGCAGCACGCACTACCGCTCGTCGGAATCGCTCGCCGAGCGAAGTGTGCCCCGCCGCCGCCGAGCCAGGCCGCCGCGGCGCCGTCGCACGAACGAACGGGTGGTGGCTCAGCGAAGGAGGAGCCGCGCACGCTGCGCAGCCAGCCAGCGGTTGCCCGGCGTGCTGCCTGAGGCGCCGCCCGAGCACTCGGCAGTCGACGGAAGAGGAGCGGGAGGCGTCGGCAGAGGAGGAGGACGGCGGTGAGGCGGCGACACCAGCGGACAATGCAGCGGCGGACAGGCGTTTACGTCGTCGTGGCGTCGGTGCTGCTCGGCATGGCAGCGGCGACAATCGCTGCCGCCGCCGCCAGTGCGGCGGCGGCAGAGGTGAGACCTCCCCACTCCCGCTTGCGCGCGCTCGCGGCTGCCGGCGTCGGAGGCGTGCGCGCTGTCGCCGGAGCATCGGTCGGCTTCCCGTGTTTGTTTTGAGATTACCCACATATAGGAGCTACGGAGGTCCTCCACGACGCCGCCGGGCGCGGCGTTTCGAAAGCAAACACATACGGTCGGGCAGCGCAGCGGCGGCGGCGCACAGCGTAAGGTGTCAGCTAATTGCCGGAGGACGCTTCCCGAAGGCTGCGAGGAGGGTTCGAGGGCGGGCGGCGCGGTCCGGGAGCGATCGGCTGGCGATAGCTGCACGCCAGGCGGCGATGCCGCCTGGCGTGCAGCTATCGCCAGCGTCGCCGCATCCTAATGCAACTCACGTGGACGCGCGCAGTCGCCGTCCATTTCCGAGACTGTCCATTTCCGAGACTGTCGGACGGCTGCGGCGCTCTTTTCTCGCTTTCGTCTAATCGCCCTCGGCCGGCCACCGCGACGGATCATCCGTCGCGGCCGGCCGGCCGGCCGACGCTCCCGCCGAAACAAAGGCCAGCGCCGCCGACGGATTCCGCACCCAGCTGGGAAGCGCGTTAACTATATCAACAGTTGTTCGTGAGCGTTTACTCCGACAATTGGCTTCATTACGGCCGCCAGGCGGGGATTTGGGGACCGGGTCCAGACATCGGCCATCATCCAGATTGCTGGTCGAGCCTCCTCCTGGAGCTGCTGGCAGGGGGCACGCACTAGCCGCCCCCAGTCTCGGAGCAGTCCTGACGATAATGAGCCTACACCGAGATGCCTCGTGTTCAGCCCTCGACGGACCCCCCTCAACCGCTCCATCTGCGGCTGTAGGGTAGGCCGTCGTGGGCAAATTATTCGAAGCCTTCGGCGGCAGAATCTCGGCGGCTGCAGCTGCCGTCAGAGGCAGCTGCAGCCGCTCGTCTCGAGCTGCCTGGCTCGTTGTTATCCCGCTTTTCGCCCCCCCCCACCATCGTTCGTTCGCGTTCCCTTTGTGGCTTCGGAGGATTCCGTGGTGGAGGTGGTGGTGGTCGTCGTCGTCGTCGAAGGTTCTGTAGAGCTCAACAGGTTCGCTCAACAGAGGCGGGCGGGTGGGGGGCTCAGCTGATGAGGCTGAGAGACGAGAGGACCCCCCCCCCAGCTGGGCATCGGGGAAAGCTTAAGTTGTGACGAGCAGTCAGATCGATTCAACTTTTGTAATCGCCGTTCTCTTTCGCTCGATCTGGTCAGCCTGCCGTGGGCGGTCGAAGCATGCCCAGCTCGCACACCCATCGCATGTCTCGACCCTCACGTCGCAGGCTCCTCACCCCTCACTCTCCACTCCTCGATACGCATCCTTCGAGACTTTTTCGAGACACTTCGAGACACGATTGGCTTTCACTGGCACCCGTTCGTGAGCCACTTTTCCTCTCCTCAGTGACTGCGTGTGGACGGCAACTTTCCTATGATAACCTTCTACCGATGCTGCATTTCTCGACACAGTCGAGGTGTTTCCTGTGACAGCCAGCCGCGCCCAGACCTCCTGACAAGCGAAGCATGACATCCTGTCCGTGGGTCAGCCGATGCATAGCAGAGTCTCCGTGGGGGAGCCAGCTTGATTCGAGTGCGAAGCAGCTCGAATGTCGCGAATGGATTAGGCGAACCCTTGAGCCGACGTGGGCGACCAGGGCGACTATGCTGCTTGCATTCACTGCCCTGGAGCTCCTGGAGCTGACTTGTCCTCCAAGGTCAGATGCACTACTAATCCTCGGACTGGCGCCATGTCACTTCTTCTCGGCACCGAGGACTGCAGAGGATAAAGCAGTTGTGCACTAGCACTGCGCGCTGCTCAACTGTCTTCCTTAGTTTGCTACTGCATCTGCACATCCTGCCTGGGGGGGGGGGGCTGTTCACTAGGGAAGGGAGAAGTGTCGTTTGTTCGAGGGTAAAAGGAATGCGGAATGATACGCTCTTGGTCGGGGGGGGGGCGGGCAGGGGTCCACAGTAGTCTTCACCTCTGCTTGTCGTACAAATTGTACCGTCGACCTGCATTTGACCGTTTGAACTGGGCTGCATAGGATAGCTAGGCCAGCTCTCCTTTATATGGTCGTAGTGTGGTCAAAGGTCACCCAGAGGCCAGCCTCATTAATGCAAGTAAAAATGTAAAGGTCAGCTGATTCAACAGTCTCATTTACACGGCGGCAGAAGACCCTTTGCGACTATCACTTCCACTTGCAGCTACAGGCAATGACGAGTCGCCCGCTGAAGGACTCTCGCGCGAGCCCGGCGTGCGACCTGGATCTAGAAGGGCCAGAAGCCTGCTGAAGCTAAGAGCCAGCGGCTGCAGGCGCCATCGGATCTCAATCCGCTGAGCACAACCGCAAGGGGCCCCTACCTCTCTCGAACGCAGCCAGGTTGGGCTCCACCCCATGAGCCGAACCGTAAGGGGGGGGGGCAGGCTCGCGGTAAGTCCATGCATGCGAGCGAGCAGGGTCGTCGATGCTGCTGCCGCCGCTGCCACTGATCGAGTCGAGCCACTCTGGCTGCAGCACTGCAAGGCACCGCCTTCCTTACCAAGAGGGCGAAATGGTTTCGACTCGAGATATTTGTCATTCGATCGGGCGGCAGCAACTCGGGGAGCTTGGAAACACTCTGCTGCACTAGTTAGGAGTGAATGCAAAGGGGTCCATCTAGCTTTGGCCACGACCCAGAAAGCCGATCATCAGCCGAAACTGGTCGCGGGTCTTTTACCCGGAATGCCAACATCTCAGGGATACCTGGCCGGCCTGATTTGACTATGCAGTAGCTGTTGACTGGGCAGGGTGATGAGAGCAGCAGCTGGTGAATTCTGCAAGATGGCAGGCAGGCAGCCGGGCAGGCCGGCGGGCAGGCAGAGTCAGGCTCTTTTTCCTTAGGTGCATTCTTTCCTCCCGATGGCTTTCTCAGGTGCTGCCCCTTAACTAGGGTGCACCACCGGTATGCCGTGCTGCTCTGATTTGGTGAGTCACCGGCTCACCGTACTCACCACACGGTGTGTGAGAGATAGAGCTCCGTGGCAGCTCCAGGCAGATTGTAACCCTCCCCCACCCACCCACCCCGAGGGAAGGGCGCTAAGGCTTCGTCATGAGGGGCCCAGCCGGCTTAGTGCTTCTTATCCCCGACCGCAGCTTGGCCTGGCGTCAGCTTAGGCCTGCATGCGCCAAGGAAGGGCAGCATCAGCGCTGATTGTAAGGCTGGCTATAGTGGCAGGGGGATTCGTCGGCAGCTAGCTACCCTCCCCTCCCCACCCACCTGTATCGTCTGTCCACTGAGCAGAACGGGCTGTAGTTGGCCTTAATGTGCACCTGCTCTGAACAAACTCAGAACAAGTTCGGCCGAGAACAAGTTCTCTTTGATAGTTAGCTGTGCAATGGCAGAGCGAGATTCTCCAGTCGCCTAAGTACTCCAAAATCCCCATCTCCCACTGTGTCAGGGAGGATTGGGATCTCGGATTGTCACATGCTCCCACCCTGTCAGATCTCGGATTGTCAGAGGCTCCCACCCAATCTCAGGGAGGGGTCACTATCTGCAGAAAGGGCCCCCTCACACAGCACCAAGCGTTGGACAGGACGGCTTTATGACCCGACCGCCCATCGGCTGCTGCTGGCCCAGCGGTGGAGAAATTAAGGTGCAGCCTGCAGCTGGCTTCCACCGCAGGTGTTTGTTCTGTGGGACCGCTGTGGGGCAAGAAGGGTTGGCAAGGTAGGCAGCTTGAGCCCCCCCCACGACCGCGTCCCCCCAGGCTTCAGCGGCAGCAGATTAGCTGCCACTGCTGCTACCAGCCTTAGTAGCCTTATCAGTGCTAGCTGTGCCAGCAGCAGAAGCAGCAGCATCAGTTGGGGGGGGGGCAGCAGGGACAGCCGAAGCCTGGCGATGTCTCCACCACGGCTCTCACCCACCGGCCGGCTCTCACCCACCGGCCGGCAGACCGATGTGATGCCTGCGACGAGAGTGGCGGTGGCGCTGCTTGGCCGGCGGCGCTGCTGCTGCTGCTGCTGTGGCCTCTGTCTCGGCGAGGGGGAGGGGCAGCTTGCTGCAGCGTTGCCGGCAGCTTGCTCGCGGCAGCTAGTCGGCGAGGGGCCAGTGCTGCAGTGCTGCAGTGCTGCGGCACTGGCCGACGCACTGCAGCACTGGCCGTGGAGAGACAGCAGACGAGAAGGGAGCCGAGAGGGAAACCGAACGAACCAGCCGAACCGAACACATCATCATTTCAGCCAGGCCGGTGGGGCAGCGTGCACCGGCCGCGTACGGGTGGTAAAGGCTGCTCGTTTCGGCAGCCGCCGCAGCTGGGGGTGGTGCTGTGGCGGCGGCGGCGGCGGCGGTGATGGGGCAGGCACGAGGAACCGACGGCTGATGGAGGGGGTCGCTGGGGTCGGATATCTGAGGCCGTGCTGCCACCGCCAGCCACTGGGCCATTCATCGTCCAGTGGGCAGCCAGTCGGCTTTAATGTGCCCGCCAGCAGCCGCTTTCTATGGCTCGCCGAGTGGAGAGTCGTCCGGTGGAAGAGTGCAGCACTCATTGAGCAGCACCAGCAGCAGCCGCCGGCAGCCGGCAGGTTTGCTTTCGAGACAGTGTTTGTGCTGGCATGGCTGCATGCTGTCTGACGAAGCACGCCGAATCCTTTTCGGGAGGCGGCTGCTTGCGGCAGCTTTCTCTCGCGTCTCCCGGCGCTGCCCCACGCACGGAAGCACTCGTGGAGTCTAGTCTAGCCTTGAGTCTGTGGCCAGGGTCTCGAGGAGCAGGACGCGCAAAGTCCGCAAAGCATCAGCGAGGACTCTCGAATGTCATGGTCGGTCATTGCATCTGAATAGTGCCGTTGTGTCGGGCCAGCTCGACGAGACGATAAAAGGTCCGCCTCCCCCCCCCCAGCCTGTGGACAGCCGCCGGACTCTGCTGCAGGGCAGGCAACAACATGGGCAGGAGCCCCACCACCCAAGCTGGACAAGAAGCACCCACCCACCCCCTTCCTGTCGGCAGGCATCCGATCGCAGCCTGCGGGCAGGCAACCCCATCCTCCCCTACTCCCTCTCTGCACGTGCCCTGGCACATGAGCCCTCAGTCACTCAGTGTCACCTCACCGAAATCTGGCCATCTATCTCTCACCCAGCCGATCTTAGCATTTATCTCGTGCGGTAAATTGCCGTCGGCAGCTTGATACACTGGGCTGTGCTTGAGCAACTCCATTGCACTGCCGTGCTGGTACAGGCGAACCTTTACAGACATGTCCCCAAAAGCCTACTGTCGGGCGTTAATCAAGCCTATCTATACCATTTTCAATTAACCCCGAGCCGGATTGCATATATAAAGACTCTTGGCTCATCTTCTTCGAGCAATGGCAGACTCGCGACTGGCCCTTGGAGGACTCTGGCGGCCGGTGGCCGTGCTTTGCCGTGCCGAAAACAGCGCCAGGTCTCAGCCTCTCAGTGAGTGCTACAAAGCCATGCCATGCGGGCTGCACGCTGCCGCCAGAGGCAGCAAAGGGCATCGCCGGTCGCATTTGCCCCACGTGTGACCGCTCGGCTGGGCGCTCGGTCGCCTGCTCAGCCACGGTCAGAGGAGACTTGTCGTCAGGCTTGGCTACTACCAGAGGGGCGCTGGCGATCCGTACCGGAGCCAGTAGGTTCAGCAAAGACGCAGCTGCTGAGACTTTTCCACTGATTTCGATTAGCGATGCACTAGCTCGCGTAAGGAGCTGCTACAGTGAGCTCTTTTGTTCGCCACGTGTGCCACGTGGGAAGAAGAAGCCCATTTAGATCTGCTGTCTGGTTGCCAGCTTGCCGAGTGGCCAGCTTTGCACTGCTATCATTATCAGGCGGAGTTTCCCCAGAAGCCGCTGTCAGCAAAGCAGGTCCCCAGTCTAGTTCACACTTTTTTGTCAATTCAAATTCAAGAAAGTGTCACGTCACAACTAATCGGCGGAGTAACGCTGTATCGAAGCCGTGCTCGTTAGCTGTGCGGCGACCCCAGGATCCTTTTGGCGGGCCAAAAATGGGAGTTACTTGCGACGGTAATCTTGGGATGCAGAAGTCATTTTGTGTTGATGTGATTCGACACGGCTCGATCAGAAACCGGGGGGGGGGCCGATGGTCTAGAAGATAAGTAAGCGATTCGGCAAAGCTGTTGCTGCAAATGGGAGGAGAAGGAGAAGCTTACCAGACGACTACGACCTACGTTGGTAATTGAACACATGCCGACGAACTGCCCGTAACAGACCTCGGACAGATCAGCGTTCAAAAATGGTCTTGTCTTGCCTCGGTTGATCGAGAAATTTCTACAATATGGCCGTGTAGCCGACATTCCTTCCCCGATAGGCAGACCGGAGAGATCTTTCTACGGTGTATGCAGTAACTATTGTTAGCACTAGCAATCGGCACGAATTCAAAGGGCTGACAAGTGGCACAATCCAAGTGGTAAAATTAATAATTTAACTCTCAGGCTGATGTGCACATTTGAGTTACAGCATAAATTAGCAATCGCCGACACCCTAAAAGGGTGTTCACAGACCTTTAATGCTAGCAGATTTGATATCGCTATTATGAACCGAATACATTTTTTGGATAACCTAATCGGCCCCAGAAGTCGAGTCAGCTAAGGCTTTGATCAATTTTGAAATACAGCCATAATGCAGGGGCAGCCTCCAAAGAATGCAGACACTGCTATGAGCATAATAAATATTTTTGATAGTTGCTAATCATAAGCCGAGTTAGTTAGTGCTGCAATGCTCTTTTGAATGACACGAGCAGGTTTGACAAGGCTTTGATCAATTTTGAAAAACAGCCATGATTTAATGCAGGGACCCATATCTAGGGAGTGCAGGCTCAGATAATATTTTACAATATTGAGCTTGCGTGAGAGAAGGTAGAATCACTCCTCGAGCTTCGACAGTCGAGTTGGTGTGCACCATGCTGCCGAGTAGACATTCGATCCGTCGATCGTGGGTGAAAACGGCCACAATGTCGCTTGTCGTTCTTTTCGCCGCTGTCACCAGCCGCGGATGTAACGGGGTGAGTGTTGAATGGCACTTTTCTTGGAATAGCTCGCCCAGTTCAGGCAGCTCTTCATTACTGCCGAGCGATGCATTCCATCCCCGGACGGGGGGGGGGATGCGATCAACTTCGGGAGCAGAGAGTGAGGTCCGTTCGTGGGCGGTCTTCTCATCTTTTGCTGAGGGAAGCGCACACGTGGCCGTCTATCCGTCAGCCTCTAGAGGCCTGGCGAGCTGCGGCAGCCGCTGTCTGAGCTCACACAACTCGCAGCTCTCGCATCGGCGACTGAAGCCACCTGGTGCGATTGAGCTTCCATTGAGACAGATCTGAGAGCACCCTACCCAACCCTCTCTGGTTCTGGCAATCCTTGCTCAGGGGAGCCACTGTTTATTCGCTCACTCCCCTGCCACGCCCCTGCAGCCTGTCATCTGTGGCTCACCGCCGTTTTACCGTGTTTCGTTCCTTGAATGGTGTCTCGGGCATGCCGGTCCACCAGTTCAAGGCCTATTTTTTGAGTCCTTGTGCTAGCCATGACGGCCCCAGGTGGGAACGAGTCACCTCCACAGCTGTTCAACAGGGGGTCGTTGACTTTAGCATAGTCTTAGGATCCAAAGGTGTTCAGCAGTTGGGACAGTGGGTCAGTATGCTCCAGATCATGCGAGAGGAGTGAGGCTGAAGACTGATGGAGAAAGAAAGAGAGAGAGAGAGAGAGAGAGAGAGAGAGAGAGAGAGAGAGAGAGAGAGAGAGAGAGAGAGATGGAAGAACATGGCTGACATGAATACACAGTGCCATGACTCGTTGTGGTACAAATCGAGAGATGGTTAGTGGCACTAAAACCTAGCTAAGCAGCAGTGCACAAGCTTGGCAGGGTTTTCTTGTGCCAGGGGGAGGGCCCAGGAAGTCAGCTGTGCCGAACCTCAGTAGTTCACTAGTCAATGTATCACCCTCTCAAGGCAGCCTTCCCGACTCTCTCTTTGCCACAACTGGCTTGCCTGCTAGATGCTGATGGAGAATCGAATGCAGCGAATGACAGTCTCTCTCTGACACACACAGAGACTACCATGGTAGTTTCTGACACACCCAGGAGTGATCTTCATGCCAGCTTTGCTTATTTACTCGCTATACTATCTTGACGGCAATTGTGGGCGAACGGTGGTGACAAGCAGTATTGATGCCGAATTTTGCTCAAAACCCACCACATCCAAGTACACCATCTTTTCATGCAAACTGTCGCCTTCGTGTGCTTGTATGAGAGGCTAACTACGTGGCAATTACATCGAACAAGGCTGGGAGAAAGTTGGCAGCCGGAGAGCACCAGTTCTTACCGTGAGATCTCACCATTAGAACTTTTGCTCTTTCAGAATTTGGGCCCCCCTTGGCCTGCCGTAATAGGATCGGACCCGGTCGCTGGACGTTGACAAATCACCAGTCTAGCATTTTAAGTGGATCAAAGATCTGTGCTAGCAGCTTCAGCATTTCATAGCAATAGCAATAATGACCATATGATATTTGTCTAAATAAATAAATACTAGCTGATTTAACAACCTCTTTTGTATAGTGACAGAAAAGCCATTACGGCTATCACCATGGCTTGCAGTGGCAATAAATGATTGCCGACTGCAGGATTCGAACCCACGACATCCGCGAGACTGAGGTCGTGTGCCATCACGGCTACCACATATATATATATATATATATATATATATATATATATATATATATATATATATATATATATATATATATATATATATATATATATATTCACAAGAGTACTAAATCTCGTTCAATGCACTTAACGAATGCAGGAAAGAAAGCATGTCAATTGGTTAGTGACATGTTTGTGTCCGAACAGGTATACACATACAGGGCAATTCACGAGGACGACTCAAATGCTGTCAACAACAGGTGGGTTTTTAGTTTTTTTTAGTGTCGTCAAGTCAGCGGCTGTGGAGAAGAGTCAGGAATTAGCTTTAGTCTTCCGGTGAATACCAACTGAAGGTATACAGGCGATGTGGAGTTGGTTAGAAGCTAAGCTACACCTCTAGAGTTAGAAGAGAGAGTAGTACGATGTAAGGCTTTTTTTGGATAAGTATTCTGGAAGAGGAGAGTGAGGGGACCTTAAAAGAAGTGACATAACCTTGAAGTTGAAAGGAGCCTGCACTGATTGGTGAGAAGTGGTGTACTGTGACAGATGTGACTATTTGCGGCAGTCATCCGTGTTTGTCAATAACTATCTGTTATGGCTTCTCTAGCAGCAACTTGTCTGAATGGAGCCTAAACGGGAGATTCTGTTACCTTGAGAAGCTTCACAAAAGACATTGAAATAATTTTAAATAGCATGGCTCTGTTAGGCTGTCGTATCTTTATCTAAGCCAGCCCAAATTACTTGCATTCCACTGAGCCAGCTCGTCATGATGACTCATTCATCTTATCATAGCAGTCCCAGCCCCAGAAGCAGCAACAGTATTGGTAACTGCAGCAGCAAGCAGCAGCAAGCAGCAGCTAGCAGCAGCAAGCAGTAGCTAGCAGCAGATGGAACCGAAACTCGTTGCAGCCATGACAGTTCACTGGTGCAGGATGCCGCTTCTGCTGTCCGCTGCTTCTAAAGCCTCAAAGGGCCTCACTCCGGCTGCGGCTTGTCTAGATAAGCCAGCGAGTAGTAGTCGGATGGACGAGCATTAGAGCATGCGACGAGGCCATCCTACTCAGCTCCTGGTATTGGAAAATCGCACTCGCGATCAGAGTGCTTAGCAACAGGGCAAAGCATGGAGTACAGACGAGCTGACTCGAGAGCTGATTCGCTTATTTGGTGGCCGATGAGCCTCGGAGGCTTTCATCCTTCGAGAGCTGAGAGAGCGCTAAAGAATCGTCTGCTTCAGCGCCGACCTCAGACAGGATCGTTAAGAGCTGGGGGTTATAATAATAATAATAATAATAATAATTCACTTGATAAAGCGTCCTCAGATAACTTAATCTCTCTCTAGGCGCTTTACATTTGCTGTAAAGTGAAATGCAATTGAATGGTAAGTAAAATCATGCTTGAAAAAACAAACGAAATGAATAATATGGTTAGGGGTGACATGCACAGGGTCAGCATGCAAATGTGGTTAGTGGCAGCATTCACAGTGTCAGCACGCATAAACACATGAAGGACGAATCACAGGGACCCACTAAATGCTGTCCTAAATACATGTGTTTTTAGGTTCCTTTTAAATGTGGTCAGGTCAGGGGATGTTCTGACGCAGGTCGGGAGGGAGTTCCAGGCTTTGGGAGCATACGAACTAAATGCACGGTCTCCAAATTGCCGTTATGCTTGGCCTCGGGGCCAAGACCTAACGGCAATCGCCGTGCTACTGCCTCGTTCTGGCATTCGCCGTTTCGTGCCACTGAGGCAGCTACCTCAACTCTGCATCAGCAACCAACCGCAAGCGGTACTGCAAAAAAGTGACTCGGCCATGGACGGCAGTAAAACCATACCAAGTCATTTGCATAGCACTCCGAGGGAACTAAATCGCTTTCTATTAACACTCCTTCGGCACAGAGATCTTCCGCTAACCAAAGATTTGCATTGAAGCACCGGGGCTGATCAGTTAAGAAAGTAGTGAGTTTTAGTCTCTCCTTTTGCATTTCGACAGGGCTTCAACGCCGAAGCCTAGTGCTACGCTGAAGCATTTGCCTGCACAAAGAGAGGGGGCATGCACATTAACGATAATGTGAAAAGAGGAAGTCGAGCTGAGCCAACGGTGCAACACGTAGGCTGTTAGCTTGATACGGCATGGAAAGGAAGTCGTCTAGCTTAAAAGGGGGCTGCTGAACAGCTAGTCTAGTGGGTCTTGGCTGTTAAACCCACGACCTCCGACCCGGGAAGCAAGCGACTTGAGCCTTCAGCTTCTTGGTTCAGGTAGTGCTCTCGAGCCAATGTCAAGTCACTCATGCTCTCTCTGCCGGTTGTGGCGGTTCTAAATTCTCTCAGTTGCACACTGCCAAACCGCTGAGGTGGTGCCACCGACGGCCTTAACCTGCCATAACCTGCCCGGAGACCGTAAGTAAGGCCGTGCTACCCTGCACCGCAGCCTGCAGCCGAAATCCAGTCGAAAGGCAGTCGCTTCTTGTCGGGCCACCTTCGATGTGATATAGGCAAGACTTAGCCAGCAGCCAGGTGTCTTTGCCAAAAGAAGGATGCTAGGTGTCATCGGTCTCAGGGAGTCGAATACGCCGAGGTGACCCTCCTGGAGCCTGGCAATATGTATCAGGGAGTCTAATCGATGCCAACCCGAGACCTGCTGTTAGCTGGTAGTGCAAGCGAACATTGCCATCTTGTACTGGGACGGCACGTGTGCGTGCGATCGAGCTAGATGCCAGCAGCAGAAGCCGCAGCAGCAGCAGCAGCAGCAGCAACAGCAACAGCAAACCGATGGCAGCACGTGTCTTGCCAAGTGTACGCTGAATGCGCTTGACCCGATTACTCTCTCTTTCTTGCCTCTCAGGACTTTGACTTCCTCGACGAGAGGCACATCTTCCAGAAGAGATCCGTCGACGATGACGATCAGGGGTCTGGCGAAATGGTCGACGGAAGCGAGAGCAGCGGTGCAGGCTCCATTGACTCTCCCGAAGCAAAGCAGCCGCAAGAGGCGGCCATCGTGCCTGTCTCTGCTGCAACTCTCTTGCACAACATTGGCACTAGCGCCAGCATCAGCGCTGTCAGCGCCAGCACTATCAGTGTCACTGGTGGAGACGACAACTTCGAAGGGAGCAAAGACTCCATTGCCACCACACCTTCAGTGGTCACAGATCCCGTGGACCGGTCCGACGGTGACAGTGACGTGATCGGTGAGCCGCTGGCCAGCACTGCTGATCTAGTGACTGCGAAAGGGTCAGACGATCACCTGCATCTGCTTGATAACACGAAGCCGGGTCGAGCAGAAGATCCGACCACCGAAAGGATAGCTCTGGCTGCACCACTTTCGTCCTAGTCTGCTGCCTAGTCATCAGGATGGGGAGCTTCTCCGCTAGAAAGCTTATAGATAGCAATGGAACAGGCGTCTAATCTTTTTTCCAAAGACTTGTGGTAGTGCTAATCTAATGACCTAAACAGAACTGTCGCCATTGAAAAGGGTGGAGTACGATGCAGCAGCTCTGTAAGTGGTGCTGATCAAGTCCGTGTCATAGCATAGTCTGACCTCCGGCTGACAATGCAGCATGACAGATCATAGTAAAACAACAATTGCCGAAGCTAACTCATACTTGCCATCGGGTATCACGCCTGCCGTATCCTCAAGCCCAAATCAGAGGGCACTTTTGATGATGCCTCTTGGCAGAGCTTCTAGGAAGTACTTAAGGACAGATAAGAAGGTCGCACCACTCATTCTAGCATCCTAAATCAATTAGAAGGAAAAACTAGCTAGGAAGCAACACCGTCTTAAGGAAAAAAATGTAAAAATAAATAAATAATTCAATTGTATAGCGCACCAAGAGAACTTAATCTCTATTCAGGCTCGGTTCACATATGCCTTGGGGCTCGAGCCCACGACCTCAGCCAGACCTCGGTCAGGGCGAGCACCTTAACCGCTAGACCAAACCAGCTCGGCGAACCGTGTGAGAGCGGCCTCACCTTTGCTGAGCACTGTACGGCCGTCGGTACTCGGAGTACAGCGATGCCGCCCGAGAGAGGTTAGTCAAATGCCCGTGATGGCCGATTCCAATCCTAGACCCAGACCCAGTCTCAGTTCTAGCGGCAGACCCAGACCTGGCACTAGGGCTAGTCCCACCAGGTTGTACTCTTGCAGTAGCAGTCCATTAGCTGGACCTATACTCGAGTAAGACCTGCCATCCGGATGATGCGCGGCCGATAGCTTGGTTAATGACAACAAAAAAATAGCATGCCCGTACAGCGCCCTCAGACAACTAAATCAGTTTCTAGGCGCTTTACTCAGTCAGTGGTTAAGGTGCTTTGCTTCGACTAAGGTCAAGGTTAGTACATTTGATGACCGACGTCGTGGGCTCGAGCCCCGTGGCACATGTGAAGCATCTGATTAGAGATTAAGTTCATTTAGGGTTCTATACAGATGAATTATATATGCAGAGCCTCCCCCGACTTACGAAATAGTTAGGGACCAAAAATATCTGACGTAAGTAGCATTTTCGTAAGTCGAGAATGGTATATGATACGTTCTACTATTATACGTTCTGATGCTGTCAGACATTTGTTTCCTCCCTAATGTTTGCAGCAGTGACAAATATATAAATAAATAAATAAATAAATAAATATAATGACTATATGCAGTGCAGGAATCATGTCAATATGGTTAGTAGTTCAATATGATTATTCAAAGCCTCGAACTCACGTCCAACTAAGTGACATAATCGTCTGGCTTGACGACAACAAAAAAGAAGACAACAAATTCACCTGAATTTCTCGCAATATCTCGTAAGAGTTGATATTTGTGTGCTTATGCATGCTGCACACTCTGCATAGAATGGAGCGTAGAGGCTAAAAAGCATGGTCTCCAAAGGGTTTGATGTTGATTCAAGGCAGAGCTAAGCGACTTGAGTCAAAAGAACAGGTGGTATGATGCTTGGCCTGATTGGCAGAGTATCTGTGATAGGTAGCAAGAGAATAAGGGAACGTGAAAGTGAGTGAAAAAACCTTGAAGTCGTTGTGCTGCTTGATTGGGAGCCA
>WPIO01000067.1:1165000-1172500 GCA_009760855.2 Cristatella mucedo | reverse complement strand
TCACACTCTCGTAAACAAAATCGTTGTTTTCGAAATCGCTGTCTTTCTGCTGACGAATAGAACTCGACGAGCCCGACATATTTAGCCTATTTTCGTATAATTGGACCAATATTCAGGTATTTTTTCCTTTCAGCAGTTCAGTCCGAGCACATCCCGGTTACCATGGTAACTCGGGTTACCCACCGGGCTCATATGTTACCGGGTTCGCCATCGGGCTGATATGTTGCTTCCGGTTTACTTCCGGGTTAGACATTGCTTTGCATAATCAATTTTCTTTTTATTGTGGAAATCTCTTTTTTTTTCTTAGGTCTCTAAGCAGATATTAGATTTCTCTGGACAAACTTTTTAAGAATTTTTCCGACATTTACTCTTTAAGTAACAGCATTTTCTAGACAGCGGGCTAAACAGCATTTTCGTGCTGGTACAAAGGGACTTCCTTGACTTCGTGTCACAAACAAGGTGCACTGTAGAGCAGCGGTACTCAACCCGTGGGTCGCGACCCCTTTGGGGGATCGAACGACCCTTTCACAGGGGGTCGCCTAAGACCATCGGAAAACGTGCATTTCCAAATTTTGCACAAAATAATAATTTTATGGTTGGGGGTCGCCACAACCTGAGGAACTGTATTAAAAGGTCGCAGTATTAGGAAAGTTAAGAACCACTGCTGAAGTGGTTTTTGGTCCTCCTTGCTTAAATTCCGGCTATTCCACTGGATTTGTCTCTGTGGGCTTGCATGGGGGGGCGGCTGGTGGAGTGAGGCCAAGCAGTGGTAACATGGTCTCTATCAGCAAGGGAAGGCACCTTAACACAGCTCGATGATTACACTCTTTGCAGCTGACTTGAGCGTGCGTACTTACCTGCATTCATTCTTATATTCGTACTTTCATGCTGTCATCTGCCAATTGCAGGTGTGGATCTGTGATAGTGCAGTTTGACATTGGGTCGTCGGGTTTCACCGACACGGCTGCTATTGAGAACCGCGTTCGCCGGGCCATTCAGAGCGGCTTCATAGGACAGTTCAGCGTGTCGTCCGACCCCTTCTTGTTTACAAAGATCGGCAGTAAGTGCTGGCAGCAACGCTGCCGCCTACCGACCTTTCCGCCAGCAGCATCACAGATAGGCTAACGATGGAAATTTGTGGTTAATGATGTCTGCAAAATTACGATCAAATCATTTTGTAAGGGAATCGCACTGTTTTGCCACCTCGCTATTAATAGGTATGCAATGCTTCTATTTGCTCATGGACCTTTTTGGGATATGGGCCTAGCTGGGGAGAACCACGTTTTAGTATTTAGGGACTGACGTCACTTCTGTGCAGTTAATAGTGCTCTAGCCTACAGAGTGCTCGTTGGAAACGAAGAAGCATGCACTGTCAGTTTGGTGCATATAGTGTGTACAGATAGGTGCACTTAGGTATTTCGGAGGGCTTTTGGAATTGGAGAGCCACAATAAGCTTGCCACTAGCTACCGATGCTCTCGGTTCGATTCCGTGAGCAGATGCAGTATTTTTTGTCGAACAGTAATGGGATCGACCACACCGGCACCGCTCGACAAAATCACTTCGCTATCCCAAGGTTCGAATGAGATTCCTTTGCAGCTGAGACACTTTGATCACCTGAGACTGACATGTGTGTCGTATTTATTTTTTGCTTATTCCCCTTGTCATCAGACTATGGCCATGTGTGACTACGACCACTATTCTCGACCTTTTGCTTTCTCCCGAAAACCTTAATAAACCACACGTTTATTTATCTTTCCACGAAACGATGTTGGGACGTTCACACAGCCGGTCCGTTTCAGCATCGGCCAAGGCTGCATTGGCCCATGTTTCCAAAGCATGGCTCCCGCACCCTATGCTGCAGCGAACTGACAGCCGAGGCAGCACCGAGGGTGCTGAAGCCTGTTCGAAGCATCGCCCGATGAAACGAGCGATTTCAGCCACAGTTGTTAACAGTCATCGGATTGGCAGGAAAGCAGAGCCGCATGCTGACACAGGCTCTCGTGTGCCACAGGGCTCGAACCCACGTCCTCGGTCATCTAATGCATTCATCTTGACCTTGGTCAAGGCAAGCACTTTGACCATTGGGCCAAACCAGCACGGCATTCCATTCTCATTTCTTTCTTCCCTGCCGGGCCTGGTGAACTCTCACATTGTCAGGACTGAGGGAAGCTGCCTTGCACACACCCTCCTCGTTCCTGGGCATGTCACCGGCAGAGCCTGCTGCCCAGCTGACATGACCCATGGTCTCAGTTGCCTCCGGGTGTCACGAGGCAATTCAACACTACCAATTTGCCCGAACATGCTGGTACTGACGCCTGGTCGCCTGAGGTCTGCGCAATATTGAATTAGTCGTCATAGCTCGCTCATGACAGCAAGACCGGTGCTGGTCATTACAAGAAGAGAACCGCTGTGGCAGCTACTGCCGTCGTGACCGTCATGGAATCTACTTCTGAACAAATTCGAAAAAATTTAATACCTAGCAGAGTATGCGACTGATCCGTCAGCCCACTGTTTATCTGTATACTACGATACACCAAAGGTAGGAAAATTATAAAGCTAGAAAGAACTTACGATCAAGTCGGTGTCGTCCACAGGCAGTCAAACTCGTGGATTCTGAGACCCGGGTTGTGCTTGCCCGTTTCGACCGGCAACCGACCTGTAAATTTCCTTTAAATTCTCTCGAGTCAGGGCTGGTAAGAGCACAGGCGGAAAGCTCCAAAGCAAGCGAGCAAGTGGCAGCCTGTCAAAGCCGGCAAGTAGCAATGGCACGATGCTCTAGTTCTGCCCTACTCATCCAACAAACATGGTAGCTACTTAGGTGCACAGCTGCTCAGGTCACACCTCTTTGGAAGCTTGAAGAATGTCAGTGGCTGTCTCCTCCCGACCGGAGTCATTAGGGAATGCACTTTCCTTAACGCAGTCTAGATGCGCCAGCTCAGCCTACGCAGCAGGTATTTGCAGCCCATCGACCTCCAGCGCTTGTCAAGCCGTCTAGGTACGTCTAGGAAACAGCCTTACACCGCTAATCTACCAATTAAACGTAACAAGCAGGGTGAATCTTGAGAACGGCGGTCCTGGTATGCAACTGGCCAGAATCTGCCATCCTGAGAAGTGCAGCGTTCCTAAGCTTCTTCTGTCTGATGCCACACCCCTGCAGCAGTCGTTCGCAAGTAGTGGGCCTGTCGGGGATCTGTTGCCACGGCCTCGAGCTAGCCTACGCTTCAGACTCTTTCGAAAGGCCCTGCCCCGGGGCTGTCAGAGCCAACCGGCGGCCTCTCTCGGCGATCAGTGCAGCTTCTCTGTGATTCGATACGACCAATCAGGCCTTAGCTGCTGCTGCAGCTGCATGGATGCTCTGCCACCTCCGTCTTGCCGACGGCGACGATAAGCAGGCTTGCCTTTGCTCTGTCGATCGACATCTACGGCCTGAGCAGCCTCCGCGGCGCGCTCGCCGCTTGGCAGGCGGCAAGCTGCGACTGAGCCACGACTGAGCATCGGATGCTCGCAGTGGCAGTGACTTCTCGAGGCCACCTTGCTGCTGCTGCTGCCATCGCCGTGATCTGCTCGCGACATGTGGCTGCTGCTGTTTCTTCTGCTCGCAGGAGGCCGAGCCTTGGCCGAGCCGACGCCGTGTGCCGACGACCAGATCGTCTGCGGCGACGGCCAGTGCGTTTCGATGCAGCAGAAATGCGACAACGTCAGAGACTGCAGCGACGGCATCGATGAGACGTTCTGCGATGGTGAGTCATCTTTTGGCCCACCCTCTCCTCCGCGCCGGCTGCGACCGACCATCATCTCCCAACGCGTCTCGTCCTACTAGATGGGTTCCTCTTCCTCTCCCCTCCCCTCCCCTCTCCTCCGTCTTCGGGGCACCGAGCTTTGAGCGACTACGGCTAAGCAGGCTCGACTCGAGCCATTCGTGGGTCGCTAGCCCTACTTCCGATCGCTAGCCTCACTTTAGGAGAGCAGCTGGCATGCTACGGGCAGGCTACGGCTGGCTGGTGTAGCTTTGTTTGTTGTTCCAAGAGCCCAGCGCCGTCCGCTTGCAAAGCTCCTGCATGTGGTGGTCGTTGATCGCACGAGACGTGCAAACCAGCCGGCCTCGCCTTCAAGCGTAAAGAGTATGTCGGCAATCTGCCGAACGGCGCCATGCCAGCACATCGGCAGGACATATGTGGTTGCTTGCCGCCGCCTCGCGGCTGCTAGAAATTGCCAGCACCAGCGGGGACAGTTAAATGCTAGCCATTACCAATGTCCAAGTGGCTGCTCGGACCTTTCGTATCTGGCGCACATGGCGGTCGCATCAGCTAGAGCTTTCACTCGGCGGTGCTGAGCCGACATGGCCAGGCAGCCATCTTGCACCACTGCAGCCCCAAGCACTGCAACGGTTTCGCAGCTCGGCAAGCTCTTGTTATCTGGAAAACATACACAGGCACACATTCGGTTCGATAAGTCTGTAAGCCTTGCGAATAATGTTAGATATTGATTGGTAGTCTCGATAGCTCAATCGGTTCTGCACACTTTGTGGAATTGCAGGTACAGACATAAGCGCACACACACACACACACACACACACACACACACACACACACACACACACACACACACACACACACACACACACACACACACACAGAGAGAGACAGGGTTTCAGGTTAAGTGCATCTCCATGAATTCTGTGAGCTCCTTTTGGTATTTGTGAGCATCATTTAAAGTGCACTTTAAAAGGTGTGCATGCTGCTTCAACTCCTGCACTAGTAGGAAGATCTGTAGCACAGGCAGGAAGGATTCATCTTCATTCTGCTTCACTCACTCGGTTGCAAAATTCTGTCGTGATCATCACGGTCAGAGGTAAACTCAGTACTACCTTCACCAGACGACCATCGGTGGTTCTGTATTTTGAAAGTACCAGCTCTGTTCTATGTAGTCCTCTATTCCTACGTCATCAAAGTATAGAGTCTAGGCTGCTTTATTTAGGTGCCCGAACTAAACAAACCTCATGATCTCACCTGAACAAGCAGCTGCCGAAGCAAGAAGAGCCCCGATTTTCCATTGGTTGGCATTGCTTTCTGCACCTATCTCAAAGTGCTCACTAACTTGGATCGTCCAGAGCTCACCTCACACTTAGACCATCCAGAGCTCTTGCATTTGCATTGACAGAACGTGTGCATCTGCATCATACAGAGCTAGTGCATTTGGATAGGGAGAAAAATAAATGTAGGCTCATCTGATCCTTTCTGGTTCCTCCATCAAACGCATGCAGCTGCTAATCATGCCTGCTTAACAGGCTTAAGGCTCTCTTTAGCTTTAAGTGATCCTATCAAATTGGCTTATTGATATTAAACTGTTCTGTCAAACTGGCAGCAGCACACACCGGAAGACTAGACTGCAATCCGTTTTGGGCCAGCTAGCATGCATACATTCAGATCTTTTCACTAAAGACATAGCATCCAAGCCTGTCTGGCTCACCGTTTGCTTCTCATCTCGGAGCAGAGCCCATGCACATCTGCCTCTCACCAACCCCTCGCGAGGCGAACTTACTCGTGACTCTTGCTCTTAAAATGAGCTGTAGGGCACCGGAGGTCGTTGCAATCTGCAATCTGCTCTCCGCTCCCCAAATCCATTTCCTGGCTGTCACATCAGGATGAGTCGGCTGCACGTGGTTCCTTTTATGGCTTTCTCTGAGCAACCTCTGCTGCTACTTGAAGGGAGCTGTAAAGCGCCCGGATAAAGATAAGTTCACTAAGGGGGAAATACCAGCGTCCAATCACTATTATTACTACATCTGCCGGTGGCCGACCAAGCCATTCGTGGAACCACTAGCAGTAGCAGCCATTCCTCTGGGATCGGATCCACCCTCACTCACCGACCGCCTGTCAGTTCTTTTCCGACTGTGAAACCGAGTCGACAGTAGCCAGCCAAGTTCTGTCTCGAAAAAACCACGAGCAAAATTTCTCTGCCCACCGTCTGCCGAATTTGCAGAGCTCTTACCACCGGCTGTCTGTCTGCAGCCGTGATGCGAAGTAATGAGCAACATATGCAGCTGCCCATCGAATGTGGCCGGCTCCTCTCGGCTGGCCCAGCCGGATCGTAGGGCAGTATCAGGTGAATGTAAAGCTAACAAACCTTCCTTTTTCGGGCGAGTCGGGCGACAGGAAAGGTGCAGCAGACATAAATGTGAAAGGTACTACAATTCCATGCGTGGACGATTCATTTAGCAAAGGGGTAGCCCCTTATCCAGCAATCGAACACAGGCGGTCAGATGCCGATACGACGCCGATACGTACCGCGAACTTGGGTGTAAGCACCGTCATGCGGACCGAACCTACTGATTGTTTTTGTAAAGCCTATGAAATCAAACCTAGCTGTACATAAACAGCAGGTCCGCGGTCTGCTAGGAACACTTTGATGCCTAAGCAGTGGTCAGCAAGGAGATTCATCAAGAAACAAGGACCACAAGCTGAACGAAGTTAATTCTTGGGTATGCACAAATAAACAATTTTCTCGTTTGCATGTTCTCACTGTATTTTATGGCAATTAGACACATTCTGGCAGAGAGCAAATGTACTGAAAAAACCGACAATTTCTTAACCGGCCGCGGCCTATTTACAGCGATTCAGTTACTTGGGGGCTGATGTGCCGGACCCATGCCCGTCTAATTAAATCGCTGTAACTAAATGGCTGGATGACAGCAAGCCACAGCCGTCTTGGCAAGTTCTTCAACGACAATCTATGCAATTGTCATACAATTTGATGAGAAAATACAAACTACACAACTTTTAAAATTTGGATTCGAAGATATCGACTTGTACGGCTCGAGGTCCCTTTTCTGCGAAATTTACTCTCTGTCTGCTCAAAGATCACTCAACAACCGAGGTGTAGCTTTACAGTTATCCAAGCAAGGGTCGATTTCACCTGCCGTTCAAGTCTTTCTATTAAGTTTAAGATAGTTTTGCGATAAATGCCGTGATCAATGACAATATTCAAATGCTGGTTAAATAGCTACTGCTGTAATGACGTTAAATTTTTTCACATGCAGTTAATGGTAATTGCAATACCACTAAGTTGAGTTTGGATTTATTCCTCAGTTTTTTCTGCCGGCACAATTTCCGAATAAGTGAGAAAACATTGTCACAGCTCCTGATTTTGCATGTGCATCCGACTAGGTATCCATTAGATAAATGCCAAGGTGTTTCCCTTGCAAAATGCACTGTAATGGCTCTTTGGTGTGAGTTAAAGCAGCATCGTACTACAAGTGTGTGCGAGTGTTCAAAGCTACAGTGACCTATTGTGTTCCTCTCCTCGTCCGTGTCATCTACGCTGACTTGTTTCTTCCTGCCCTGGCTCCAGTCGATGCTAGGGACCAACATGGGCGATCGCATCGACAAGGGGCACACTGGAAATGGAGGCTGGAGGTAAACTGTAGGCCCCCCTCCTCCCCCCCCCGTGGCAGCCTGGTGCAGACAACCAGGCAATAACCAGGTGGTTGGAAAAACGGC
>WPIO01000067.1:1127500-1160000 GCA_009760855.2 Cristatella mucedo | reverse complement strand
ATTATGCGCACACACACACGTGCACACACACACACACACACACACATGCACACAGACACACACACAGACACACACACACACGCGCACACACACACACACACACACACACACACACACACCACAACACCACACATGCACACACACACACACAGACACACACACACACACACACACACACACACAAGCACACACCCCACACACACATTCCACAACATACACACACACACACACACACACACACACATGCACACACACACACACACACACACACACACACACACACACACACACACACACACACACACACACACACACACACACACACACACACACACACACACACACACACACACACACACAGAGACACAGACACACCACACACACACACAATGACACACACACACACGCGCACACACACGCACACACACACCACACACAACCCACACACACACACACACCACACACCACACACCCACACACACACAACACACACACACACACACACACACACACACACACACACACACACACACACACACACACACACACACACACACACACACACACACCACACCCACACACACACACACACACACACACACACACACACACACACACACACACACACACACACACACACACACAACACACACACACACACACACATGCACACACACACACACACACACACACACACACACACACACACACACACACACACACACACACACACACACACACACACACACACATGCACACAGACACACACACACAGACACACACACACACACACACACACACACACACACACACACACACACACACACACACACACACACACACACACACACACACACACACACATAGACACACACACACACACACACACACACACACACACACACACACACACACACACACACACACACACACACACATGCACACAGACACACACACACACATGCACACACACACACACACACATGCACACACACACACACACGTGCACACACACACACACACACACACGTGCACACACACACACACACACACATGCACACAGACACACACACACACACACACACACACACATGCACACAGACACACAGACACACACACACACACACACACAGACACAGACACACAAGCACACACACAGATTTGCATTGGCAGAGTATACATACATATGCTGTATGTGGATTGAAACTTGGAACTAAGTAGCCGTGCATTCGTGCTTGCTGTGTCGCTAAATAAACTATTAAAGGCAGGCATGACGTTGAACCATGGGCGTAGTGGGCCAGACCGGAAGCCCTGCTATCACACTGCTATTTGGCCTCCTCCTCCCATCAGGGGTCGAACTATTGCTTAAACCCGGCCGACGGCAGAGTGTGGTGGGCGTCAACAGGGGCGTGGGCTGTCAACACGATTCAGCCGAGCAGAATGGGCTCATGTTCCAAAGAGCGAGATCAGCCCATGCTGCACGAGTGCGTCGCGCGCAAAAGCCACTCACCGGCATGAGGCTGACACTGGCCAGGGTGTGCTGAACGCATTGCCCATCGGACTCCAGCCTACCTCCGGACTACACCCCCTTCATTCTGGTTGGTGCTTGGGCGATGGGCTTCTGCAGCCGCGTTTGAGGGTCGCCCACGCTCGCCCACCACGTGGCCAGAACCTACGCCTACCAGCGCCTGCAGCAGCGCCGTGGCTGCTGCGCCGGGCTCGTGCGCTTTGACCTGGCGAGCTCGAGCTGTGAGAGCTGCGAGAGGGTGCTCAGGCTGCTCAGCAGAGCCGTCCGATGTTGCGATGTTGCGCATGGTCGCAACAAGGATCGGCCGACGGTCGCGGCTGGGTTTTCTGCTGCCGCCGGCGCCAAGCCGAGGCGTTGACTTCGGCACGCTCGTTTGCAGCGTCTGCCTGCGGAAGCTCGAGTCAGCGGCGCCGTGCTCACGATCGAGAGGCTATCGACGATCCACAGTGGAGATTACGTGTGCTCCGCTTCGGGCGCACCGAGCCGGACGTCGAGCTCTCGTCTGCAAGTCGACGAGGTCCAGCCTCTGCCTGGTAACTCTGCTCCTCACCGCTGGGCGGCCCCTCACTGCTGCCATGCCCCGCCCTGCCCGCACGTCCCCCCCACCGCCCCTCCCACCCTGCCCCTCCCACCCTGCCCCTCCCACCCTGCCCCTCCCACCCTGCCCCTCCCATCCTGCCCCTCCCACACTGCCCCTCCCACACTGCCCCTCCCACCCTGCCCCTCCCACCCTGCCCCTCCCACCCTGCCCCTCCCACCCTGCCCCTCCCACCCTGCCCCTCCCACCCTGCCCCTCCCACCCTGCCCCTCCCACCCTGCCCCTCCCATCCTGCCCCTCCCTCCCGCCCTGCCCTGCCCCCCCCACCCCTCCCACCCTCCCTGCCCTGCCCAGCCCCTCCCACCCCGCCCGCCCCGCCCGCCACACCTCGTGGCTTTTCCGGAATGGACTCTGTTTCTTCTTCATTGGTTGCAACCGGTGCACTTGATTAGTTTCGCACGGCAGACGTTGGCCTTATTCTTGCCCTGTGACGTCACTGTGTTTGCGTCGTTGCCCAGTCGCCAGCCTTCACCCCATAGACAGACAGACTTCTCGTTGCTTTCGCAAGGATGTCACCGACGATTCTCATAAGCTCCACACAAGTGCACTCGTGTGGAGTTTCGGCTGCGTAAATGCTGCAGTAAATGTGGACGGTGCCATCGAACGTTGGCTGCAGCCTCCCTTGTTTGGTGTCTGAAGGCTGTTGGTTCGTTTAGTTAGGGAAATGAGATCAGTGAGGACGAAATGGGATGGCATTTAAAAATGTTGGGCAAACGGAAGCCGACTGCCATGAGATAAATGAGCGCCGATAAAGGATTTTAGGCCTAGCAGAGAACGATTCTACGAACTTCGGGATGCCAGAATAGTGCTCTGCCCATATAAAGCCACAGAGGTCACTTATAGTTTGACCCTCAGAGTGTGCTCGAGCGGAATCCCGATGTACCTCGTGAATGCACGTGTGTTGACTGCGACGAAGAGAGAGAGAGAGAGAGAGAGAGAGAGAGAGAGAGAGAGAGAGAGAGAGAGAGAGAGAGAGAGAGAGAGAGAGAGAGAGAGAGAGAGAGAGAGAGAGAGAGCATGCACTAGAATGTCAAGCATGCGAGTGAGATAACAACAGGAAGAGGGGCATGCAAATCGAGTGGTGTAACCATCCAGATCGTACAGCCGGCTTCTTAGTGTGTAATCGCCACAGTCGCCCTGCATTTCAGGTGCCTGTCCAGCTACTGACTTCCGCTGCAACAATGGACGATGCGTTTCGCGCAGCCACCAGTGCGACGGAGACGACGACTGTGGCGATTTGTCGGACGAGCGTGACTGCAGTAAGCTGCCGAGCTGCTTTCTCTCTTGCATTCATTCTTCACTCATTGCTGCTGTCGATGGTTCGACAATCGAGGAAGCTGTGCGCACGCGCCCCGGGGCACGGGAGGAGGGGGCGACTCTCGCCTGTCTTTCTTGTCCCGTCGTCGTCACCCTGGCGGGTGCAGAGTGTGTCCCAGCGTGGGCGCTCCCCCGACGTGCCTCCGATTCGTTGCAACGTTGCCTCGTGCAGCCCCACAAGTCGACTGCGACCCGAGCGAGTTCCGCTGCAACAGCGGCAAGTGCGTGCAGAAGATCTGGCGCTGTGATGGCGACAGCGAATGCGACGACGGCTCGGACGAGCTGAACTGCCGTAGGTGGCGCCGGCGAGCCCTGGCTGTGCTGATGGCGTCGCTTCGGGCTGCTGCGTGGGCGATCGAAGATTTCTTTCCTAGGGCTGCGCGCTTGCTCCCCCATTGAAAGCTAGCGAGTGCTTGCAAACTCGTGCACAGGCGCTCGTGTGGCACACCTAGAGGCGATCGGCACAGGATTAGGACGATGAGTGCCTTGCCAGCAGTAGCAGCAGCGGCAGCAGCAGCAGCAGCAGCATGTGTGCATCTTAGGCCGTCTGCTCGGCAAACTAGTGTGGCGTCCTGACACGGTATTCCAGCCATCCGATTCTGCTGTGTCGCTCGCTCATCGATTTCGAGCTGCACGAAAGCTAAAATCGTCCGCAGTCTGATCTGAGTTGCTGTCAAATCCCTTTGAAGTATATTTCGGGGCCTACAGTGTGACTCTCCGATTTGGTAATGCAGAGAATGAGCTCGGCTTTGTTCAAGGATCGTTGCTTGCTTGGGGGCCTGCCCACTTTAAGCGTGAAGGAAGCCCCTGCAAACCAGATTTAGGCAGCTCTCCTACAGGTGTGCAGGGCCTATGGGAAGCCACGGCAACACATGGCCGTGGCTTCCTATGTTGCCACGGCAACAAGTCCAGCGTGAGCGTCTTGCGCTTGTGTTAGCGACCACATGCAGCACACCGGTCGTCCGCAGCCGGCAGCCTGTCGGTAGTGGCCTTGTTGCTCAGGTCTTTTTTGCGATTCTATGGATTCGCTTGTCGTGACGGCTCTTCATGCACTTCCACCACACCGAGCGGCCGAGCAAGCGAAGCCGACCGACCCGATTGCACTTGCCGACCGTCTACTTCGGTGCTGCCGTCGCTCGATGAGGCGTCGATTGCCGAAATGGCGTCCGTTCCTGTTGCAGCCGCTGCGCCGGCTGGCTCTCGGTGTCAGTCGACCGAGTTCCAGTGCGACTCGACGCCCGAGTGTATACCGCGATCGTACCTGTGCGATCAGACCAATTTCGACTGTGCCGATCGAAGCGACGAGATTGGATGCGGTACGTACGTACCAGCTTTGGCTTCACATTTCCTTCTCACCTCCGTCCAGCATGATACCCATTTGGACGACTTGCTGGCGGTTTGTGATGTGTGAACTCTTTTCGAGCACACTATGTAATTCAGATGTCGTTGTCCTGTACTTTTAGCTTGGCCATGCCAAGCCGTCTGGTTTGAACTGCCAAGGCTCATGACTCCTACTATGTGTCGGTTCTACTTGCAGCCCCACCCACCGTCACAGAGTCACCTATATCACAGCTGGAGGTGCCGCTCGGCGGTACCATTCGTGTGAAGTGCCGAGCCATCGGAAAGCCGACACCGATAATATCGTGGCGACTAAATTGGGGCAATATACCTACTGGTCCCAGAGTTAAGGTAGGCTAATGCCATGGCCGGTTATATATATATATATATATATATATATATACATATATACATATATGTATATATACATACATATATACATATATATACACACACATATATATATATATATACACACACATATACATACATACATACATACATACACACACACACACACACACACACACACACACACACACACACACACACACACACACACACACACATACATATATATAGTTGCCACATCCTGTGTCCAACCATGCCCAACGGACCATCTACTCTGTAGTAGCAACCTGCCTCAGTTTTGCTCGTACTGAGTACGCTATTTCTGTAGATGTTGTTAGGGAAACTCTGTTTGGAGCTGCACTTCTAGTTGTATGTACACAATCCACAGGAAAAAGAGGAAGAAAGAGAAGTGAAAACGGTGAAAACGGCAGTTTGAGAAAGTGAGAGAAAAGGTTGAAAGCAAGCGAAGCAAAGAGACTGACAGAGTGACAGACTGACAGTGAGAAAGAGAGAGAGAGACAAACACAAGGGACAAGAGAGAGAGAGAGAGAGAGAGAGAGAGAGAGAGAGAGAGAGAGAGAGAGAGAGAGAGAGAGAGAGAGAGAGAGAGAGAGAGAGAGAGAGAGAGAGAGAGAGAGAGAGAGAGAGAGAGAGAGAGAGAGAGAGAGAGAGAGAGAGAGAGAGAGAGAGAGAGAGAGAGAGAGAGAGAGAGAGACAGAGAGAGAGAGAGACAGAGAGAGACAGAGAGAGACAGAGAGAGACAGAGAAAGAGGAAGGGAAAGCAAAAGGATAATAATGGATGGAGCGCATGGAAAAAAGCAGAGGAAAAATTAAAGTCTAATGTCCGGTGTTGAGGTCACGCACTCACGAGACCAACACTACACACTCTTCTGTCTTGCCTGCTGATTGCTTCGATATACCCTTGGTATCTACTGCGTTAGTTTTCTAGCGTTCGCAAGTTGTGGGTTGATTTTTGCCCGTTTTCTCTCTTGCAGGAAATCAGTCAGAACGGGTATGGCGAGCTGATAATAACCAACGCCACCGCAAGCGATGCCGGCGCCTACACATGTGAAGCCATCAACAACCAGGGGTCGGTGTTCGCCAATCCGGATCTAATCGTCACGATCAGGAGTATGCAAAGAAGAGCCCTGCTCCAGTGGGAATTCTTTGTTGCTTATGTATCTCGGGATTGGCAGCTGACAAGAGCCGTGGTGGCACTGTTCATGCCTTTCGATAGCTGTTTACATGCCTGCTTTGGCAAAGACGTGCGTGCCTACAGAGTACACAGGAGCATGCACACAGCACACTGTTCATGCCGTATTGATAAGGTTCATTTGCAGCAAATGTAAAGTGCCTAGAAAGAGATTGAGTTCCTTGAGGGAGCCATAACAAACGTGTTATTATTATTGTTATTACTATTGCTGAACCAGCAGTCTGGGAACAGTGGAGATGGCATTGTAGCATCAGCCGGCTTCAAGTCGGCCGTGATCGTTACCTTCAGTCTTACCGGGCCTTCTATGTCAACCAGAAAGGAGGTCACTCAGTTCAATCATTTGTTAATGCAGCATTCTCACCATTGTTTTAGAATGTCAGAACTTTAGCCCTTGCCAACCAAATGACGGGTGGCATTCCATCTTTCTGCAATGCAAGCAGGCCGTCGCTAATCTTCAGTGATTTCTGTATTGTTTAGAAAAATTGACATCTGTTTCGATCTTTTTTTTGGCACAGCCAGATTTTTGGTTTACCAGTGGAGCTCACATTCTGGCAGACTGTGTGGCTTGGTCTCAAAGCCCTGCTGGGGATCCACCTTTGGTGTCTGAGGTAGCATGCAACGACTTCAGAAGTTCCCCGCAGTCTCCTCCCTTAGTCGTTCTCATCAAAGTCTCTAGGACCAGTAGTGGCAGACCAAGTTAGAGTCATATATATATATATATATATATATATATATATATATATATAATATATATATATATATATATATATATATATATATATATATATATATATATATACATACTTCGAACCCAGCAAGTAAGCTCCAATCAGGTTTCAGAGGTAATCATTCGATTGAGTCAGCAATTTGCCCCGGGCTTATAGCGAACAACTTTTTTCATAAATGCAGACTTAGGTAGAGCCTCCATGCTTGCTCTGCCTGATGTTTCGGCAGCCATTGATACTAGTGACCGACAAGTCTTTCTTGAGGAGTGCGATTTGCACGTGCTCGAGTCAATAGCGAAGCATATACGCTTTCACGTTGAAAGCTCACGTTAACATTTTACACTCCAGAGATCCATAGTCACCATCGTCGGCTATACTGCAGCACTGATGCTTGACTTGGAAAGTGCGTTTCTCTTGTAGTAACCGGAGCAGTCTGCAGCCCGCCGAAATTCAACATCCAGGCAGCGCAGTCCTCCGACTGCGCCGACTGCTTCTGCTTTGGCCAGACGGCGAACTGCAGAAGCAGCAGCCTGTACCGGACGCGGGTGAGCTCGGAGCGAATTTTGCATTTTGCTGCTGCAAGGCTTCGACAAGCAGCAGCAGTGCGGCAGCTCGTCGAAGATCGGCCGTCCATGGTCGATCGAACGTCGATGACGGCACCGACAAGGAGGGGGTGGGGCTGGCATCTGTCAGAGAGAGAGAGAGAGAGAGAGAGAGAGAGAGAGAGAGAGAGAGAGAGAGAGAGAGAGAGAGAGAGAGAGAGAGAGAGAGAGAGAGAGAGAGAGAGAGAGAGAGAGAGAGAGAGAGAGAGAGAGAGAGAGAGAGAGAGAGAGAATGAGAGAGAATGAGAGACAGACAGAGAGAGGGGAGAGATTGGGAGAAAGGGTGAGCGGCCCTCAGTTGCCTGCTTTGACCCCTAAGGCTGCCGCTTTGACATACAGCAGTGCGAGTGCCACGGGACTGCCTCGCAGCTCCTCCTTGGCACCTCCCAGTGGGGGTCGGGCACACACCGTTGAACATTTGGGTGCAGCCTGCCTTGCCTTGCCACGGGCTCTACCCTCTCTCTGGTGCCAGTCGCGTGGTCAATGGGTGGCCAAGGCTGCCCTGCAGAGAAAAAGCATGCAGGCAGCTGAGGCCCAATGGCAGTGGCGGCCAGTTTCCTTGTGCAAACAAGGGCCCCTTTGCCCAGTTACCGCACGGATTAAGGAGGTGGAACGCATACCCGAGTGCTTCTACAGTTTAAAGAGACCCGTGAGCTGCTCGTGCCGCTGATACCGACTGCCACGCTGTGCCTCCGGCAGGTCAAATCTTCTGCGAACCGATCAGGCCTCCTGCTTGTGCTCGGTCGCACCGATCCATTGCTAGGCGCACTGTTGTGCTCTCCGCCTTGTGTTGTGCTCTCATTAGTTTTCGTTCACTTCTTGCTCAGGCTTTGCTTGTGCCTCGATGACTTTTTGCAAGGCACCACTGTCAGCCATCGCAGAGAGATTGTGTGTTGGTGCCTACTGCGGCAAAGCCGAATGGCACTCTGCTTGCAGATTAGCGTTGGCGACGACATGACGCTCGTCGACAGCAGGTACAGCCCGGTTCCATCGTCTCTCTACCGATACAACCTTACCACGGCCACGTACGAGATCACGGACCAGAGTCGACTGCCCATCGGACCGCTGTACTGGTCGGTGAACCCGAAGTACATGGGCAAGCAGGTGAGCTGCCCGGAAGAGGGAGCCAGCTCTGTCACAGCGACCAAGTCTCTCCACCCGGCGTGCGCTCCCGTGTGCAAGTGTTCCTGCGGCCAAGCTGGCTGGCGTGCCGTCTGTATTTTAATAGTATAATCTGTATTTTAACATATTATATGTACAATAACAATGATAATGAATAACTAATAAATAAGGTAATGCTATTAATTAAGTGATTGGCCATTATAGCGATGTTATTAATTATTGATTAATATAAAATGTCGAATGGTGAGTGGTCATGCTTGATAAACAACAAGAATAACATGGTTAGGGGGAAATGCACAGGAGTAGTGTGCATTTCCCCCTAACCATGCATAAATGCAAGTGTGGTTAGTAGCAGCATGCAACAGTGTCAGCACGCATAAGCACATAAAGGACGAATCCTAGGGACCCACTAAGTGCTGTCATAAATAGGTTGTTTTTAATTTCTTTTTAAACGTTGTCAAGTCAGGGGATGTCGTAACGCAAGTCGGTAGTGAATTCCAGGCTTTGGCAGCATACGAACTAAAGACACGGTCTCCAAAAGATTTGAGGTTTATACGAGGTATAGGTAAACAGTTAGATTCCGAAAAGCGGGTGGTGCGATGGTTGTCCTGGTGGGGGAGTAGATCTGATAGGTAGCCTCGAGCCAAAGAATGAAGGGACGTAAAAGTGAGCGACAAAACCTTCAAGTCGATCCGTTGCTTGACTGGTAGCCAGTGCAGGTCGGCGAGAAGTGGTGTGATGTGGCAACTGCGATAGTTGAATAGTCAATTCTGTTACTTTGAACAGTGTTCTTTTGCACACTCCATCGAGCTCAGGCGGAGGTGCAAAATCTAATGAAAAATATCAGCGGATGATCCAGCATCCACGTACATCCACTTCTCCAGTGCTAGAAAAGCCTTAGTAGCTTTTGGTTCTCGTTTGCTTCCTCGTGCTTTTGGTTCTTTTTGCCGCTACCGCAGCAGGCAACAAAGAATGGCCAGCCTTGTCCTCGGAGCCACTTCACGTGTGGCTCGTGTCGAAGAGTTGCAAGTGCTTTCACTGCTGGGCTACCTGGGCACTATGTGTATGACCCGGTAGTGCGGTGCCGAGACATACCTCCGGGAGGGAGTTGTGGGCTGGGATTGGGCCAGACAGAGAGCTCAGCTGCCGTGCAGCTCGGCTGCATTTTTTGCAGCTGAAAAGCTACGGCGGTCACCTGACCTATCGGGTCTACTTTGAGAATGGAGGTGCTAGTGCGCGACCGACCGCCGGCTCTAACGTGCTGCTCGTGCGACCCGATGGCACCGTGCTCCGATCGACCAACGACGCCGTTGTGCAGCCTCGAAAGGAGACCAGCGTCGTCGTACCCTTCCTTCCGGCTTACTACAGCGTGGCCCCTACAAGGGGTGAGTCACCTTGTGTAGCTCGCAGCTTTAGCTAGTGAAGTGTTAATGAAGTTCTCTTGAGAAGCAGTATAAGCATCAGATGAATGTTGGTAGCAGCAGCAGAGCCTTCATCAGCAGCAGCTGCAGCTGCACTAGTGGCAACTGCAGCAGCAGCAACTGCGGCTTCAGCAACGGCATTAGTTCCGGCAGCGGTTTTTGTGGCAATCGCTGAAGTGGAGCCTGAAAGAAAATGCCGCACGTGCGGCTCATCCAATTCAATTATCCGATCGCCGAGTCATTTGGTTCTCCGATCGTCGTGGCCTAATTAATTAGCACTGGGCAAGGTTGCCACTGCCGGCAGACACAGCCGACATAATGGCAAGGCAAGGCAAGGCACCTGTACAGTTCGACTCTCTGTCTGTCGCAGGCGACCTGAGCATCCCAGCAGCCATCCCTCGAGAGCCTCTGATGCAGCTGCTGTACGATGTCTCCCGAATCTTGATCAAGGCGACGTACGACAGCTCGCAGACAATCTCTAGGATCGGCAGCGTGCATATGGACACGGCGCTGGACGGCCAGACGACCAACGGCGTCGCCAATCTCGTCGAACAGTGCGAGTGTCCTACGGGATACAGAGGTGCCGCGCCGTGCACTGCATCCTCCGCTGCGCACTGCTGCCATCCTCGCTGCAAGGGCGGCGTAGCTCCTCACAAGCGCGAGCTCCGCCGTCCTCGAGTCGCGAGTCCTCCGAATCGAGCATCACACACCGGACCGTCGCCGACTAATGCCGGCGGAGCTCTCTCGGAGCCTCCTATCGGCTCCTCCCTTCATTTTTTTTTGACATTCCTCCATTTCTGCCAGGAGTGACTAGGCCAGCTCCATTCTCGTGAGCGAGCAGCCTTTTGCTGCCGTAGCTGCCTCTCGTGCTGCTGCACACTTTTGTCGAAGCTGCAGGTTTGCCCTCGAACCTCTGGTGGCTGCCGAGCATTTTCAAACTCGATTGTGTAAAATGCAGCCACGTTCTAGGTTTTATTGAGAGTCCCAAGATTTTCACAGATTGTCTGGTCTTGTACCGTATGCTGGACTAGGAATTCATATGTAGGCAGAATCGGGAGTCAAGGGTGCGACCCCGGTAGGACCCGGGCACTACCGGCTAAGGTACAAAAGAGCCCTCAATGGCCAATATGGTGAGTACCCTTGGACAACAATTTCTGAGGCGCCGGCCCACCCATGCCCATCCATTGCCCAAAAGTTCGGTCGCCGGATCACACATATCCAAACCCATACCCAGATCGCCTCGTTCTTGCCAGAGACATTGTCTTGGATCACATACAAAGGCTTCTTGCAATCAGCCGGCTTCTTCTTCAGCTCTCGCTCGATCGTGGGGGCGCCGACGTTCATCGTGATTCGGAGGTATTCGGTGATTTCGATTTGACCTGAAAGCCCACCGTCCCAATGTCGATCTTTCGCCTGAATCTGGCGGATCCGACCGAAACTCGTCCCTAACCATGTTATTCCTAACCATGTCACCCCTAACCATGTTATTCATGCTGTTTATCAAGCATGATACCACTCACCACTCGATCGCGTTTCCTTTACAGCAAATAATAATAATAATAATAATAATAATTCACTTGATAAAGCTCCCTCAGAGAACTTAATCTCTCTCTAGGCGCTTTACATTTGCTGTAAAGTGAAATGCAATTGAATGGTAAGTACAATCATGCTTGAAAAACAAACGAAATGAATAATATGGTTAGGGGTGACATGCACAGGGTCAGCATGCAAATGTGGTTAGTGGCAGCATGCACAGTGTCAGCACGCATAAGCACATCAAGGACGAATCACAGGGACCCACTAAATGCTGTCATAAATAGGTGGGTTTTTTTAATGTGGTCAAGTCAGGGAATGTCGTGACGGAAGTGGGGAGTGAGTTCCAGGCTTTGGGAGCATATGCACTAAAGGCGCGGTCTCCAAAGGATTTGGGATTTGTACGAGGTATAGGTATAAAGTTAGATTCCAAAAAAGCTGGTGGTTTGCACAGAGTTTTCGGCCGAGTTTCGGTCGGAATGTAGAGCACCTAGAGAGAGAGAGAGAGAGAGAGAGAGAGAGAGAGAGAGAGAGAGAGAGAGAGAGAGAGAGAGAGAGAGAGAGAGAGAAAGAGAGAGAGACACGGACGGAGAGAGACAGAGAGAGACGGAGAGAGACGGAGAGAGAGAGACGAAGAGAGAGAGAGAGAGAGAGAGAGAGAGAGAGAGAGAGAGAGTTCCCTGAGGGCGCTTTATCAAGTGTTTTAATATTATTATTAAAACTCTGCCTTTGACTCCGAAAGAGTAGTAGGCATTCGGACTCCTACAGGATAGGTAGGCTGCAGCCGACGTATCAGATGTACCACCAGGCTAAGCATTGTAGTCTTTCTTCCCTCTCACCCTGTACCCACCTACTCACCTATCTGCCTACCTGTCTGTTTCTACCTATACTTCTGTTCCTACCGAATGCACACGAGTTCATCTTCTTGATGCAGACTGGGCATGCTTGCATCTGCTCTGACCGCTTGCAAAGTATGCCGATGCTGATTCTTTGCTCGTTTAGGCATGTCGTGCGAAGAGTGTGCACCGAACTTTCTCCGTGTGTCCGGCGGCCCTTACCGAGGCAACTGCATGCCCATCAAGGAAGACTTTGTCGACGCATGCAATCCGAAGGGCAGCCTGAACCAGGGCGATTCGAAGCAGTGCATCTGCAAGGATAACGTGGTCGGCGATACCTGCGAGATCTGTCGAAGTGAGCAAGGCGCGAGCGACCTCTGCCGGCAGTGCCTTAGTCGACCCCTGCCCCCTTGTGATGATGGCTGCTTGCTTGTCTGCTGACACCCGGCCTGCTGTATCCATCTTCCGATTTCGGCTCATCTGCAGCAAGGCGCCATCATTTCAAGTCTGGGCCAGCCGTACCTCGTGCTTCGATAGGGCCTTGCGAGTGGGTGTGTGCATATATAGCCAATATATATATATATATATATATATATATATATATATATATATATATATATATATATATATATATATATATATATATATATATATATATATATATATATATATACACATACACACACACACACACACACACACACACACTCACACATATATACATACACTTGCGCTCTCTGCCTGTGGACTCGCTCTGCTGAATCGTAGTAGAAATACAATACTGTACATCAATTTACATGTCTATTGCAAGTCACTCCCGGAAGTACGAGTCACAGTAGACACCTCCGCACCATCTTGGCGGAAGTGCGCCATATTGCCTCATAATGGAGGGAAAGACCAACGGACTTTCTGACGTAAATTAGTAGAGATATAGCTCTACTAATTAAAGCAAAGTCCATCCTTACGTCACGAGGCAAGATGGCATATGTGTGTGTGTTTGTATATATATATATATATATATATATATATATATATATATATATATATATATATATATATATATATATATATATGTTTGTATATATATATATATATATATATGCGCACAAACACACACACATAGTATATGCAAGTTATGGCATAACTGCTCACCAGCCTGCCTGAGCGATAGGTTGCTCCTGCCCTCACGAGAGTTCGGCGCTGTCTGGCAACGAGCAGCGGCCACCACTGTCTGTCACCGGTCTATGCATTGTAGCCGGCACGTTCAACTTGTTGGAGAGCAACCCGGCCGGCTGTCAAAGGTGTTTCTGCAACTCCATCACGGACGTCTGCCAGAGTGCAGACCTGCGGCGTGCCAGCCTGGAGACGTCATTCGGCGCCGGCTCCGATGAGGGCTTCGAGCTCACCGACGCGAACGGAAACGTCACGTACAATCAGCGTGAGTAACCGGCCACCGCAAACTCGGCTGCTTGCAGCATCACATTGCCTGCAGAGACCGAGGGGCGGTGGCCTTGACGCCTGGGTGACATCCGGTCTGTCGCCCGGTCGTTTTAGTCGTTCGTGCCGATGACGGGCAAGGTGCGCTCAGAGCCTCGGTGCGAGGACTGCCCACCGTCTACTACTGGAAGCTGCCGGCGAAATATCTGGGCAACAAGCTGACGTCATACGGAGGGTGCGTTCTCGGCTGTGCCTCCTGAGCGGCTACAGCAGCAATGGCGCCACCTCACGCCGCTCTCTTCCTCGGCCTGCCGCTGCAGGCACGGAGTCTTCTCTTATCACCTCTTGCCTGCCCGATCTTGCCCAATCTTGCTCCTCCAATAGGAAAGGGGTTCGGGACCCCTTACTATTTGACAGCCAGAGAGCACTTTTCTTATTCTAGCTCCCATGTGGCATAATTATTGCAGAAAGAAGTCTTCCACACATTCCCATGACCCGTGTGTGCCAACTGCCTAGGTGAATGCACTACAAGCATTCGAGAGAGAGAGAGAGAGAGAGAGAGAGAGAGAGAGAGAGAGAGAGAGAGAGAGAGAGAGAGAAGAGAGAGAAGAGTGAGGAGAGAGAGCGAGGAGAGAGTGGTGCTAGCTGCCGCCCGGCCTCACCGCTGCTCGTACTGCTATGAGCATGGCCCACGTGGCTCTGCGGTCTATTTTCCAGCTATCTGAGGTTGAAGTATGACGTGCTGCCGACGCCGCGAATCAGCTCTGACTTGAGCTACGACGTCATTCTTAACGGCCACGACAACATTCAGATTAACGCCTTGCTCGAGCGAGTTTCTTCCAATGAAGGACAGGTGAGGTCACAGGCACTCACCTCTTACCTGCTTTCGGTTTACAGTGTTGGGCTTGACCATCTTTCCACAGCTGCTTTCTGCTGGAGATGAGCACCTCGGGTGGCAGGGGCTGGGTAGGGATGGGATAGCTCTTCTTTTTTTCTGTCGCTGGTTTGCAGCATCTATCAGATTTTAAACGATTTGTCCCCATGGTAGCAGAGTCGAGCTATGAAGGATAAAGACCGGCGAACTGTCGTGAGCATGCGTGCGTATGCGCACGTATTACTAAACAGCAAATGACTTGGAACACTTGTAACACAACTGAACTCGACAACGTTTAATCAACAGCTCTGCAGACGTTAATCTAAACGGAGCTTCTGTCGTCCCATGCCCAGGAATGCTGCGCTCCGATTGGCCAGTGCCGTTGCTAGCGCCAGCAGCAGGAATGCTGCGCCTCGATTGGTCAGTCAAGGTCGGGAGGCCCCCCCAGCCTAGTACCTGCAGACAACAACATCTAGCCTCGGCACTGTCGTAGGCTGGGGTATGCATTCTCTATTACGATTTCTACAAAGCCGTGTTCACGTCATAGCCACAAATGCGTTTTGGTGAGGGTAATGTGTTAGGGCAGCAACGTACTGTAGCCGGAGCTGGTAGTGCGAAGGAGGTGAAACGTGCAAAGTTACAGTGTGTTGCTGTGTCGTGCGTGTCGCTGCATAGAAGGAAAGGAACCCATCTGAAATGTGCCACTCTCCGAGCGTTTCGGCGTTTGGAGGCCGTTTTGGATGCAGCGGGATCTCAGCGGGACCTTTGAAGCATCGCAGCTTCTTCTTCGTGTCTCTCGGCTGCGCAAGCCTTTTGCAAAAGTATCGTATCCGATGGACGACGATAGTCAGCATGTCGCTCAGAGAGAAACGGGAGTCAGACGAGTAGCCACGCTCTCAGAAAGTGACACAGTGAAATCAAAAGGAGAATCGGTCTCAGCCGGCTGCATTGGATCCATCCATATGGTAGGAGTGTGCAACCTTCACTGCATTGGACCTGCTATGAAAAGGTGAAGGCTGGGGGCTGGCCGAAGCCATCTCACTTCCAGCCCTCTCCCAGCTATGTACGCCGTGATTGTATAGAATTCTCGGGTCCACAGTGTCACAGAATCCGTCGGTGTCTCCTGAGGAACCACCTTTATGCCAACAAATTCCTATGTACATTTGTGGTATTACATCTCGATATATGTATCTGTCTTCAGCTCTCATGTCTGCACAAATATGGTGCCCACAGAGGTTGCCAACCTCGGCAACAAGGCGTATCGGTCATAAGCATGGCTACTGCCATTTTGCACCACTCGTCTGGGACTTGCACTCGATATCCATCAAGCAGTGTATCGACTTCGGGGCCCATTTACTCGTCTCTAGGCCTCTTTAATCTCTTGCTTCAGCAATTCACCCTAGGAGAAGCTCGGCTTATTCTATTTGTAAGCTCTATTTATAGAGCAGCAGCAGCAGCAGCAGCAGGAGAGCCTTAAGTAGCTATCGCTCTGGCTTTCGGTGAGTGGACCGTGAAAGATTGCCTCCTGCTTCAGGACTCGAGCACACGCGACCTGCCTCAACCACTCGCTCCTCTGACCTCTCCTCCTCCTCCTCTCCCCCCCCTCCTTCTGACTCCATTAGTGTGGCTGTGCACCCGACCAGCCTGATCCAATGAACCTTCAGTTCTCATGCGCCTACAGCCTGGAAACCTTGCCATCTGACGACATGACATTTATTAAGAGCAAAAAGAAATCCGCCACACCTTCATGTGCATGCGTCGCCCAGGCGAACTTCTCTTGCAAATTTGTGCGCTCCACCGTGTGGTGCTGACTTATCGTGGCCGACGGTCGACTTCCTGCACTGTCAGTCTCGCTGAGGTGAAGTGAAAGAGGTGACCCGAGCTTCACACGGATAGCTAAGAATCCTCCCGTGGGGAGCTTTGAGAATGCCACGCCACTGCATTGCATCCTTCGCATCGAGCTAGGAGCGAGGGGCACATTTTCGCGGCATACATGAGGCGGCAGCAGTAGCCGCTGGCGCAAGGTCAGCTTTCTCGCATCGGCAGATCCCTCGCTCGCTCGCCCTCTGCAGCAGCACCGCTGCCCTGCTGCTAGACAAGGCAGCTCTTAAAGAAGCAGCCCGTCGAAGCAGTCCATCTTGTTGCCACCGCCTGCTGTCTCTGTCTCTCTCTCTGTATCTCTCTCTCTCTGTTTCTCTGTGTCTCTCTGTCTCTGTCTCTGTCTCTCTCTGTCTCTGTCTCTGTCTCTCTCTGTCTCTGTCTCTGTCTCTGTCTCTGTCTCTCTCTCTCTCTCTCTCTCTCTCTCTCTCTGTCTCTCTGTCTCTCTGTCTGTCTGTCTGTCTGTCTCTCTCTCTCTCTCTCTCTCTCTCTCTCTCTCTCTCTCTCTCTCTCTCTCTCTCTCTCTCTGCCGCATGTGCTGGCACCGCCCATCCTTGTGAGTCAGCCGGCTGGATCATGGAGCACCTTGTTCCGCGACTGTCGCCAGGTGGCATTCCACGAGAGTACCTGGAGGCGAGCCGACCTCAGGCCTGCGGATCGCGAGCACCTGCTGATGGCACTTCGCGACGTCAGGAGCCTGCTGGTGAAAGCTGCACCGGCCTACAGCCCGGTCGATGGCCTGCTCCGCCAGGTGTCGCTCGACGTCGCCGACGACCGGCAGCCGGCCAGCCAGCCTCGGGTGACGTCCGTCGAGCAGTGCCGCTGCCCGCCCGGCTACACGGGCCTGTCGTGCGAGGTGAGGGCGTCGCCGCCACAGCTGCTGCGGCCGTTCCATCTGCCCTCGTCGGTCGAGGGCTCGCGAGCGACACTGCCCCAGTTTAAGTGCCTCTGCGTTGTGGGTGGGCCGAGCCTCTTCGTCGCGACCCACCGGAAGCTGCGCCAGCCACGTGCGCGGCGGCTTGGGTGTGCCGCCGAGTGGTGCGCCACCACTGCCGGGGAAGGGGAGTTTCCTGACTCGTCGTCCGTTGGTCACCGTCCGCCTCTGCTGCCTCTGCTTTCAGAGCTGCGAGAGGGGCTACGTGCGCAGTTCCGGCCTCTACTGGGGCGTGTGCGAGCTGGAGCGCTCGTGCAGCTGTAACGGGCACGCGTCGTCGTGCGACGCGTTGGGCACGTGCGTCAACTGCCAGCACAACACCGAGGGTCGCCAGTGCGAGCGTTGCCGCGCCGGCTACGACGGCGACGCCAGGCAAGGCACGCCGGCCGACTGCAGCCGGATCGTCGTCATACCGACGCCCCTCATTACTGTTCGCGTGGGCGGCACGGCTACGTTTCGTTGCCAGCCGTTCAGAACCGGTGCGAGCTAGTGTGCGGCAGCTGCAGGCGCCGGCGTGCATTGGGGCATGGTCCAAGCACTGAGCGCCAGTTATCTCTTTGCTAGTCGTTCGAGCGCTCGTAGCTTCTTGTCAAGCAAATTTCGGTCTAGCGTTGCAGCATAAAAAAACCCACCTGTGCAGCCCAGGGGTGATGTGCTTGCTCTTCACGAGCTCACTTGCAGTGGGCGACCAAGCACTGCTCATTACAAGCAGCAGTGATAGCCTTTAATGCTCTTCTGAAGCTATATATAAATGAAGCTGACGAGTCAGCCAGCTCTTGATTGGCTGTTCACGAAAGCTTGCCTGTGGCATTTTAAGCATGCGGCAGCCATTCTAAGTGTAACGGCCATGAGTATTAGGCATATTAGGAGTATTAGGATATGATTATTATGAGAATGAGCATTACATTTAGAATGTAGCAACTATTTTAAACGCGCTCGAAAGCCAGAGCGCCAGTGCCATTCATGTCCACGCACGCCGCTTCGCTAGCGTGATCTGTCGGTTGGTGCACTGCCGACGTTTCTGGATTTGCAGATTATTCCTACCGCACGCTCGAGTGGTCTCGCATCTCCGGCGGCCTGCCGCCGCTGTCCTACCAAGACGGCAGAGGCGTTCTAGAGATTCGCAATGCAGCGCCATCGTCTGCCGGCACATACGTGTGCACTATCACTACCCTGACGGGTCTGGTCTTCACCAACGAGGCCGTGCTCGTCGTCGAGTCGTCGACGTGCCCTTGCAACACCGCTGGCGCCCAGCAGGCAATCGGAACTCTCAGCCAGAGAGGCGACTGCTCATGTAGCTGCAAGGTAATGGAATAACCAATGAAATAATGTAACTGAAATAGTGGCACGACCATCTGTCGTGTCACGTTACAGCGATCCATATGGTCCCTATGCACACTCACACATGTGCATGCATGCACTTAGGCACACACACACACGCACACACGCACACACGCACACACGCACACTCGCACACACACACACAAACACACAACATACGCACACACACAAACACACAACATACGCACACACACAACACACACACACACACACACACAACATACACACACACAACATACACACACACATGCGCAAGCACAGCTTAGGTGTGCACGAATATGCACACGAACCTGCTGGCTGGCTGGCTGGCTCTTTTGGCAGCACGGTTGTAAGGTGCTTGTGAGCATGGTAGTCTTGTCTTAATAGTGGATGCGGCGTGTTCACTTTAGATTTTTGTCGAAGGACCTCTGTGCGACCGGTGCAGGGATGGCTACTTTGATTTGTCTGCTGATAACCCGGAGGGATGCAGGCGCTGCTACTGCTCTGACGTGTCATCCAGATGCTCTTCCTCCGTGCTGTACAGATACAACGTAGGTGGCTCGTGACGTCGGCTTGTGTGCTGCCGCGGCTTCGACTAAATCGGAATTCTTTAGCCATTGTTTCGGAGCTAGAACGCTTGCAGTAGCGGTGATGGCTGCAGCGGCGACGGTTTAAGGAGCTGCAGCGGCATTGCCAGATGGTTTTAAGTTTGGAATTGTGCCTGGATGGAATGATAAAAAGACGAAATTAATTTGTCCAGTTCCCTATGAAAACTCAATCTTAATGCAGCTGCTTTAGACATGCTGCAGGGCTCGAGCGCACGATCTTGGTTATCAAATGCATTCAGCTTGACCACGGCCGTCAAAGGCGAGCACGTTAGCTCCTGGACCAAACCAGAGCTGGTGGGGCGGGGTTGACAAGTCCCACCACCCTTGCTGGATTTTGTCTGCTCATGCAGCTGCCATGCTCACCGCAGTGTTGCAGCCGTTTTGTTCCTTCCCGTCTGGGCTGTGGTCAATCGGGTCAAGTTCGAGCTGGACCTGTGTAGCACGACCTGCTAGTGCCGATGCAGTGCAAGAGCAGCGTGCTCAAAGCAACATACTGGCAACTGACTCGGGTCGGTAGTCACTGCTGCTGCTGCTGCTGCTGCAGTCTTGTCCCTTCTGTCAGTGACACGTTTTCCTTGCTTCCGTTTTGCAGAAAGTGCCATTGCAGGACCAGGCCATCGTGGCCACGACGATCGACAACCAGCCGGCAGCGGTGCAGCCGCGCACAGTGGTGGGCGAGCACGTGCTCAGCAGCTTTGCTGGAGTGAGAGAGAGGCTCTTCTGGAGCCTGCCGGCACAGTTTCGCGGCAATCAGGTACTCGCTGCTGCAGCTGTTGCTGGCACCCAGAACTTGCCGATGCTGCCATCTTGTTTGGGTCCGCCCTACCTTCTCGTTCTTCCAGCAAGCCTGCTCTAGGTACAGCATGCTTGACACGGTGCCGTTTTTCATATACCGCTGTGATTCGGTTCGAGGGCTTGAATTTCTTCCCTGGCTGTAGGCTCAGTGACCTCAGCACCTGTTCGTAGCTGCCACTTCAGTCCAGGTGTGCGAGATTGGTCGTTTGTGCCTCTCTGCACCTGAGCATTTGCCGGCCAGCATTAGCAGTGCCTGTCAGTGGAGTCAGTCAGTGGTCCTGGCAGTGGAGATTGTTTTTAAAGATGGCATACAGTTCTGGTGCAGGGTCTGAGCCTGACCTTGATCGAGCCAGCCAATTACAGCAGACAGCATCCTCCTTGTTAGGTGTGCCAGCTTGCTTATGGGAGGCAGCTGAAAACTGGCAACTCCCTGAACTCCACGGTCGGCTGAGCCTAAATGACCCAAACTCTTGCAGAAAGGTTTATGCTGCACTGCCACGTGGTCATGCCGTCATCAGTTGGCCGGCATGCTGAGCCCCGTGGGCACATTGAGCAAGCAGGTGCAGATCGAGAAGAATTGAGCAGATCGACATATTGGTTACACAGGACTCCTTTAATGATAGCCATAAGAAACCAGTGCTCTTACGGGGGGGGGGGAGGCGGGCAGAGGCCACGCCAGCTCAAACATCGAGAGCCGTGGCTAAATTTCCAGCAAGCAGCATTCGGCAGCAATATATGTGTATCTATATATATATATCTATATATATATATATATATATATATATATATATATATATATATATATATATATATATATATATATATCTATATCAATCTATATGTACATAAAGATGAGAGATTGATGATAAGATGCTAAGAGATTGTAGGCCCTCAGTCCATTGACCTGAGGTTGGGTAGCTGCTAATGCCCACATTTGAGTACATTCATTGGCAGTGCACTGATCATTTAATTGTGACTATCTATCAGCATACGTGTGATCTCACTCAGTTTGCTATGGCTTACTGAATAACTGCATTTGGATGATGAGACCTGAAAGCTCTTGAAAGCCGTCTAACAAAGGCTTTTTTGATCCAGTTTGCCATTGACCTAGACACCCAGATATCTCCTTGACCGGTATTGCATTTTGGCGTTTGTCACGAAACCAGATCATGGCTGCCCGTTCCTCAGCTGTCTGAAGGTACACAAGTGTTTGAAGTGGGTAAAAGATAGTGACTTTTCAAGCAGGGAAATCACAAGGCAGCTGAAGATCTCAGAGGGTACTTTTAGGAGCATTCATAAGAAACAGCTAGACTATGGTAGCACTGTGATGCTGTGGTGCCCAGCTGCCCTGCTTGAGTAACTAGGAAGAACCAACTCCTGAAGAGCATGGATCTGAGGGACATGTTTTCTACAGCTAAAGGGCACCACTTAGGTCTCCAACCAGCTACAGTTGTGGGCTAAACTACCGTGAGTTTACTTCTCAAAGAGCAAGGAACTGATTCGCGGGTGGCCCAGTGCAAGTCGCTATGGCCTTGATTTTGCTTGCCGACACCAGCACTGCACAGCCGCACAGAGCATGCTGCTATGGACCGATGAATCGAAGTTCAACCTCCGTAGCTAAGAAGAGGAAGTAGGCTTGCCGACGGAATGGTGAAGCCTACGTTGAAATTAGTGATGGAAGTATAATAGTTTGGGACTGCTTCTTAACCTCCAGTGTTCGGTGTCGGCACAAGCTTCATGAAGTTACGAATCAGCATGACTATTCGGACGTCGTTCGGTTAGTATAGGCTTATGCTCTTCAGGGGCTAGTCTTTTGTTGGCATTATGATAATGATCTGAAGTGCACTGCACTGGATAGCAGTTCTTTTCTTAAACTTATGGACTACGGTTTCGAGTTGATTGAGTTCATGCAATGGCCTAGCAAAAGCTTGTCATTTACTCCGATCGAGTATCATCTGTCAGACGAAGTCGATCGGGCTATAGCAGTTGGAGTTGTTCAGCTCATGCTATCCGATGAGTTCTCCGAAGTGTTGAAGGATTGGTGGGTGTCCATTCATCCAGAAACTTTACTTAAGTTCACGGAGTCGATGCCAAATCGATAGCATTTAGCTTAAAAGAATCTGTGGCACTTCGGCCAGCTTTTGATTACATATAATAAATCACATGCAGTTATATACTGTTTTGCTTTAGCTTCTCTGCTCAACACGAATCACAGATCACGTAGATCCTCGCTGACGGTGCAGTTTTTTGTGTGAGCGAAACAATGCCCTGGTACCAGGCGAGTAGAGACTTTTAAAACAGCAGCGTATAGAGCAAACTAATGGCTGCACTCGGCCAACCAACGAAAGCAGACGTCTAGCGGACGAGCAGGAGGGGGTGCTTCCTGCACCGTTTCTAGCACCGCTTTCTAGCCGCTGCTCCAGCTCACTGCCCGAGGTCATCCTCGCCCGAGCCTCGAGCTTTCCGTGCAATCGTTTCGTATATTCTTCCTTCATGTCTCACGTTTCGGTCTCTCGTCCAGGCTGACGCCTACGGCGGCTCTCTGGAGTACACGGTGAGCTTTCTCGGCAACGGCTTGCCCGAGCGAGACGTCGACGTCAACATCTTGGTACGAGTTCCCTGCACAAACCATCTTGGCCAGCTGTGTGGTGCATTCGAGCAAAATCTATGTGGTTGCTTGCTGCGGGGGGGGGGGGGGGGGGCTGGTAGGGGTAGTGGGAGAGGGGGGCATACTTCTCATGCCGCTCTTGTCTTTGGGCGTCGGCGCACGTCGGGCTCCGACAAACGAGCAGCGCAGCATTGCCCAACGCTCGGCTGCTCGCGCGCAGGCGATCGATGCCGAGGCGATCGCAGCCTCCGAGACGGCTCGCGCACGCGGCTGCCGTTCTCTCGTTGCAGAGCAACGGCAGGCACTACTATCACCTGCTGCGCTCGGGACCGCTTTCGGGCACTCGCAATCTTTACCGCGTGCCCATCGTCGAGGCGGAATGGCGCAGCCGGTCCGGCCAGCAGCTGAGCCGCGCCGAATTCATGCGCGTCCTGGGCAACGTCAGCGCGATTTTGATTCGCATGTCCTACGCCGGCGGCATGCTCCAGAGCTCGCTATCTGGCGTGCGCCTGAGCGGCGCCGGCCGGACCGACGTCGGCCTCGGCCGGGCCGCCACCGTCGAGCAGTGCGAATGTCCGCCCGAGTACAGCGGCCCGTCGTGTGAGGTGCGTATGCTCGCTGCTCGCTCGCTTAGGCGCGAGGCGGAAGCTCGACCGGATGCCCGGGCTGCTTCCTGTTAGGGCACCAATGAGCTCGAGCAGGGCACACCGGCAGCTCGATCGTCTCTCTCTCTCCCTCTCTCTCTCACATTGCCAGTCGTGCCGTTTTCTTTTAGTGCACGTGATTTGTTTTTAGAGCTGCTCAACTGGATTCGCTCGAGACTCACGTGGAAACTGCCAGAGAAGTATGCGGCTTTGTCCTTTCGAGTCCGATTTGATTCTTCATCTGACGTGTGGCTAGGCTGCATAAGCAACCCCACAAGCAGCGACTCTCCCTTTCACAGCAGTGGTGAACGCTTGCGAGGGGTACCACCCTCTCTCGCAGCGCCCCTGCCAGTAGTTGCCAGTGTGCAGCAGCAACAGCAGCACAGTACTCGGCCGAGCTAGCTCGAGCTAGTTTGATTAGAAATACTGGCCTCCTGGAAGCTAAGGTTTTAGGAAATACACCGAATGCTGGCGGTGTTGTTAAGAGCCGGGGACTTTTTCCTGCCCTGCCCTCCAAGTGAAGTTTCAGTCGCCTGAACCTCTTTCCCTCCCCCCTCCCTCCCCCCCAGTGGATTTAGGCTGCCTTGCACGAGTATGCAACTCCTGCAGCTGCTAACCAACTGCTGCGGTGTTACAGTGGTGCAGGTCGACGTGTTGGTGCAGCCAAGGACGCAGGCTGTCGTATTTGGCGCCAGGGCCGTCTTCAACTGCCGAGTCCAGCCATTCACGCCTGATGCCGAAATCCGCTGGTCGCGAGACGGCGGCTCGATTCCTGCCAAAGCAGTGCAAGACGGCAATCGTTTGGAGATTCCCGACCTCAGATCGGAAGATGCAGGAACATACCGATGCTCCGTGCAGTCGAATACACTGACCGGCACCATGTCTTCGGGAACAGGCATGCTGAGTGTTCAAGGTGAGAGGCAGGAAGTAAAAGCATGCAGTTTTGCGTTTTTACTAGCATTGTTATGTCGTCCGTTATTTTTCGCCACCGAGCCGTGCTCGGTGGCGTCTTAGCCGTGTGGCATCTCGCGCGGCATCTTAGCCGTGCTAACATATCCACTTGATCTCACGGCTTCGATTCTTGGAAGCCTGAAAAACTGCCTGGCACCATAAAAAGGATTGGCCCAGTGATTAAGATACTCGCCCCGACCAAAGTCTGGCCGATGTCGTGGGCTCGAGCCCCGTGGCATATGTGAAGTGCCTGAATAGAGATCACTTTCTCTCAGGGTGCTATACAAATGAATAATATTTATAAAGACCCCGGATTTTCGGTGCCTGCCACTTACTGTAAGCGAATACTGGTCATTGCCGGCTGGGGCGCATGCAGTGAGTGCTGCATCCGCTTTGAGTGCTGCATCCGGCTGCTGAGGCAACCAAGAGCAGATGCCCTTGATGACCTAGACTGTAACTTGACCAGCCTATCAACCGGATTTTGCTGGGCCGGCCGGCTAGAGCGAGCAGCTAGAGTGAGCCTGCGCGAGCGTGGGTTGCAGTTTTTTTTTAAGGAAATGTGGTCTGCCAGTCTGTTTGTTTGTTTTTGGTCGGACTTATTTCACATATGCCCTCGCTGGAACCGTTGCAGACACGCCGATCGAAGTCACCATCACGCCACCCATCGTGGAAGTGTTCGAGGGCGAGAGGGCCGAGTTCACCTGTGTCGGCCGCAGTCAGGTGGGAGGGGTGAGTACAGACGGCGGCAGAGGCGGTGGCGACGGCGGCAGGAAGCTGCAATGAGATGGCCGGCTGCACTGTGTCCGGTGCTCTTCGTGCCCATAAGGGAGGCTGGCGTAAATCTAAACGGTACCGACGAAGGCGGCGCTGCCTGCCTGCCGCTGCCCCTAACCCCCTGGGAGGGGGTTAGGGACATCACACGTTGCCGTCGTCTGCTGCTCTGAGCCGTAAGCGCTCGGCCGTGACTCTGCTGGCGTGCACCACAGTATCCAGGGAGTGGAGGAGAGACAGCTCGATCGAACCCACCCTACCCGTACCCAGACGCCCACGTGGGCAGCACGCGACCAGCACCTTCTATCATCTATGCTGCTCTATGCTTGCTCACTGTTTCTTGGTTCTCTCTCCTGCTCTGTTTTCCAATTCGTCGTCGTCTGTTGTGTCACATTCGTGTATGATTCTGTTTGTCTTTTGTCCATCTGCTCTCTCTGTCTCTGGCTTTCTCTCTGTGGCCATTGTGGTCTCTTTCTCTCTCTCTCTCTCTCTCTCTCTCTCTCTCTCTCTCTCTCTCTCTCTCTCTCTCTCTCTCTCTCTCTCTCCTCACACCTGGAGCTGCCCCCTCATGATTGTTGCATGTTTTAACCATACCATCTGCAATGCTACCCGTTCCCGTTCGGTCCCATCGTTATAGAGTGCAGCGATGTGCTGCTACCGCAGCATGCTGGCATGGCAGCAGCACCCGCAAGGCGATTCTTCACCTTTTTTTAGGTGCTCGCGGGCACTGCCATTGCTGCGATCAGAGTAATGCGCGCTGTCGGCGGCGGCGCGGCGGTGGCTTAGTGGTCCTCACCGGTGATGGCGTTTACGGCAGCAGTGGCCTGCACCGATTCATGGCCTCTCTCTCCCTCTCTCCTTCTCTGTCTGTGCTTGCTTCCTCTGTGCAATCCAACTTCTGAGCTCCTTCGGGTTCTGGCTTGCGGTTTCCGGAGTCCCGCTTCCCCTTCCGCCGGGGAAGCCCGAGGGACAAGCTCAAACGCTATCTTGAAAATGTCAGTGCTACTAATTCGGTCGGTACATTTGTCGCACGCGGTCTGGCTGGCGTCGGCATTCCCCTGTTCCATTCGAGTGCGCGCTCTACCTCCCCCCCCCCCCCCCCGCCTGTCACGAGGAGGCTCGCTAGGAGCCGGCTGTTGCCGTGCAACAGCCGACGTGACGAGTGCAGCAGCATCGAGACCTGAAAACCTTGCTCCGCTTGCCATTACTCGACGACCGACAGCTGAGCGATGCAGTTCCCTCGGACCAGCCGCTTCAGTCGCCACCGGATCGTCTGCTAATGCTAACGGTCGTGGCATCCTCCGTTCCATTACGCCTGCGGCCACCGCCTGGATGATGCCTATCATGCTAGCCAGCAGATGGCCGGCCTTCCTTCGTGCGTGCATGCATGCTCGCTGCCTGCACAGCCTGGGCCTTCGAGCAGCCGAGAGCGAGCTTTCCCGACTCGATGCAGTCGCCGCCGCCGCCACCACAGCAACCGCTCGTTCCTTCCGCTTCACCGGTCGCCATGACGCTGATGACCGTCGACGCTCAGCAGGCAGCTCGAGCCGGCTACAAACGGCTTGCTTGCCATTCGCCACCGCTCTCCTTTCGCTTCTGCTGCCTTCCGACGACGTGACGTCACGTCCGGCTTGAAAACCGAGCAAGCTGCCCCAGCAGCGCCGGGTGAAGGCAGGCAGCCTTTGCCCCAGCAGTCGGATGTAAAATGCTGTAGCCGAGCAAGGAGCGGTGGAGGGAGGGAGGGAGGGAGGGCAGGAAACCAGCAGCTTGCTGGCCGGCGTCGTGTGGCCGCCTCGCCTCTGACACTGTCATGTCCCGTTTTTTTCTTCGGCAGACCACGTACGTCGTTGCTTGGTCACGCAGCGGTGGGCCGGGCATGCCAGCAGGACGAGCGACCGAGATAAATGGCATGCTGTCAATCCGAGATGCGCAGCTGGACGACGCAGGCTTCTACATGTGCACGGGCTCCAATGGGGACAGCTTAGACCGCAAGGTGGCCGAGCTGCGGGTGAAAGGTAGGGGGCCGACGAGCGGCCGCAAGTAGAACGGGATCACCGCTCTCTCGCTCGCTCTCGCTCTCACCGGCAGCCCTCTGTCTTTCTTCGAACCTTGTCGTGGCTAAGAGCTTGGGAAGGCCTCCTCCTCCTCCTTCCGGTCGGAGGCCGAGGCTCCTTTGAATGATAAGAGGCCATCTTGCGGGAGCGCTCTGTCCTTTCGACTCGCTGGCCACTCGCGATCTCGGTGCAATGCTGTTATGTCTGCTCTGCACAGTGAGGATCACCGTCCGAGTCGAGCCGGCCCCTCAGTACATCGTCGAGGGCGGCACCGGCCAGATTCGGTGCGTCGTGGCCGGCGGCCGAGCGAGGAGGATCACGTGGCTGAGAAGCGCCAACCAGCCTATTGCACCGAGCCACCAGGTAGAGCTTGCCATTTGTCGCCAGGCCAGTGACGAAGCAGCTCGAGGGCTGCGGTCCGACGTCTTGTCGGGGTCCCGGCCTCGGCGCTCTATTGCCTTCCGCCGCCTCCCTCCTCCCTCAGTGCGGGCTAGCGCTGCCGCTGCTGCCTGCCACTGCCAGCTGGGTCTGCTTGCAGATCGCCTCATCGGCAGTCCAAGGGGACACACTGCGATTCGTCGGCTTCGCCATCAGCGATCGCGGCTACTACTACTGTCGGGCGATGGCCGACGGTGATGTGGAGGTCACCTCGTCACCGATCGTCGTCGACGTTCTCAGTGAGCGAGCCGAGGAACGCTGGACCGATTTGCTTGCGACACCTCTTCTTCGAGCCTTCCCCTCTCTCTCTCTTCCCGCCTGCTGCTCGCCGGCGAGCGTGGGCTTCGCTCGGGGCTGCGGTCGGGGCTGTAGTTAACGTGTGGACATTGGGGGCACGACAGGCCGGCATGGGAGGGAGAGAGCGCCGCCAGGTTCCACCACTGCTGAGCGATCGATGGTGGCCCACGGTACAAGGGGAGGCAACCCTAAAGGGCGCTAATAAATAGGCTCTCCTCTCAGCTGGGCGATCGTCTGTCGAATAGGCGAGATCGAATTTCTTTTCCCGAGAAAGGGTTAAGCTTAGTTCTTGAACGGCCAAGGTGCATGTGCTTGCATTGATCTCACTCATCCCTTTATTCGGCAGTTAGTTAGAGTGGAGGATGTGATGACCCTCGTAGGTTGGTCCTAGCAGGCCTGCTACCTTCTAAGGCTAGACCGAGGCAGAATGAAGGCTGGATGTAATCAAGCGTCATGATAAGGTGCTCCCAAGAGAACTAAATTTGGTTTCGGGAGCTTCACATATGTTTGAAAGGAACACTGTAAACAGATTAGTGATTGTAGGTACATTTCCAGCATGCACGAGCACATCAAGGACAATCTGCACTCACGGAGCAAATGCTGTTAGTGCAGGTGGACGTTTAGCTATCTTTTCAATTGTGTCGAGTCATTGAATGTTGTGATGTCAGTCAGTAGTGAGTTCCACGTTTGAGAGCAATGCACCTGGAGCACCGGCTCAGAAGCTGGTTAGAGGAACAGCTAAGCAATCTGAGTCAGTTGAGTGGGTGGTACGATGGAAAACCTGATTAGGAAGTATTTCACATTGGTAAGCCAGAGAAAGAGAGTTGACCTCGACACTTAAAAGTCTTGATGGGGAGCCAAGGCACAGCAATATGAAGAAGAGTAATATGGCCGTTGATGCATTCACGACAGACAAGCCTCGACCCTTGTCGAGTTTTTCTCCAGACTTCAAGTGTCCTGCAGCACTGGGGCAGGAATACTTTCAAGGAGCCAGGAAGAAGCAGGGAGGTCGGAAACGCACGGTCCGGCTCGGCGCTGTGACATGCATATCCAGGGAGGGTTGAATGTTTGCAGAAGCAAGCCCTATACCCTCCGAAGGTACATGGGTCGAGCCGTATGCAACGGTACTTAGCATAAGCACTTTGCATCTGCCGATGCTTTTCTAGCCCTCTGCCGGCTGCACGGCAAGCCCTCTCTGAACCACCAGTCACCCACCGCACCCTGCTTTCTCGCACCAGTCGCTCTCTGCGCTGGGCGCTAGGCGAAGGGTGAGAGCACCGTCTCGGTCTGCCGCAGGGCTTCCGGTGGTCATCGACCAGCCGTCGATCACGGTGAACGTCGGACAGCGCGCCGAGTTCAAGTGCTCCGCCGGTGGAGCTCGGGTGTCAGTGCAGGACATCCGCTGGAGCAGGCAGAGCGGCCGGCCACTGTCGGCTGGCAGCAGCCAGCGCGACGGCCTCCTCACGATTGAGAAGGCAGAAAAGAGCGACGACGGCGTCTACGTGTGCACGATCACGACTAGCAGCGGCCAGGTGGTCACGGGCACGGCCACGCTTATCGTCGCCGATATCAGTGAGTGGACCGTCGGCTCAGTGCTGCATTTCTCTCTCACTCACTGTCTGCCTGTCTCTCTCATCTCTCCTGCCCTCTCTCTGTGTCTACTTCTCGCTTTAGTTTGCTCTCTCCTTTCTCAAATTTCCTCTCCTCTCCTCTCTATGGTCTCTCTCTCTCTACTTCTCTCTTTCACACACACACACACACACACACACACACACACACACACACACACACACACACACACACACACACACACACACACACACACACACACACACACACACACACACACACCGAGCATAGTAGTATGGAAGGCCGCAACTGCCCACCCACACACTTTCCCCTTCCTGGCGCTCTCCTCTAGCCTTTGCAGAGATGGGCTGGTCGAGGTTTATTCCGTTGACTTTTTTTTGTCTTCCCGTGTGTTTGGTCGTATTCGTTTGGTGGGATGACGACATCTGGCTAGGCACGAGTTTGTTTTTGGTTTCATGTTTGATGCATTCCAACTTAATTGCAACTGCTTCTGTCTCGCCTCAAGCATGTCCCGACACTAAGTCGGAGCCGCCTGCGCTGGCTTGGCAGCGCTTTCCAGCTAGAGGTGGGCAGTTTTGCAGCTGCAGCCACTGCAGCTTGCTCTTGCTGTCGGTCAGCCGGTGGCCGGAAGCGGCTGCTGCCCGATAATTGCTGCCGTTGGACGATGCGGAGCACGGATCGCTGAGCACCTCTCTCACTGGCTCGCGATGCCTTGTTTGCAGCTGTCACCGAGCTTTACATGGACAATCTGATCGTGGATCAGGGAGCATCCGGTCAGCTCGAGTGCAGAACCCGGCTGCCCGGTGCCACGGTCGAGTGGGCGAGGTGAGGGCTCAACGGGCACCCCAGCAGTGCGTCAGAGGCTCGCCGCCAGCTGCCCGTGCCTTCTCAGCCGGCAGGCTGCGCTGCGCCGCAGTGCTTGGCACGCAGGCGGTTCCCTGCCCGCCGTGGCGGGCGCGAGATCGTGTGCCGGCCGCGCTGTGCTGGCCGCCCACGAAGGTTGGCTGCTGTCTGCTCACTGCCCGAGGCTCTCGAGGCATAAGCGCGACGCCATCGAACGAGCGCCTTGCGCGGCGGCGCCTGTGGCGCTCAGGCGGCACGTGGCACCCACGTGAGCACCCACGCGACCCCGGTCCGAATTTGATGCCTAGGCAAGACAAGCGCCCTCTGCCGGCGGGCGTCATCGCTCGAGGCAGTGTGCTGCTGTTCACGAACGCCAACAGCGACATGACTGGCAGGTACATGTGCATGGTCAGCAGCCCGTCGGGTAACCAGATAGGAGTGGCTGAAGTCAGGTGAGCAGCTGGCGGCGCTCTTCACCTCCCCCCCTATCCCCGTCTCTTGTCTCATCCTTTTCCTTCCATCCCTCCTCTCTTCCATGCAGTGTACGAGCATGCTTCGGCAGCGCATTAGTGCGTGCTCGTCTGCGAGCGTGTGCGTGCTCGAGCGTGCTTGCAGGCGCGTCTGCGCGAGTTCGAGTGCACGAACGCACGAACGCGTGCCTGCGTTTGCACGAACGAACGAACACTGTGGAACGTTTGCACGAACGAACGAACGAGTGGCTCGCAGGCTTCGATGGCGAGCCACTCGGCCCCACGATCCGCGCGCGTGTGACCCCCCCATCGTCTGCTCCGCAGGGTCGGCCTGCTGATCCTCACACCGGAGCGCATGCACGTCATCGTCGGCAGCCTGGTGGACATCACGTGCTCGGCGCTGCCGACGGACGGCTCGCCGGTGCCTTCACTCTACTGGTCAAGCGCCCGCACCGGCCAGCCGCTGACCGCCCGCTCGCAGGGACAGTGAGTGCTGCCGAGCGCCTCCGCCAGCCTCGGCGCGCACGGCGCGTGCGGGCGCTACCGTCCCGCCCTCGAGGTCGCTTGGGAGACTAGCCATCCCGACCGGCGCAGCAATCGCAAACGCCACCGCCTCTACAGGAAGCGCTGCCTCTTACCGATCGGCCTGGCCACAGTGGCGGCGGCGTGTGCTCCCGCTTTGGTGGGCGTGTCAGTCCGGTGCGTGACTAATCAGGTCTCTCTTTCTTCACCAAGGTCCGTCCTCACGTTCAATCCGGTCGCCTACTCCGACCAGGGCAACTACACTTGCGTAGCAGACACCGGCACTGGCCGGTCGTCGTCATCCACCTTGGAGCTGCTCGGTAAGTCTGAGGCCAACTTGCCGCTGCCCCGTCCTGCCCGTCATCGCGTTCGATCGCTTTTCGTTCCGGATCGCATTGTCATGCACCTTGGCGCCGCCACTGCCACAGCCTCCAGAGTGGCAGCAGCTGCAGCAGCAGTCTGCCCGCAGGGATTGCGCACGTGGCCGCCGAGGGGCGCGTTGGCCGCTTCGGTGAGCAGCGATGCTCGGTCCCGCCTCGATCGTAGAGCCGGCCGAAGGAGAAGAGCTCGAACCGGGGCGCGATGCACCAACGGCAGCAGCTGCGCTGCTGCGCGATCCTAGCCGGCGACGCCGAAGCCTCCCGATCGGTCGCTGCCCTCTGCTCCTGCTGCTGCTCCTGCTGCAGCAGGAGCAGCAGCAGAGGGCTGAACTCGCTCGCTCACTTCTACTCTTGCAGTCGTCGAGCGCTCGCAAGCCAACCTCGAGTGGCGGCACTATCCGAGCAACCCGCATACGATCAGGATGCCGCAAGGCTCCCGTCTTGAGCTCGACTGCAATCCGACCGGTGACTGGTGCCGCGCCCCCTCCCTAAGTCCTCGCCC
>WPIO01000067.1:847500-1125000 GCA_009760855.2 Cristatella mucedo | reverse complement strand
TCATGAACGGAGCAGACAGCCAACCGACAGTGGACACCAGCGTGCAGGTGCAAGGTCGGTTGCAGTTGGCACCGCGAAACTCTGCGCGAGCAACATTACCGAGCTGTGTAACGACCTCCACAAACCGGTCGTCTGCTCCTGCAAGGGTGTGGGGGTGGGGTCTGTGCAACTGCCGTTGGCCTCTGGCCTTTGCCACCGCCTGCCCAATGCCTGCTTTTTAGAGCCTCAAGTGCCACCGCCGAGGCCACCGAAGGACACCAATCCCCAACACCATGTCGGTGACAAGGTTGTGCTGATGTGCCTGCTGTCACCGGGTGCCACCCACATCGAGTGGGCTCGAGATGGCAACGCTCCGCTTCCGCCTTTGTCGAGGCTTCTCGAGAAGGGTCAACTTCTAGAGTAAGCATCACCGCTGCATGAGCATGGCCTGCGGCAACGATGAAGTCGGCGGCCATGCTGGAGCATGCAAGCCCGCGAGCAGGCTTTGGTGCATATACTCTACGTGTACGATTCGTATATTATATAATACGTGTATATATATATATATACATATATATATATATATATATATATATATGTATATATATATGTATATACATATATATATATATATATATACATATATATATACACGCACGCACACACACGTGCGTGGAGTTTGGACGTGTGGCCTGGCATCCGATTCGGCTAGTCCTTCGCATCGCTGGAGTGATAAGCCACGCTTTTGTGTTGCAATTTTCTCAGAATTACAAACATTCAGCCTAAGGACAGCGGGTCCTACTTCTGCCGTGCCGTCAGCATCGGTGGAGTCAGAAGTTCGAGTGTTAGGATTACCATCACGGTAGCAGAAGGTGAGCGCCGGCTCCGTAACGGGCCTTCCGCTTGTGCGCGCACACATCAGCACCAGCAGCTGGTACTCTCGAGTCGAGGAGATGGGGGACGGAGCTCATAACCTCGTAATAACCTCTCCCTTCCCGAGAGACCTTTGCTATTTATAACTAAAAGACCGAGGAACTTGTTTGGAAGCTAAGGGACTTTCGTCGTTATTGGCTCGTCTTGTCGCGGTTTTTCTTATCGCGACGGAGTCGTCACTGTCGAGTCGTTGCCATAAGTGCTGCGTACCACCCCAGCTGTCGTCGGTAGCAAGAGTTAGCCAGTGGTGCTGACCTTAGTCCGACGGTCGGCTGCACTCGTCTGGGGAGCCGTGCAGCGGCAGCTGCGCCCGTCCTGGCTGCATATCGACCCGTGCGATGCGGGTGCTGCCGTGCACAAGGAGCTGCTGCTGCCCGTTGCAGGCGGCGGTAGTCAGCAGACGGTCAGGATCGGTGACTCTGTCAACATCACCTGCTCCGTGCCGTCGAGCGTAAGGTCCTTCGTGTGGTCGCGCGCCGACAACAGGCCGCTGCCGACCAGCTCGAAGCTCCTGGGCCAATACAACTCGACCCTGCGGTGAGCGTCGGCTCTCTCTCTCTCTCTCTCTCTCTCTCTCTCTCTCTCTCTCTCTCTCTCTCTCTCTCTCTCTCTCTCTCTCCTCTTGGTCTCACCTTACCGCTTGCGTGCCTGCCCCCTCATCGCTGCCCACCCCTGCCGTGCTGGCGGAGGCCATTTTTCGAGGCCGCTCTCATGCCACCTGCTGCCCGGGATCGGATGCGGCACGTGGGGGCACGCGGCGTTTCAGCATCGCAAGCGTCACGCTCGCCGACGCCGGCATCTACTACTGCCGAGAAGAGGATGGCAGTGGCACGGGTCCCGCGGTTGGTGCGCAGATCATAGTCGAAGGTGAGCCTGTGTGCTCGGTCGTGTGCAGGACGTCGGCGATGTGACGGCCTGAGCGATGCCATTGCTACTGCCCGGTGACGTCGACATCGGATTCTTGGCCGCCGCCCAGCCGACGCTCCGACTGGCACCCGCTACTGCCATTCGAGTGCCTGATCGATTCGTTTGTTCGTCTCAGTGCAGGCCACACTCTACCCATTCCGACCGACTGCTGCTGCTGTGTATTGGTGTTAGCGTTGCCGATTCTGGGCCCCAATCTCGCCGGTCTCAATCTGTCTGGCTGCGCAAGCTTAGATTGCTCAATAGCTTGATCTATCACCCTCCATCGTTGTCCGTAGCATCGTTTCAGCAGCCACTCACGCCGATTGCCGAAGGGTCGCTGCTCGAATACCAGTCCGGCTCGACAGTGACCTTGCGATGCACGACATCGGAGCCGGGCGTCACCATAACCTGGCGTCGAGGTGGCAACGTGCCGCTGCCTTCCAGAGCCGTGGTTGGTGTACAGATGCTCACGTGAGTCCAGGCACCGCTGTCCCCGCCTGCTTCGCTAGCCGCCGCAGCCGCCGGCTGCAGCTGCTGGGACCAGTACGAGCTGCCTCGGCCACCCCTTCTGCTCTTTCTCGTCAGGATTCCCAACATACGCCCAGAGGACGGTGGCGCTTACTACTGCGCAGCATCGAGCAGTGCCGGCGTATCGCCCTACGTCGAGATGCGGGTCGTGGTCGGCGCACTGGCCTTGCCGCTCGCTCCCGCCGTGTTGGGTGCGAGCTCGTCGGGCGAGTACACCGTCGGCACGACGGTGGTCCTGACGTGCACTGGGCTGGGCACGCCACAGCCGACAGTGCAATGGATCCTGCCGCAGGGAGTGCAGCGACCGAACGTGCAAGTGTCGGGCGGCCAGCTGCGGTAACTTGCCGCTGCTCGCTGCATCTGCTCGCTGCATCTGCAGCCCACCGCTCGGCCGCAGGCGCGCTCTGGCGCCAATCGGGGTCACATCTGCTGAGCCCGAGTCCGATCGACGCGTTGGCGGTAGCGCGGGTTTAGCAAAGCGGAGAGAGCAAGCTTCGCCCCCCTCCGTCTTACATGCGGCCACATGTACGGCACCGTACATGTAGGTGTGCATGTCTGGCTGGATCCCGGGCCAGATTCCCCGGCCAGATTGGCACGGGCCCACCCTTGCCCTGGGCGAGGAGGCCCTAGAAGGATTACAGCAGCGCTCAACGGAAGGGAGTGAGCAAGGGAGGAAGAGATAGAGAGAGGTGCGATTTTTGGCACAGAGAGGTAAACTGGTGACCAGAGTCACGTGGCAGGCTTGGGCTAACACGACCTTCTGAGCTCCAGACAAAGAAGTTGTCATCTAGCGGGTCACCACACTGCTCTGCTGCCTTACCGGTGGGATTGCTTCAGTGATTATATACATCGAAAGGCTTTTCGGACGTGTTACGGAGAGAAGTCGTTTCAGCCGTCACCTCTTTCTGCTGATGCACACTGCTGATGCTCTTTGGAGAACCGAGCTACGTCGGATCGTGGCAGTCGAGTGATGTCTTTTTATCCTACCGAAATAAGACGTTTTGCTTATGATCATCATTTCCTGCAGCCAGATAGCGTTCGTAAATAATGCCGTCGCAGCCAGTCAATAAATAGCGATGTTTACTTAGCTGCAGCATTTTTGAAAATAAGACTGTTTTTGAATGAAGGATTTGATGTCGAAATACTCGAATACGTGGAAAATAATATAACGTAATAACAATACGTCGCATAATGTTTTTCAAGTCAATCGGAGTTTACTTGGCATGCACATCGGTAGAATTTGTTGTCTGGCATCATGCTGATTGCAATCGCGACTTTTGGTCAGGCTCTTATTGAGGTCACATTTTAGCCTACCCACGAACAAATTAGTGACCTATCGGCCTGCCATTCGCTTCTAGTGTCGCACTGCCTTCTGCTGCTTTCTCGTGACTGAAGGCGTACACATGCTAAATATCCACATGGATTGCTGCTGCCAATGCAGATGCTGGTGCCTTGTAGAATTTACAATCTACAACGAGAAAACGCCGGCGAATACAGATGCCGTGCCACCAATGCACTGGGCTCAACCGACTCCCTGCTGACGATCTTGGCTGCAGGAGGTGGGTCTCGCAACGGTCGCTTTTGGCATGGCTTTGTTTTCGTCTGAGCGTTGGGCCAAGATGCTGCTGCTGCCGCCACCTTATATATATAGCCGCAGCCTGTGCGAAGCTGGCCACGGCAAGTTGATGGGCAGGACTAGCCGCTCCTCTCTCTCCAACCCCTCCTCCTCCTGTCTTACTTAGCCCAGTAGGTAAGGTGCACTCTCCTTGAGACCCGGGTCGTCGGTTCGAGTCGTGCAGTGGGCGATCTTTTATTACTGTCCACTCGCAGCAGCATCGACAGGATGATACAAGGCTTTTCAGCAGCTATAGAAATGAGAAAGTTTAGTCAGCTGTAGTCAGCTTCCTCTTCTTTATGCTTCAGGTCGTCCTGCGCAGCCTACGGTCGCAGTTGGACAAGGCGTGCATCACGACACACTGCCAGGCAGCAGAGTGGTGCTGACGTGCGAGTCGAGGACGCCCGGTGCCACCGCGGTCTGGTCGCGGCCCGGTCGGCTCAGCCTGCCTGCTCAGCATAGAATAGACGAGAGAGGGATGTCGTCGACACTGACGTAAGCAATTCAAGTCGGTCAGAGCGATGGGGAGACGGTGTGTGCACAGGCGTGCTTCTGCGGCACTTCTTTTTGCCTGTCACAAAGCCGACCGTTGAATGACGGCGGTCTCTTGAATGGTCGACCAGGAAGACTCACTGAGTCGAATTCTCGAGCTCTTGTGCTTGCTCGGCCCGCATCTGGCAGCTACGCTGCAGCAGGCACCGTGCACTGTGTGGATAGAAAGGAAGGCCCAATGGGACTAGCCAATACAGCTAGCCCGACTTCACCAGGGCCCAACGAGCTGAAACATTCCTTGGTATTCGCCTTGTTAAGCAACCGTTTTGCAAGTATACTGAGTCGCACTGGCGACGACGAGGTTGCGATTTAGTAGCTCCAACGTGTCACCTCTATCAATATCTGATAATCGATCTCTTTCTTGTTTCGGTCCCACCCCAACTTGGTGTCCCTGTCACCTTTTCGAGCATTTGGTGTATTTTAATGCCAGCTCACCTGTCCGTGCCGAGCCGCTTTTAGCTCCTTTGATCTTTTCGTTGATGGTCGCTTTAGCTTGGCTACACTGCCGGTGGGGGCTGCTTATGGCTGCCTAAACTATGTCGTCCGTGCCTCCACTACGTGTACAGTGAAGGTTTGTCGTGCACGTGACTGATAAATAACTGGCTGAGGCTGAGGCTGCCGTGGAAGCAGATGGCCCATGGAAATGGTGCGGTATCAACAAATCGAAACAATCTACTGATCTCTAGTATGCTGCCGTCTTTTTCATATTGGATGTCCCACCAGGATGCTCTTGAATTAGCCAGTCGGGAACCCGATCACTAAGCTTCCCACTTGCATTGCCCCCAGGAGGCTAGATGCTTGCTCTTCACGACCCGGGTCGTGAGTTCGAGCCTTGCAGGGACGGTCCTTTATTGTCTACTGCAATCGGTGGTGATAGCCGTTAGGCTCTTCTGCCTCTCCATAAATGAGGCTGTGAAATCAGCTAAGCTTCAAAAGCCTGCAGCAGGAACGTTGCAAGGTTTGGGGTGATAGCTTTGCTGCTGTCCCTTGAGCCGGATGGAAATCACGTGTCACCCACTTGGTTTGAGCAAAGTCAGGATTTAGCCATTCTCCTGTTTAACGGCTTGGTCTGATGGCTTAGTTACCTTTAGATTTAAAGTGCTAGAGACACGATTCCCACGTGACAGCTCCAAGAATTCCGAACGGCAGCCGATCAATTATTACGTCACACTTTTTCTATCTCCAGGCTACTCACCATTCGAGCAGAAGATGCCGGTCGCTATGAGTGCAGGCTGAGCAATGAGTACGGCGATTCGGACACTCTCGTGCATACGGTTTCAATTATAGGCAAGTGCACGCATGCTTAAGCCTGTGCTGCGATCGATGCCTCTCTCCTTGCTAGCTTCTTCGGTTTCTTTTCGTCTCTGAGTCCCCATATTGCTGCCAGCTTGAACTGCCAAGGCACGAGCCCGATGCGTCGTTCTGCACTTGCTAAGTTGGGCAGCACTGCCGCTAGTGCTGCTAAATTTACCGGAATGCATTGAGCTTGTCTTTACTCAGAACTGCATTAGCAGCAGATGTAACATTAGCATTTGCATTAGCTACAGCAACAGGCAGCAGGTATAGGATTAGCAGCAGCAGCAGCAGTGGCAGGATGTGGGGCAAAGCTCTCGAGTGGCATGTGCGCTAACCACTGAACTGGCATGCAGGCTGATGTGATCAAACTCGCCAGCCTCTTTGCGTGTTTCAGGAGACAGACCGAGCTTACCTCAGGTAACAGGAACCTCGTCCGTGCAACTCGGAGGATATGTTCAGCTTCGCTGCTTATCAAGGGGCGTGCCCACGCCGTCTTACGAGTGGACAAGACAGAGTGGCCTGGCCCTGCCACGCCAGTCTACTACTGACAGCAAGACAGGAGACCTGATGTAAGAGTGATAGCAGCCGCTGCAGCTGCAGCCACATCAGTGGCAGCAACTGTCGACGACAGATCGAGTGGTCTTTGCTGCTACCCTGCTGCCACCATCACCCCGAAATGCACAACTATTTCTTCATCACTTGGCTTTGTAGCTGTGATGGCGCTCGTTCGCGTTTTTGTGCTCCTAACTCGAGGCATTTCCCGTGGCAGCAGTTTAAGCTATTTGCCTCTACACCTAGTTCGAGGTGGGATGCTGTGTCCTCATATGTGAATGTTGCTTTTGCTGGATTTTGGTGCAGCATGATGGTTTTGAAATTTATTTCGTCGGCCGTTTACTTTATTGTTGGCATCCTTCTCCACACTTTACCGTTGATTGGTGCACTTTCTCCATCGTTTTCTCATGGGATCGTGCATTCAGGCCTGAATGCCGCATGGTTGGAATTGCCTGGGGGAGGGGATCCGTCGGCGTCTCTGGTCTTTGGCCAGAGACACTGGTTTGCCCTTTCGACTGGACGTAGGATTGCCTTTGCATGGAGCTCGATGCTTGATCAACGAGGGTGTAGGTGTATGCACTTGAGAAAAGTTACAGCTCAGCTGTGTCGAGGGAGCACACCGATGTAATGAAAGGGGGCATAGGGGACCCTGCGGCTTTACACGCTCGTCTTCATCCCCCTCCCCCTCCCCCTCCCCCCGTTGCAGAATTCCATCGCTCCAAGAGGATGATGCCGGCTCGTACGTGTGCACAGCTAAGAACCAACACGGTTCGTCCTTCACCGTTGCTCGCATCGTTGCGGACACTGCTGGTAAGGGCTGGCTTCGACATGAGGGCGGTGTCATTACCCCGTACTGACATGCACACCCTGCCTCAGCCGAGGCGGCGGCAGCGAGGCGGCAGCAGCATTTGTCTGCCACGCTTACAGAACAGCCTGTCATTAGGCTTGGCCTTGGCCTTGACCAGGCGTTCGCCGAGGCTCCACCAAACGGCACGTGATTCTAGACAATCCTGTGGACTCGGTGCCCCTGAAACAGCAGCGTTTGCCACGCCTACGTCCAGTGGCCGTGGCCTTTGTGTGTTCGTCGTCTGATCAGCTTGCTTGCCACTCCCCTGTGCAGGTGGCAGCAGCGGCGGCACGGGAACGTCACCTCTGAAACTGGAGATAACGGCTCGCGGGATGCGAGCAAGCAACATCGACGTCAATTCGTTCCTGCCAGGCACAAACGTGACGATCACGTGCCGCGCCATCGGCGACAATACGGTCCGGCTCGAGTGGCGGAAGGCGGGTCGCCTGCTGTACAGCGATGTATCCGCCGGCCAGGCTGTCCTCAAGTTAGTCGGAGGCTGACACGAGTTTTCTCTGCTGTGGTGCCAGTGCTCCCCAAGCCTCGTTAGCAGCTCCTGTGCGCACGTGGCCAAGTGAGGAGAGAGAGAGAGAGAGAGAGAGAGAAAGAAAAAGAGAGAGAGAGAGAGAGAGAGAGAGAGAGAGAGAGAGAGAGAGAGAGAGAGAGAGAGAGAGAGAGAGAGAGAGGGAGAGAGAGGGAGAGAGAGACTCTGTGTGTCTGTGTTTGAGCTCAATATGAAGGCTTGAGAGAGAAATCGGTTACCATATACAGTGCGCCTAGGGGATAGTCTCGGGCGAGAGCAGAGACGCTTCCTTGGCATCGTGTGATATGCCATATTAAAAATGCCACTCGGTGCCACCCGTTTTGAGGCCTTAACTCTGAGAATTTCTTTGATTTATCGATGGCAATCGTCCCTAGCCTCATCCCTTCTTTTCGCTTGGCTCCGAGCCACGTCCGCACAGCAGTGAGCGGTCGCCTCGAGTCCCCGACCTGAATTAACAAGTCAGTGCTCTGCATGGTTTAAAGGCGTCGCCTCCTTAGCAGCCTCCATCTGTTTAACGAAAATGCCTGCTGTTCTTTAAAGCAGCTAGGCAATGCTGGCGCTGATACTCATGCATAAGGCTTGACTGACGGTCGGTACTTTTGTAGCCTCAGAAGCATCGCTGCAGAGGACTCTGGCGTGTATGTGTGTCAAGCAGTCGTGCCCGGATTCGGCACCTTTCTCTCAGGAGAGTTTAGTCTCACCGTGCTCGGTAAGGAGAAAGCTACGCAAAGCAAGTTTCTGCTCGTCCGCGTCGCTACACGGCGCATCGCAGCACGGCGGTGGCCCGTGCCGTTTCTGCCTTGCATGCACGATCGTTGGCTTTGTGCAACACGAAGCGGCTGGGCTGCTTCGAGCCAGGCCACCTGCAGCCGACTTAGGCAGTCTGTGCAGGCATTGTCTGGGTCGAAATCAGGCTTATCATTTGTTCCAACACACCTAGCACCACCGAGACCTTGATGGCAACTCGGCTGCATTTTCTGTAGACGGCTATGCACCGACTTCCGTCAGTGTCACGGCCACCGGCAGCGCACCCGGCGGGGGAGGCATTCCCGTCGGCGGCACGCTCCATCTTCTTTGTGAGGCCAACGGTAGCCCGGCACCGACATACCGATGGAGCAGAACCAGTGGCACACAGTCAGTCGCATTCCCAGCAACGGCCATCATGGAAGGCAACAAACTCACGTAAGTGAGGAAAAGAGAGGAAAAGATGGAGAGAGAGAGAGAGAGAGAGAGAGAGAGAGAGAGAGAGAGAGAGAGAGCAAGTAGAAGAATTAGATAAAGATTAAGGGAATGAGAGGGCGAGAGACATGGAGTGATACAAAGTGCTCTTTTGTGTAACCACTTGGGAGTTTTCATCGCATTTTGGTTCTTTTATTTTTGGGCAGGATCCCATCTATGCAGGAGAACCACCAGGGAACCTACGTCTGCCACGTTCAAAATCGCTTCGGCACTGCAAGCAGTGCAATTACCATCACGTTGATGCGTAAGTAGCTGCTGTTGCCATGGCACTACAGGCCCTTGTGGAAGGCACTAGTTATGCACGGCTTGCCATTGTCATGGCAGCTGCCTTGATTCTGATTTCACCGTACCACTGAAAATGCAGTGCAGATGCACAGTCAGTATCACTCGCGGCCTCACCCATTACAAGCTGTACATGGACGACCCCACGGGCGGCAGCACCCGGCTCCAGGCTGCATGAAATATCCTGCGGCTCCTGATCTGACGCCATTTCGACCTGTACATTTTCTCGTCTGCTTGTGTATTTTCAGAGTCTCGTTTTCCCGTCAGCCGACGCATACGCATATAAGTAGCTAACAGCAGTCAGCGTTTGCATTAGCCGAATCGTGTGCATATTCGGTAGCCCCGAGGCCGCTACGTTAGCCAGCACGAGCCGTCTGCTCGCTGTTTGCGAGTGCCGCCGCGAAGGCACCCAGGCAGGAGTGCCGTGTTGGCTGAGCGGCTGCTGCAGTGGCAGCTGCCAGCGTGAGTGTCTGAGCCCTCGGAAATTCCGACCGTCTTCATGGCCTTGCTCGGCGCTTGTGTGGAGCCCTGCCGATCGCTAGATGCCCGCACCGCTGTTGCTACCTGTTGCGGCCAGGCTGCTGCCGCGGCACGGAGCTCGGAGCCGCGCTCGGCGGCTGCTTTCTTTCACAGTATCGTAGCGTAGTGCTTGAAGCTTTTTTTTGGCCGCCCTTGCCGCCGGTGTCTCCCCTACCCAGAAGCGAGCTGCTGCACGACTTGCCTGCACCCAAGCCGGGGGGGGGGGATTCGGCGAGCGAACTGAGCTGCTAGTGGCTGGCAGCGTTTGGATTTGTCTCTGGCCGTCTGTCGTCACCGCCGCCTGTGCTCACGAGCAGCCATTGCGGCTGCCGCTGCTTTCGCAGCTTGCTCTGGCCTGGGGGGCGGGTGAGTGAGAGCCAACTCCTGGCCGAGTGCAGATCGGTGGCTGTGCGTGTATGTGTGTGTGTGTGTGCCCTAGTGCATGGCATGCTGCTGCATGGTATGCTGTATCGCATGGTGCCGGTGCACGGCCGTTTTGAGCTGGTGCACTCTGTGCTGCCTGCCGGCAAATAGCCGGCAGGCTTGCCTTTAGGCAGCTGCGGCGTCGGCCGTATGTGCTACGGGCATGGATCTATGCTGCCCCCTCCGGGATGCGAACGAGTGCTGGAGCTCATCGCTAGAGCACCACGGTTGCAGCCATTGAGGCAAGGAGCTTGCAAGACACTTGGCGACTGCTGGAGATTGTTGAATAAACTATTTGAAAGAAGACACGACCGTCATGCAGCCGACAGGCCCGTGATTTCGTTGAATCTCGCACGCTTTGTGTGCATGCGAATACCTTTCCTCCTCGAATCCAGATTGTTGAGTGGCTGCACAAGGGCACAAGTGTGCCACCGTGAGCGTGCAGCACTGGCTGTGCCGGCCAGGCATGGATGAAACAAGCTTTGCAGCAGTGCTGAGTCAGATGCCCAGTTTGACAGCGGATCGATTATGCGGCTGGAAGAAACAGCAGCCGGAGGAGCTGTCGCATTTTTGACATGCTGCCGCACATTTGTTTCGTCCCTTGGCTACCGTCGTCGGTCGGGCTTTAAAGCATTCGGAATGATTTGCGGTATCGCATAGCCACCGTCCTCTGTTCGTAGCCATTCCTAGCAGCTCCGAGCTCACGGTGAGCTATTCCTAGTACAGCCGCGGCCCCCCTCTATGGAGGAGTGAGCAAGTCAGGGCACACATGTTAGTCACTACTGAGTAAACCGATGCCAGCAGGGTTGGATCTCTGACAGGTCAGTGAAATGCCGGGCCAGGTGTTTGGCCGTGCCGATGGCCAGCAGTAATTCCTCTCTGCTGCTGACCTCTGGCCTGTACCGACTGCTTTCGGTGCCCTAGGCACCCAGTCAAGGTCATCAGTGGATCAGCTAGCAAGCCTGGGGTTGGGTGCAATGCATTACCGAAATCCTGCACTGCTACTCTATGTCAGTCGGCCGACAAAAAAACGATGCAAAAGTTCGAGGTTTTGATTGAATATCGTAATGCGCAGTCGTTGTCATGTGCAAACCAAATTTCGTGCCCTTTCGATTGGGAACTCTCGTGCTGATGGACTGCAAAAGACCTAGCTACTACCGAAATCCACAAAAAAGCAGCTGGGCAAAGCTCCAACATGGATCGGATCTTGGAGCACTGTGCAATTGTTTATTTATACACACAATTTTATGCCATTACCCGTTTGCATTCGACGGGTTTAGCGAATTACCCCAAACCAATATAATAGGCTGAAAATAAACCGGAAATCGGCAGTGCAAAGCTTGAATTTCGAGTGATATTGTAGAACGCAAGGTACCCACTGAATCTACTGTGTTGCTCTCACACATTCTCATGCAAATGGGCTGTAAACAAGCTGGCCATCTCCGAAATCCACAACAATCCACATCAGTTCGCCGCAGATCCGTACGAAATCACATGGGCATGCTGACCCAGTGCATGTAACCCCTAACCATGTTATTCATTTTGTTTGTTTTTCAAGCATGATTTTACTTACTATTCTATTGCGTATCACTTTGCAGCAAATGTAAAGCGCCTAGAAAGAGATTAAGTTCTCTGAGGGCGCTTTATCAAGTGCAATATTATTATTATTATTATTATTATTATTATGGGCAGAGCTCGAACTTTAATTGCATATTTCATATCACTATTGTTAAAGTGCACACGCAAGAAATGCTAGTGGTCTCATGCCAACATGGTCCATTGCAAAAATGGCACACTAAGTAAGTCGGTTGCTTTTAGGTGTGTTCGAAACCTTCGGTGGACAATCTTTTATTGCTGCTGCCAGAGGTGGTGATAGCTCTCTCTCTCTCTCTCTCTCTCTCTCTCTCTCTCTCTCTCTCTCTCTCTCTCTCTCTCTCTCTCTCTCTCTCTCTCTCTCCTCTCTCTCTCTCTCTCTCTCTCTCTCTCTCCTCTCTCTCTCCTCACTCTCTCCTCACTCGCTCGCCTCACCCACCCACCCACTCAGTCGCCTCTCTCTCTCTCTCCTCACTCTCTCTCCTCTCTCCTCACTCTCTCTCTCTCTGACGCACTCTCTCTCTCTCTCTGACGCACTCTCTCTCTCTCTCTCTCTCTCTCTCTCTCTCTCTCTCTCTCTCTCTCTCTCTCTCTCTCTCTCTCTCTCTCTCTCTCTCTTTTGCTCGCTCGCTCCCTGTACAGCTGCTCCACGCAAAAAATAAATAGGCTGAGCAAACCAGTCGCTTTTGGGATGGAAAGTGGTTGAGGGCACTGGAGGGACCACCGTTTGCTTGGGGCCGAGTTTCTTCAGCAACTAGTGTCGAGCAGCAGTGGAAACTGACTGTCGGCTGCTGACCGAGGGACTATAAACCGATCGGGGAAGGCAGAGATAAAATGCAAAAGGTTCCTGGGTTAGCACACCCTTTGTACTCTTAGCACCACACATCTCCATAGCCTTCTAATACGGTGCGAAGCATCGAGAAAGTCAATGCCAGCCAAATTCACTCAACGAGTAGGTAAGCATTGTGCAAGGCACACTTGCATGTAGTTTGCTGCGTCTCCACCAGCAATCGATCTAGGCTGAGCCACTTGGCTCAGGGCTCCCTCAACCTGAGCCGAACGGCCCGCCGCAGCAGCAGCCTCTGATTCAACTGCTTCTGCGGGTCGCAAGCTTTTTTGGAAATCCCTGGTCACGAGCTGAGCGGTAGAAATCCCATCAGCTAGGTGGGGGAAAAGCTAGCTTTCAGCAGGTAGACTGCTGGCAGCAGCAATGCTCATCACCCAACCCTACTGCCATCATGCCACTAAAGGTGTGTTTGCATGTGTGTTTGCACGTTTGAGTCTGTAGGTGTGTGTGCGTTGTGTGTGTGGTGTGAGTGTGTGTGTATGTGTTCTGCAGGTGCTCAGCTTGCGAGCACACAAAGGCAGCGCCTCCTGCGACTGCAAAAGGGGCCCAGTCCAGGACATGGGGCCCATCTGTAAGACCTCTGAGAGGGTTTGCACCTACATTGCTCTCTGAGAGTGTTTGATAGGATAGCTAACTCCAAGGCATCCAGAAAGCCACTGCAGTCGTGGTCTATGGCTAAATGGCTAGCGTTGCTCACAACCAACCGACCGAGGTCAATGTTGCCTTGTCCCCTACTTTTCGGTAACAATAAAAATAAAACTAATGTATTTGACATAGCGCCTTAAGAGAACTCAATCTCTTTCTAGGCGAATCACATTTGCTGCAAAGGAAGCACGATCGGAAAGATGTTAGGCTCTTCCATGCCTTGCGAACACTTGCATAATCGGTTAATTATCTGCTGACTGCTCCCTACTAATCAGTGGTGACTGCTGGGCTGCTAGCTCAGCCTAAATACCGCCTTGTGTCTTCGACTACCTTCGGCTTATTTCGAAAGCTAGGCGGCAGATGATTTTGCGGGCTTGTAGAATCCCAAGGCTGACTGATTAGCATCCTCACTTGTATAGTTGCTTTAGCAGCGTCCAACACACGTGATCCGGATCACGTGTCCAACATCGTCGATCATCACCTGTCCATCATCGTCGAACGCACGTGATCCGGATCGTGAAGTTTGAGCACCTCAGCTCGGGCCAAGATCCACTTGGGTTCCAGGACGTTCCTAGTCGCACATTCAGGGCCCAGCTGTATTTCCCTACAAATCATATGCGAGGTGCATATTCAAAGCCCGGAGTAATATAACGATACATGTACATTAGCTGTACTGGAAGAGAACGTACGAGGCTTTTGAGTAAATGGAATCACTAAGTGAGTGAAGACAATGTCATGGTAGCAATATGCACAGTCGCCTGTTCATAAAGCTGGGCGATGCATCCAGACGAAATATTCCAAGTGCTTGGGCTACACTAATTGCTCCCAAGCCTGTCCAGTAAGGCTTGATTGCCAGCCAAGCTTCCCCCAGGCTTTCATTTCGTGATCATACTTGTCATCTCGCGCATATACAAACTGCCTGCTTCCTTTGAAGAATGTAGTCGACTCGGAACTTGCGTGTTTTGGGTGCTCAGGTGTTACTGGCTGCGGCCAAAGTGGCCAAGTGTGCACAAAGCTGTTGGGCACCAGGATTGACAAACACAGTCTGCATTAATCTGACTGCTCCAGAAAGCCTCCTCAAAGCTTCTTGAAGCCTGCTGCATTTGACCTGCTACTGCTGGTTGTACTAATTGTCTCGGCACAATGATAATCAGAAACGCGATTTCAAGCAGCCCATTTTATATTACGTACGGAGCTCATACATTAAAAACTTACCTAACTGATGTAATTTTCAATATTAAGAATTCATCTGCACCTGGAACCTCTAAACCTGGAGTAGTACTGAGGCCTCAGTTCACTCGGCACGCATTCACATAGACATTTATAATGGATAGTGATGCAGATGTCAACAGAGTGAAATTTATATTACGTACGGAGCTCATACATTAAAAACTTACCTAACTGATGTAATTTTCAATATTAAGAATTCATCTGCACCTGGAACCTCTAAACCTGGAGTAGTACTGAGGCCTCAGTTCACTCGGCACGCATTCACATAGACATTTAGAATGGATAGTGATGCAGATCTCACAGAGTGAAATTGAGATTAACTTCTGCACAGTGTGGCATGAAATGTAGTGTCGTTGCTTCGACAAATCTCAAGTGCCAGTTGGTTTCGTTGTCTTGATTCGATTATCAAACCTGAAGCTGAAGTGAGGTGCAAAGCCTTAAGTTCCCGGCCTATCATTGTCAGCTAGAAGGAGAAAATGTGAAATGGATTATGGGAAGAGAGAGAGAGAGGGGAGAGAGAGAGGAGAAAGTGAGAGAGGAGAGAGAGAGAGAGAGAGAGAGAGAGAGAGGAGAGAGATCAAGTGTATGAGCTAAAATAGATAGCCTGACAGACAGACAGAGAGCACGAGACAGAGGAAAAGAAAAAAGGGAGTAAGAACAAGTGGAAAGAGACACCGTATCGAGGAATATAATTTATATCCGCCAGATTCCTTGAAAGAGCCCGACAGAAGAATAGCGACTTCAATGGTGGTTTACTCTGAATTCTTTGCACCGGTGGTTTGTGTGGCATGTTTGTGGTCGCTCGGTAAGCTGCGCGTTGACTTGGTGAGTGCCAAGGAGCTTTGCTCGCTCACTCTGTCGTTAGTGCCCTATCGAGCTAGCATCTTTTGGCTCTCACGTTACTGCCCAGACGGCAGCAAGAGGCCTTCTGCCGATGCCTCGGGCTTATTCAAAGCCTTGAAATTCAATGCAACAGCAGCGCTGCCTCTTCTCGATGTGTAGTCTGCGACTGCGAAATGGTTTGCTGCGGCCACTCTGTTGCACCAGCTGTTGAGCAGCTGGCTTACTCTGCTCTGAGTGTGAGCCAGATCCCTGGCGAGACTCCCACTCGTCGTCGTCACTCCTGTTTCCTTGCTCTTCAGAGGACATCCGGAATCCGGACATCAGCCCACTGCCGGCCAACATCTTCGTGGACGGCAGCGTGACGTTACAGTGCACTCTGCCCGGCTCAGCTCCTGGAGCGGCCAGCTTCCGGTGGCTTCGAAAAGATGGCCTACGCTTGCCCACTCAGTCAGTCGTGTCCGGCAGTGGATCGATCCTGTCGTAAGCGGGCCTGCCTGGACTTGTCTAAGTGCACGTGCTCACTTTTCTGTTCTATCCTGCCTCCGAATCGTCAGCTGCTGGCTGGGTGCGGCCTATCACATGTCTGGCGGCCGTTGCATCCTCCTCATGGTGCTCATGCAACCTGCTGCTGCCTCGTTGGGCCCTAACGCTCGGCTGCTGCCCTGCCCCCTCTGCTGGTAGGATTCCCAAGATCCAGCGAGAGGACGGCGGCACGTACGTGTGCGAGGTGCAGGTGGCCGCGGCGACGGCTAGATCGGAAGTCGGCCTCGACGTCATCGACGTTCGACCGCCCAGCATGCTCGCCATACTGCCCAGCAAGCTGAGCTTCGATGCGGGCGAGCGGGTCGTCTTCGAGTGCTCGGCAGCAGGTGCGTGCACCTGCTGCTGCCGAGCACGTCTGGTGACCTCGGGCTGGACGGCCGGGCTGAGCATGTGCGCGCGGCGGCCCCCCCCGACTCTCTCCCCTTTGTCTCTCGTCTCTTCCTCCTGCTTTTCCCCTCTGTTTCTACCCTCCCACTATATCGCCTCCCCCACGCCCCCCCCCCTCTTTCTCTCTCGGCTCTGCTGCCTGTAGCAAAGCGATCTCCAGTCTACCGACCGGCTGGGCTCAATTCTTGAGTGTGACCCGTCACACGCGTCGTGCCAGCGAGCACATGCCTCAAGTCGCCATCGCAGTCGGTAGGCAGTGCCATGTCTAGCGGTGTCTCGTTTCTTTGGCCGCTGCATCTTTCTTGCCCGCTGCATCTTTCTTGCCCGCGGCAGTGCTGCTCTGGTGTGCACCACAGAGGTGGGTGATTGGACGAGTGGATCGAGTAGGTGGGTGTGGCTGCGGCTGCATCTGTCGGCACCCAACGCCTCTCACTGCCTCCATTTGCCGTGCGCGAGCAGGTGCCGCTGCGTACCAGTGGTCGAGCAACTCGACGGCCAGTCCTGTCAGCCGAGTGCTGGCCAACGATCGGCAGCTGGTCATCGAGCAGGTCAGCACCGATGACAGCGGCCACTACACATGCGTAGCATCCAACGTCGCCGGGAAGTCGGAGACCACTGTGCAGCTCACGGTCAGAGGTAGGCGTTGAACATGGCAGAGAGCAGTGAAGCCCGCAGCATCGTGCTTCGTTGCTGCTGCTGCTGCTGCAGCCTGGGACAGCAGCAGCTGAAGCAGCAGCAGCCTGGGACAGCAGTGATTCTCGACCAGCTTGTTCCTACGTTTCTTTAATGCAGCTAATAGTAATGTCTTACGTTTAGCGCCGTAAGAGAACCAAATCTCTGGCTGTGCACATTGCAACTGGATGGGTACAAGGGAAGCAGTAGCCAAGGGTTGATGACATGCAAGTTGCATTGCTTAGATCAGCCCGCAAAAGCGCATGGGTAGCCGCTCAGGGTCACTGGCCAGAAGCATCCATATTTCATAGGATACATTGAATCGTGCACAGGCAAGCAGACAAAGCCTGCCGAGGAAAGTGACCAGTTCACCGGTGACAAAATCAAGGTCAGCTGATTTCGCAGCCTCATTTAAATAGCGGCAGAAATGCATAATAATAATAATAATAATACTGCACTTGATAAAGCGCCCTCAGAGAACTTAATCTCTTTCTAGGCACTTTGCATTTGCTGCAAAGGGAAATGCAATTGAATGGTAAGTAAAGTCATGCTTGAAAAACAAACACAATGAATAATATGGTTAGTGGTGACATGCACGGGGTCAGCATGCAAATGTGGTTAGTGGCAGCATGCATTAGGAAAATACTAGCTGATCGAACAGCTTCTTTTTGTATAGCGGCAAAAGAGCCTTAGAGGCTATTACTACAGCTCACAGCGACCATAAAGGGTCACCCGCTGCAGGATTCGAAACCACGACCCCTGGACCGAGGTCCTGAAAAGCAACCGCCTTACCTCGTGTGCCATCACATCACGACTCACCATGAGCAGCCAATATTCCCAGCTTGCAATGGGCAACACAGAATGGTCTTCAGCGGATCTCGAATCCACGATCTGTGTCGCAAAGGACGAGCACCTTGTCATGGCCAGGCTAAGATGGGGCCGGGCTTCACAGGGAAAGACTGAGCTAAACAAACGCTTCCTCAGCCGAGGCTTAAATAATGCCAAGTCAATGCATGCCCTGACATGAGCCGGAAGCTTTTCTCTGATCGATCTGCCGATGGCAGCTACTGTGTGGACTTGATGCTCGCAGTGCACACAGCAGCATTGCAGCAGCGGGCAGGAGTGCTAGCATTTCGGGGAATGTCGTGCTCCAGTGCAAGCGCCAATACTCGTCTTACAGGAGTGCCGCCGGCTCTGAGCTGCGCGGCCGGACACAACCTTCAGGGCACTTGCCTGCACGTCTTGAAACCGGGCGAGCGGCTAGCCTTGCAGTGCGCCGCAACCGGCACGGAGCCGGTCCGGCTGCGCTGGATTCTGCCAGTTAGCAGCGCCAGCGGGTAAGCCTCACCGTCCCATTTCCATCCTGCCTCCATCGTTGCATCCTTGGCCGTCGACCTTCGTGGAGGCGTCTTTGCTACCGGATGAACTCCGAATTGCGGTCACATTTTATCCCCGCAGTAGCAGAGACAGCTATGTGAATTCGCGTCACATGCGCGTTACTTCAAAGGGCACCACTAGCTTGCAGCAGGAGAAAGGCACAGGAACCTTCGGCTGCATGCGCTCAGGGTCACCGGGCTGTGCGCCACCTGGCGGCAGACACTCTTGCTCTGCCTTCTTGCAGTGCGCAGACAAGCAGCAACGGCACTGTCCTGACGCTTGAGCGAGCGACGCTGGCCGACGGTGGCATCTACACGTGCGAAGCTTCGAATAAGTACGGCACGGCGAACCAGACGCACAGAGTCGCCCTGTCAGGTAGGCGATGATCAGCTGCCTGTGGGACAATCAAGCGCTGCCTTGCTCAGCCGACCATGTCATGGTCGAGCACTTTGAGCCTGCCCCCCCCTGTGCAGCGGTAGCAGCAGCAGCAGCCACCACTGCGGCCGCTGCTTCGACAGAGGAAGCCGCAGCAGCAGCAGAGGTGGAGATGGCTGCTGCTGCTACCTACCTACCTACCTACCTGCTGCTGCTGCTGCCTGTGATTGCCGTTGCTCTAAGCGCATCCTCTGCAGAGACCACAGTTGGCACTGCACTTCAATGGTGGTTTACTCTGAATTCTTTGCACCGGTGGTTTGTGTGGCATGTTTGTGGTCGCTCGGTAAGCTGCTCGATGATTTGGTGAGTGCCAAGGAGCTTTGCTCGCTCACTAACTGTCGTTAGTGCCCTACCGAGCTAGCATCGTTTGGCGCTCACGTTACTGCCCAGACGGCAGCAAGAGGCCTTCTGCCGATGCTTCGGGCTTATTCAAAGCCTGCAGTAAGTAACTAGCAACTGCTGCAGCTGGTGCCTCTGGTGGTGCTGCCACCGCATCTCTCACTCTCCCTCTCTCTCTCTCTCTCTCTCTCTCTCTCTCTCTCTCTCTCTCTCGCACTCCCTTGTCTGTCTGTCTGTCTCTCTCTTTATCTATTTATCTCACTCGTGTTGGCTGACAGACCATTGGTGGTAAGGATGAAATCGGCTCATGCTAGGAGCATTCTGCCCTAACTAGAGTGCAGTCGTCCTCTCAGCAGCCTCGTGGCAGGCTGCCACGTGACAATTGGGGAGGGATGGAGGGTAGTGGGTGTCGTCGGCTACGGACTGTGAAGCTCTGAGCAGAAGGTCGCTCCTCGCGAGGATGCAAGAGAAGGAGATTCACTGCTGTCTGATGGCGGGCGACAATTAGGAAGAACGAGGGCTGGCACTAGAGTGTGTGTGTGTGTGTGTGTGTGTGTGTGTGTGTGTGTGTGTGTGTGTGTGTGCTCGTGCGCTTGTGCAAGTTATAGGCTTGCAACTGCCGCTGCTTGCTACTGCCAGCCACCGGTGAGTCCACTAGATGGCGTTGATTGCCCTCATCGCCCTCGGTGCTGCCGAACCTGCCGAGCTGTTAGGGGCACAGCTTTTGCTTGCCAGAGAGGTCAGAGGTTCAGAGGGAACCATGCCACCCAGACGAGTGCTTGTCCATGGAATGGTATAAGGACTATCTTTCCATTCTTGTCCAACAATGGAGTAAGTCTGGCAGGTCTGGCATGAATTAGGCTCTGAGTCTAGCAGCATGATGCCACCTTCTCCGTGTTGCATGTTTGCTCATCAGTGTTGCAAGCTGTAAAATCTTCTTTAACCCAATTTAATACCACAAATTCGGAGCATTCAGCAGGGAGGCTTTGCCTGCTTGTAAGCTGCCACACTGAGCCGAATTCCTAGTCAATCCTTGGCAGACGTATCATCGTCACCTCCCTACTGCTGCTGCTGCTGCTTCGGCTTGCTGGCACTTGCTTGTGCCATGGCTTTCATCTCGAACTTTTGCAGGCTATGTGCCCTACTTCGCGCAGAAGCCTGCATCATACTTGACCCTGCCACAGCTAGAGGACGCCTACCTATCGAATGACATTAAAATTTCGTTCAGCTCAGACGACAGCACAGGTAGTCAGCTGATTCGCTGCTTGCTCGAGGGCTTTTGCTGTGTATCGTCACCCAGGCCTTTCTCAGCTGTCATCTGTCAGCGCTAGTCACTGCAAGTAGACCAAAAAGACCAAAAAGCACACGAGTCGCTGGCGCACGAGTTGCACGAGTCGCAGCCCTGCTTTGCGAAGCTCCTAGTATTCCAGGTGATTCTCGGCGAATTTCTTGGATTTCTGGTCGGAGCAGGGTATCAGATGTCTGCATGGCTGCAGTAGCGGCCGAGGGATGAAAGTGCAGTGTTGTCGCGAGCAAAGCAACGCATGGCTTTTCCTTTAAACGTTTGGCCTGGTATAGCATCAGAAGCCAAAATCAGGGTACGAACCAGCTTGTAAGACGCTTGCAAAGCGACCAAAGTACAGCGGTGCCGTTACCCAGAGCAGTCCCGCCCTGCAGCTGGAGCTGCCTGGTGCATGTACGTGCCCATGTGTGTGTGCGCATGTGTGTGTGTGTGTGCGTGTGTGCGTGTGTGTGTGCTACGTAGCAATTATGGCACTGCTTACGTTTTTGCTGCCAACACAGGGCTGATCATGTATGCCGGCGGCTCCGGGTCGGACTTCATCTCGTTCGGTCTTAACAACGGCTACCCGGAGTTTCGCTTCGATCTTGGCAGCGGCGTGACGGTCGTTCGAGGGACACGGGCCTTGGAGACTGGAAGATGGTACACGGTCAGCCTGCTTCGCGACAAGAAAGTTGGTAAGGTTGTCCTGTCAACTAAGTAGCTGCTTGTTTCTGCTATGGTCTGCTTTCTTTTTCTGAGTCGTGGTGAGAGAACAGACAGAGTCGATCGCCGAGATTTACTGACTGAGGATCGGAGAGAGAGAGAGAGAGAGAGAGAGAGAGAGAGAGAGAGAGAGAGAGAGAGAGAGAGAGAGAGAGAGAGAGAGAGAGAGAGAGAGAGAAAGTACGAGGGCTGAGGAAAGAGAGAGGGGGAGAGAGGACTGCCTGAGAGAGGAATGGGGTGGTGATAGAGAAAGGGAGAGTGGAGATAGGAGGGAGAAAGAGAGAGGGGAAGAAAGAAGGAGAGGAAGGGGCAGAAGTAGAGGAGACGGAGCCAGATGGAGTGAAAAAGAGAGAGGGAGAAAGCAAAAGTCTAGAGAAGTGAGAGAGGTTGAGAGAGTGGGTGGACAGAGGGAAAGAAAAGAAAGAGACAAAGGAATGGAGAGAGAGGCAAAGGGATGTAGATAGAGGACAGGTAATGACGACAGAGAGCGAGAGAAAGATAGAGCGAAGGGAAGGAGGGAAGTGGCAGAGAAGTTCCAGAGAAAGGGTTAAAGAGAGAGAGAGAGAGAGAGAGAGAGAGAGAGAGAGAGAGAGAGAGAGAGAGAGAGAGAGAGAGAGAGAGAGAGACTTTGTTGCAGCTGTGCACCACCGAGGCAGCTCTTTTGCTCTGGGCAGCCATGCCCCTTTCAGAGAAGCATCGTGGTTGCTGCTGTTGCAGGTCGCATGATCGTCAACGGCCAGGAGTACACGGCCACATCGGGGCAATCTTTTGAAGGCCTCGATCTCAACCAGCCTCTCTACATTGGCGGAGTGCCCGACATTGCTTCCACTGCGAGACGCACCGGCATCGCGAGAGGTTTCCGAGGCACGTAGCACAGCCTGCACTGCTCAGCCGCCGGGCAGCCGGTGTGCATGCAAAGCGATCACAGTGGCAGGCAGCACGGGTTCGTAGGCTTATGCTAGAGCCTAACACGGCTAGAATCCAGCAGAAAACCCAACTCTGGCTCTGGCGATACTGGAGGCAAACGTGATTCAGTTCAAGGGCATCAATACCTCTTCCTTTCTTGTCGGCTGCAATTCAAGCACCACACATCTTGCAAGCCCGTGACTGCGGCGTGATAGTGGCTCATGGCACTTGTGCTGTGCATGATCCTGGGTGTAGACTGAGTAATCCACAATTGCAATAACCAGAAAAGACTTTCCATTTTGGGTTTTGATGCTGACTTTGTGAGGAAGCTGTCCAGGCACTGACTGATCGTTGTTCCGGTTGCCAGTACCTAGTTCTCTTTATGCTGTTGAGCCAATCGCCTTCCCCTGTCTAGTTGGCCAAAGGTGGAAGTCGCTGCCGGTGAGCAAAGCGGCAAGCAAAATACCTTACCGGCGCTGTTGCCTGCAGTGATCCTGCCTGTCATCCTTAAAGGTTGTCTCAGTGGGCCCAAGTGTTTCGAAGGCTGCTAAGCGAGGAGTATTCTGGTACGGCCTTCGTGACGCCGAACTTGTGACCTTCGTGATGTGGACTGTGGACTGTGATTAATGGCATCTCACTTTGGTCGGCCATTCGTTCCTCGGTTCTCACCTGCTAGTTGACAGGTTTCGTGCTGATCTGGTTCAGCAGCTGCTTGTAATAACTTTCAGTCCCGTTATCCCTTCATTGCAGCTCTTCTTGTATCCTGGGGTGCTCGGTTGCTTAGCACCATAATGATGTTGACAGCAATTGCGACTGGCAAGCCTGCTTGTTGGTACCTGCACAATCAATTTGGCCCTATAGTGAGCAGCTGCAGCTGCGACCCAGCTGCTTTGATGGCCGGCCTCTTTGATCGCAATGCTGCCAACGTAAAGGGCGAACCTGTACACTGACAGCTTTGCTTCTCCTAGTCAGGGACTGAAATTTCATGCACTCGCGGCCGATGTGTCGTGAATGAAATTAGAGTTGCCCTATGCAGGTGCTGTAAGCCAGCTGATGGTGAAAGACGAAGAGGTCGACTTCCTCGCTCGTGACTCGGTGATCTCGCAGGGCATCAGCGAAGCAACTCCTTGCGAAAAAGTCCTTTGCCAGAATGGCGGTGGGTACCTGCCTGCCAATAATCGGCTGCCTCAGAAAACGCCCTTTGCAGCACGTCTGTAGCGCTCGTGCCCGCCAGTCTCTCTCTCTCTCTCTTTCTTCTTTCCTCTCTCAGGATCTTTTAGCAGGTGTGTCGTTTCTACTCTGCAGGACAATGTGTGCCGGCAAACAACGCAGCTGGGTCGCAGTGCATATGTCCGACCGGCTTTACCGGCGAGTCGTGCGACAGGCTCGGTCTGTCCTGCTACCCTGGCTACTGCCTAGGAGGTGGCAAGTGCACGGAAAGCACGTCGGGTATCGGCTGCAGCTGTCCCCTCCGACTAGCCGGGGATCGGTGCGAAAAAGGTATGCCGTTGCTTGATTTTTACGGATTCGATCCATTTGGGTGATGAAACTCCTGCTGCCGGTGCGGATGTCATGTTCGTGTTGCTGTATCCGATGTCGTCATGATGTGATTTGGTACACCGTTTCCTCGTCTAACAGTTAGTGATTCTCGTGGAGACTGGGAGAGGAGGCACAGGTTAGATTCAAACTGCCCAATTATAGTGGTAAGCTTACCGGGAAATGGCCGAAATGGTAAAGAGATATTTCGGCAAGAAAAAAGGGGGCCTCACCTTCCTCACTCACAGAACTCGCTTTAACGATGTGATCTTGGCCAATGCCTCCTAATTGTGACTTGGCTATTGAGCGATGCTTCCAGAGCAACACTGCCACATGCTCGGTCAAGCTTGCACAGCTGCTACCAATTGACTAATGCCAAAACAATAGTTTGGTCTTTCGAGTTGCTCACAAATAAATTATCCATACTTTTTGAGCTACTGTCTGGTCCAATTACCGGTGACACAGTCAATTGTTTTAGAAAACGAGCTTCACTAACATTTTGAAACGTTAGTTTCAGCAGGCAGCATTGCTTCTGAAGCATTGATGACTTGTGATGAACAAAAGGCAGCCGTATGCAGTTTCAACAAGAAAACAGCTATCACGCCTGGCTTGCATCTAATGATGATTACATGGAATCGAGCACTTCTCGAGCTCGAATGCCGGTCACACCGTGTGCTCATGTATATGGCTACCACTTCCGTTTTCTGTGTCTTGCAGCATCCGGCATTACCAAGCCCAGTTTCGCCGGCAACTCTTACATATCTTATGGCACGATGGACGATGCTCTGCGAGAGACTGCCATCGAAATGAGGATTTATGTCAACTCGGTGAAGGACTCTCTTGTGCTGTACAATGCCGAGAACGAGTTTGGCAGTGGTGATTACGTCGCCGTCTACATCAAAGACGGCCACCTCAACTTTGGCTACGACCTCGGCAGTGGTGCGTCTGTCGGGTCGCCGTGAGCATTTTGCAGCCCCCCCCCCCCGGCAGAGCTGCACCATCCACCCTCTCTCTCTCTCTCTCTCTCTCTTCCCATCAGGGCCCGTGTCTGTGACGAGCCGGGAGAAAATACGGCCACATGCGTGGCACTTGGTGCAGGCGGAGAGAAATCTTGCCGAGGGCTCACTGGTCATCGATGGGGGCGTCGCATCCAAAGGTAAGTGGCCGATCGCGATGACCGAACTGCAATTGACTGGCCAGCATATGTCATCGGATCCAGCACCGGTGGGGGGGACAGTGGGGTTGGCAGCAGGGGTCGAGCTGAGTCGGGACTCGGAGGTGGGGCACGAGCTGAAGAAGTTGATTGCTTGTGTAGGCAACGCGTGCAAAGCGTGGTGCATGTGCGTTTGCGTTTATGTGCCTTCCCGCGATAAACGATCAGGAGAAAAAAAGAATCTCTCAGTGTGGTTGCAGTTGCTGGGCTGTAAGTACCTTAATAATAATATTCACACAAATATATATGTAGGAAGCCCTCAGAGATCCGAATCTCTTTCTAGGCACTTCTGATCAGGCACTTTCTGAGTTCTGATCAGGCTATCGGCTAGGCTACTGCATCGGCATCAAACAAGTATTCGTCAAAAAAGTGGTTTACTCAAGTTGGTGTTGGTCGCTCTGAAGAACTCAGAGAGAGGGGGAGAGAGAGAGAGAGAGAGAGAGAGAGAGAGAGAGAGAGAGAGAGAGAGAGAGAGGGAGAGGAGAGAGAGAGAGAGAGAGAGAGAGAGAGAGAGAGAGAGAGAGAGAGAGAGAGAGAGAGAGACAGAGCTTTTTGACGAATCCTTTCATGGTGCTGATCCAGTGGCCGAGTCAGTCATCTGATTTCAACCACATAGAAGGACTGGGTGGGCAGGACTTTACTTTATGAGCGCTCTCAGAATGTAAACGGTTTTGACGTCTTTCGTGCGCAATTTCCCGGTGTATTGCTATCGTCGCAGCTGCAGTGATAGATGGTGAATGAATGAGTTGAATATTGCTCTCGTGTCCCTGAGAACGGTCATGTGCTGGAATTCCTTCACATGTCACCGACTGATGCAAGTGTAGGCAAGCACACACATGGCTTGCATTTGAAGTAGGTGCATGCACTTACGCCCAAGCACGGCCACATGTCCACACGTGATCAATTGCGCGCTTGCAAGCGCGCCGCGCACCGATGCGCATGCAGCCGCAGACGTCTGAGCGAGCGAGTGCGAGCCTGTGACCAGCCGTGCGCGCGAACTCGCGCGCCCGTAGAGCAAGCATCACGAGCTACTGCAGTAGCTGCATTATTTTTTTTGCGCATGCAGCTGCCTTTCAGTTGAGCCGAGGAGCTTATACTCATGCACGCTGCACACACTGCTGCTCTAACGGTCGCTGCTTTGCCGATGTAGTGTTACGACTCGTCTGCCGCCTCTCCCTCTTGCACTGCACTCACGAGTGCGTCGATGGGACAGAAAAGCACGGGCTCGGCTAGTGGGGACCTATTAGGCTGCAAGGGTCTGGCAGCAAAAGTCCTGATGCTCGTCCCGATATGCCCGGCCTTCGGTAGAGAGGCAGCCGTGGTCGGCAGCTGGTCGCCTGCCGGTCACCGTTTCGGGGCGATCCAATGGAGTCAGGGCCTGCTGGTTTGGTACAATTATGGCGATCGGGAACTATTACCTCCTGATCTTCCGAGTTGCGTTAATGTCCCCTATATTTCAGATCTTGCCCTTTCCTTATAATAGTAATAATAATGATAATAATAATGATATTTTTGGCATAGCGCCCTCAGAAAACTCAAACTCTTTCTATGCACTTTACAATTGTTTGGTGTCAAATTTTCTGTCTGTGTTGTATCTGTTGTGCTTGTGGTTCGTCTTTTTTTTTTTAGCTCTCAGCTTTTCTCAGCTCTTCTCAGCTCTTTCTGATCTAATTTCTTTCTGCCTCTTGCTCATTCTCTCTCTCTCCCTCTCCCGCTTCCTCTCGCGTCCTACTCCCCACCCTCTCTTCCTTTCCTCCCTCTCTCTCTCACTCTCTCATTCTCTTTTTCTCTCCCTCTCGTTCTCTTAATAGCCCTCTTGCTTGGGCTCTCTGCTTTCTCTGTGTCTCTGCCTCTGTTTCTCGGTCTCTGTCTTCTTCTGTCTGCCGGTCTCTCTGGTCTTTTTCTGTGAAGCAATGGTGGGAGGTGCGTGGGTTAGAGTTGCTCGTGCTCACACTGCCACACTAACCTAACTAAAGGCACTGTCCACCTGCTCCTAGCTACGCACGCGTGCATGCACTCGACGCGCCAGTGCACCGAGGCACTCTACATTAGCTGCAGCCAGCGCCACCGACACTGCCAGCGGCAGCCGTGGCCTGCCACTGCTGACGATGACACCGACTCCGAAGGCCGACACCACGATCCTGCAACCGGTCACGACTCTGCCGACTAGAGCGCCTGATACGACGCCTGCTGCCATCTCGTCGACTACTGTTGCCACGACGACAACGGCTGCTTCGAGGTGGTGGTGGCTGGGAGGGCTGGGCCGAGCCGACACGACCACGACCACGACTGCTGCCCCAACGACGGCTGCGACCACGACCACGACTGCTGCCCCAATGACAACGACGGCAGCTGCTGCATCCACTGAAGTATCGCCGGCTTCCACTAAACAGTTTGCGGTGGCCGCGAGCACTGCTTACAGCTCACAGCGGTCAGGTAGAGAGCCAGATCTAACTGCTAACGATCGAAAGTGTAGCGCCCCGCGACTGCAGCCAAACGCAGTCAGCTATCGATTCACCTGGCTGCTCAGAGCAGTCCTCTTTAGAAGTTGCATGCCAACTAACGGCTTTTGACCTAATATGTGTGCCGATGCTCTGCTCATGGTGCATGGATCTCAGGCTCGATTCTCGTGCTGCTGCTGCGCGCTCATGGCTGAAGTGACGCTCAGCTCCGTTCGTCACGTGCATGCACTTTGTCGAACCACTTTAGCAACTCCAGAGGTAGCTGCATGACTTGGTTATTTATCATTGTAGCAATGTCAACACAATATGTGGAGAGACAGAGACAGAGATGGGGCAGATAAAACGAGAGAGAGGGAGAGAGAGAGAGAGAGAGAGAGAGAGAGAGAGAGAGAGAGAGAGAGAGAGAGAGAGAGAGAGAGAGAGCGCGGATGCTGGCATGCACACGCGTGCAGCCTTTGTCTAGTGGCCTGTCTTGGTCATGAGGCCCAGTCTGTCTGATGAGACGATCGTGTGGTATCATTGGCTGGCCATGCAGAATATGCGAGCACGTCCAGGTGTGCCGGTCGCTTTGCTTGCACCAGCAAAGCAGGCGATTAGCTGCAGCACTGCGGCTGATTGGCACGTCATTTCCATTTGGAGTAGGTAATGCCACCGGTGGCAGCGGCAACGGCCTCACGCTGAGGACTCCCATGTACCTTGGTGGACTACCTGCAGCTGTCAGGCTGCCGACTAGTCTTCGTGCGCTGACCTCGGGTTTTGATGGATGCATCGATGTGGTAAGCAGCATTACCTTTTGGGCAAAGTGTATCTTTTTAGGTTGATGGGAACTGCTTGCTAGCGACCTTCAGGGAGATCTCCGAAAGCAAATGTAACTCCAAATATCGTTTGGTATATCTGCTGAGTGCACTGTGTGTGCTGTGGTTCGCTGTGCTGTGCTGTGCTGTGCTCTGTGTGCTGTGTGTGTGTGTGTGTGTGTGTGTGTGTGTGTGTGTGTGTGTGTGTGTGTGTGTGTGTGTGTGTGTGTGTGTGTGTGTGCACGTATGCTTATTTTCCATGCTACTCACTACCTCAACTGCTCCTCTATGTATGCGGCCGGCTCTGCTATGCTTCCCACATTCTCTCTATTGCATCAGATGAAGTCTGTTGGCTAGCGAATGCGTACCGAAAGCCACGTAGGCTGTGAGTGCGCTATACAACACTCTACTGCATAACACCCACATAGCCCTTATGGCTTTGTGTTACAGACGGAGATACATTAAATTACATTTGTGTGCAAGTGCGGCTGTGCATGCAAGACCGCCTTGTTCATTCTGATATAGATGCTTCGTTACACGGCTCATCGGCTCATGTGCTTTTAGATGTACCAATTCTTCGGTTTGTTGTTCGTCATTAATGACTTCTTGACTTTCTTTTCGTCGAATAGCAGCAAGCAGCATGCACAAGCTGTTCTGGCCTTGCGGCTTTTTTGCCGGAGTGCTGCTGCCTTCCCTGTGGCAGCCGTTTTCTTACCAACGAGAGCCGTTTTCTCGCACCTCGTTTTCTCACGGATTGATGTGAAGGATGCACACGGTGAACGCGACTATAAATTTCTCGTGTGAAAATTACCATCCCCTTCGACGACCGTTACGTCTCAAGTACATTCCCTTATTGCTACTGGACAAATATTTGGTCGCCTTGAGTTTGGGTCTTTTTTTAAGCAAGATTTCAACCCTCCAGAATATTTTGAATTATTTTTTTCCAGCTCTTTGGTCAGACACCTGCATCTGCCCAGAGTCGCCCTAGTTTGCTGCTAACCGCTTGGATTTCCATTTGCTTTTCGTGCTTGCCGCTCGTCATCTCCATGGCGCCCGCGTGCTATTTTCAAACGGGCTTTGCACGGCACTCCTTCTCGAGTCCTACCGCACCAAGTTGTTCGCCGTCGGACCAGCGGGCACGCGAGCCGAGCGAGCGAACAGCCCGAACCGCTCGCTCAGCTCTGCTCGTCTGGCTGTGCAGGTCAGCGTGCAGCGGCGCCCGCTGGATCTCGTAGCGGCAGCGAAGGACAGTCAGAGCGTCAGGCAGTGCGCGGCTGCCGACCGAAGTGCTCCGCTGCTCCGCGACGACCCGTGCGTGCTGCTAGCGGGCTGCAAGAATCAGCAGCAGCCGCCGCCGCACGATACTGGCAGCAGCGAAGAGGCAGCTCGCATGTGGCAGCCAGGCGGCAGCAGGGCTTCCGGTAAGCTTGCATCGCACGCTTGGGATGGCGCTCCTGGATGTTCCATCCAGATGCTGCACTGTCACCGGTGCCCACTAATCCGTGAGCCTGCTTGCCTGCGTGCGCGCGTATGTGTGCATGCGTGTTCGATGGCGACTGAAGGTTACAGCAATATAGTTCTAGCCTTGGCATACAACAGCTCTCGCAAGGCACCTAGGCCGACTCTAAACTGCCTGACCCAAGGTCTTTAGCTTAGTCAGCAGCAGTTCCAAGCTCCCAGTCCCTGGAGCAAAAACGTTTAGAGCAAAACCGACTGCCTACTATGTAACCTTGGCTTTTAGGCTGCCCATTAATGGATTCTCATTTAACTTGTTCCAGGCTGTCATGATTCAGGGACTGATAATAATAAATATCTCGGCAGTCACAATCTAGCCTATTTCATAAGTTTCATGAGCGCCATCCACAGATTATCTGGTGGCAATCTCGGAAAGATTTTTTTGTTAATTCGGTGCTCCGCTTTATTATTGAACATGACGACCCCGGGATTCTTCAGCCTTGACTACTCTTTGCAAGTTGATCATTGTTCAGTGGGCTTGTTTAACCCAACCTTTTGTTACTGTTTCCTTGTTTAATGTTGGCCGATTATAGAGAGTGGTGTCTGCGACCTTACTGGCATGACCTCCAATGATTTGTACTCTTGCTTCGCACGATTTGCACTCGATTCGCACTGCTCAAGCTCGATAAGAGCATGTTAGCAGTGCTTTGCTTAGGGGTAAATCCTTTTTCAGGCCTGTGTTTTAGTGATACACTTGTTATTATCTTTTCAAGCCAAGGGAGATCGCACTGTTTCTTTATTTATATGTATTTCTACATGTTGAAATTGCTTCCTAATCATGTCGCCTACGCATGGCTGAGAAACCGCACGCTCCTGTGCTGCATGTATAGTGTAGTGGCCTGCGAAATGCAGAACCCAAATTTTTCCTTTTGCGAGGGCAGAATTTTCTCTGCTTTTAGCCGGTTTGCACGGTTACCATAGCTGCAGTTGAACGCCTATTGAGGACACAGTTTCTTGAGGACCGTATTCTCGGTTTAGGTTGCTTTTCCTGCAACTTTGTGTGGGCAGAACCGACACTGTTGAGTGCGGATTGATTCGGCGATGAGCTCGATCTGCTGCGCCAGAGCCAGCTTCAGCTAGAGCAGCCTTAGTCATTCGAGCTCTCAGTTTTCTGGTACTCACCTAAACGTTTGACTCTGCCTGTATATGCGCTTAGTCGGAAAAATCCCTTAATTCTCAGCGTTCTGACTGGCCAACCAAAGGGGCACAGCATCTGGGAGCTCTAGCCAGCCAGGAGTTATGTAAGCACATCCTCTCGGGCGGCAATGGTAGTCCTGATGGTCTGACATCTTCGTGGGATTTCCCAATATTTATAGGGCCAAGCTGCTTCGTTGTCTGCCGTGAGTAGGTGCGAAATGCCGGTCGAAAGACCCTCCAGTGACAATGATAAAGTGATGCTGGCAGTGCTGCATCAACACTCCCATTGCTATCACGAGATAGTACGATGGCGTGGGATTATAGAATCCACCCTTTAGCTATGATATTATGGTATTATCTAGTATATGGTATTAGCTAGTATACTGAGACCGGATCGATGGCCCGAGCAGCCTGATGTGGCCGGCCGTGAAAGACCGACGGCTTCTGCTTTGCTTCCGGTGCTTGCCGAGTCATAACGCTCGGACCACGCCGGTCAGAGTGGTCTCTTGGCCAAGCTCTACTCCGCAAAAAATGCAGCTGCATCGCACGAAGCGAATCAGTGCGATCAATGAGATCAATGCGAAACCTTATCGTTCTCTTCAACTTCATCTCGAGTCACCGGTTAAGTTTATTTTTTAACGATTTTGTCATTTTCTGACCTTCGGCAACCATTCTTCAAGCAGCAACCTCGATGTGAGCACAAGTTACTTCGAAGCCCATGCTCCCCCTGTCGTAATAAGATCTTGTAATAAGTAATAATAAGCCCATGTAATAATAAATAAATAATAATATATAATATAATTATTAATAAAAATAGTAATTATAATAAGTAATAAGAAGCCCATGCTGCCCCCTGTCGTAATAAGATGTCGTAATAAGTAATAATAAGCCCATGTAATCATAAATAATATATAATATAATAATTATTAATAAAAATAATAATTATAATAAGTAATAAGAAGCCCATGCCTCCCCTGTCGAAGGCGAGGCTCCTAGCGTTTAAGCTGCAGACCGACATCAGGTGTCGGCATAAGCCTCAGCTCATTAGTATTCTAGCAATCATGCTTGACACAAAAGGTCTGTGGCTTTCTTCTGTAGTCCCCCTTGTTCTGTTTTCACTGGGATTCGCTTGCATGCCATTACCGTTCACTAAGATTTCTTATCCTTCCTAAAAGAAGTCTGTTGTGGAAACAGCTATCCCAGTGCACAATTCTGCTGCAATTTCTTGCCAGCATTTACAAAGAGCCTCAAACAAGATAACAGCAGATATGCATGTTTGCCGATCTATGGTTTGCTCCAAAGCGTCCCCGAGGTTTTTGATTAGGTTCTGATAAGGGCTCTTGGTTAGCTATGGCAATACAGTCAGTGAAGGATACCTGCGATGGGGAATCGACCTCGAATAATTCTCCAACCAACAATACGGCTTGCTTTAGGATAGATGATCTGTTGCCATAAAAAAATCAAAACCCTCTCAAGGCTATCGCAGTTGGAATACCAGCATTTTTCACAATCTTTTCAGTGTTTATGCTGGCTCGCAATGCCTTCTCACGCAATAGAGAGCTGGGTTACCAGCTGCTCGGCAACAGCCCAATAATGTCACTGCTCTGCCACCGAACTTTACCGACTGCTGAAGGCGGTCGTCGCTCTAAGCTTTGTTAGCATGCTGATTTACATGCACTCTCTAGCCATGCTGAAAATGATAAACTTCGATTCAATAGTCCACACAACTCTGAGCCAGTTAGCTAAAGTCCAGTGGCCCTGGTCTATAATGCATAGCAGACGGCTTAATTTTGCTTTTTGGAAAGAAAGCAAAGGATTGCAAAGAACAATCCTGGAGAGTATACCGCATTTCCTCAAAATTACAGCAGTCTTAAATTTATTTTAGCTCCGAAAATCGCATTAGGGCTAATTTTCAGGGGATGTCTTATTTTTCTCATGCATACGAATCTATATTTAATCACGTATACAAATCTTGTTTTTATTTGATTTACAAAAATCTATTTTCATTCAAATAAGGTCATGCCATTTTCTTCTGGAACATCGTCATAAATCTCCAAAACCTTAATTCCTGCTTGAATCTCTTGCGACATAGTTTCCTGTAGAGCCTCTGGCCCCAATCACTCATGTCCCGAAACATAACTCTCCTTAAATGAGCACTTCGTGTCCATGTAACCTGTTTGTAGTCCATTGGCAACATAGCTGTCAGTGATTTTATTCCATTAATTCTTCACCGAAGTAAAAACCTCTTGCAGGCCATGCTTCACAAAGTTTTCTTGCTGATTTCTCTACATTCTGTTTTCATTGTAGTAACTGATTTCCATGCGAAAATGGTTCTCGAACGGCTTGTTTATTGAAATATCAAGAGTCTGGAGATAGACAGTAATTCTAGCTGGAATCATAATTTGATCTACTCCTCTTGGTCTAAGGAGTTCTGCATGTCTTTAGCGTGGTTAGTGCTGGCTGAATTCCAGACCAGCTGACCTCTTTGGCCACCTTGTAAAACAAGTGGCATCATTAAATCGACCCACGTCCTTATATCAGATTGTGTGCACCAGGCTTTTTCGGCTTCAATAACATAATAATAGTAATAATAATAATAATAATGTACTTGATAAAGCACCCTCAGATAACTTAATCTCTTTCTAGGCGCTTTACATTTGCTGCAAAGGGAAATGCAATTGAATGGTAAGTAAAATCATGCTTGAAAAACAAACAAAATGAATAACATGGTTAGGGGTGACATGCACAGGGTCAGCATGCAAATGTGGTTAGTGGCAGAATGCACAGTGTTAGCACGCATAAGCACGTGAAGGACGAATCACAGGGACACACTAAATGCTGTCCTAAATAGGTGTGTTTTTACGTTCCTTTTAAATGTGGTCAGGTCAGGGGATGTTCTGAGGCAGGTCGGGAGGGAGTTCCAGGCTTTGGGAGCATAAGAACATAAGCACATGAAACACATTCAATCTGTCATGCCCTGACTGATGATTAGAAGTGGGGGTTTCTTTCTATCCAGACAAATTGGCAAAATACAGGTAACACGTGCACTGCCGTAACTAGTGGACGGAACGTAGATTGATGAGGCACCAGTCTGATCAATTGTTATTTGAAAACTTTGGCCCATACACGCTGCAATTTCACCTTTCGCAATCATGTTGGACAGTCGGTATCATGTTGGACAGTCGGTACTTGGAAAAGTCGATGATATCAACAAAGGACTTTAATACTAGTATACATTCAACAACTTCACTATCACTTCCAGCTTAAACATTGTTGTTGATCGTCTTAGAGCCAGTTCATGACACTGAAGGAAGTCATCCATCCAGTGTTGTGATGCTTTGAATTCTTCTGTGAACATTTGTAACCTTGATGCCATTGCAAAGGCAAACGCTTGAATATCGGCCCTGAGCAGAACGAGAGCCTCAGCTCTCAAGTGAGCAATCAATTCACCGACGATGCCTTCCAGCTCAGGAAATAATGGTTGCTGACCTGATCCACACTTGTGCTGGTTAGTTAGCGTAGCCCTCATTCGCCTGCTGACTGAGGTTATCGTACTCTTTTCATTTCTGGACTATTCGGAGATCCGACTTTTTCTCTTTACAGAAAGCCGTCAGATTCTTGCCCTGAGAGTCCTTCACGACTCCTTTCTGACTTACGAGGGTCGTATGGGTGGCAACAAAAACGACAGCAGTTACCAATGCCGGGCCAATGCTGGGCAAACGAGTCGAGACAAAGGCTAGAGGAACAAAGAGTCATGCGAGACAAGACGAGATCGCCTTGTTTGCCCAACTGTGCCAGAAGTGTAACTGCCTTTGAAATCGCCTAGTCCCCCCTCCCCCCCAGCAAATCCTTTAACTGCCCCCCCCCAGAAAAATTGTGCCCCACACGATGTCGTATCTCCCTCCATACGTGCCCCCACATATTACGTTATGCAAGGAACGCATTCTTCCTATGCATGCCCTCACATAATGTCTATAGTGCCCACAGAATACAGAACATTCCCACACATGTCAACACAATTCCGTAATGTGGGAAACTACATTATGTGTGGAATTGATTCAATCTGCGTTGCACCCACACAAAACGAGGCACTATTCGCCCTCTGAAATTTACAATATTTATCCAAACGTTATTGGTTTTAGTCGGGTCAGCATTTGGTCAAACAAAAAAGTGCTCACCACTACTGATAGCGTGCTCCGATGCCCCGGTGTGCATCTTGGCCGCTTCTCTCCAACGCCGTGTACCACATGACCACACTCTCCGAAATCTGCTGCAGCGGCTGCTTCGTTGCACAAAGAAGCTGTCGGTAGGGCTTATTTTTCGAGTAGGGCTTATTTTTTGGGTAGGGCTTATTTTTGGGGGAAAGCGGTACCTTGCTGGCGTAACCTCTGAACAATGGTTGATTCACTCAGCTCAAACCCTGTTGGATAGTTATGGCAACACTTTTTGAAGGAGCAAATCTAAGCTTCAATATTTGTGCTTTTACAGACCAGTCAACAGGTTCTTATCGTTTTTCAGCTTTGGGCGACCGCATCGAGCTGTTTAATCGTTTGTGTCCGAGCCGCCGAGTAGCAATTGCTTCTTAATTGTGTAACGGACAATTTTGAAATAGGAAGCGCTCTCGTCCGTCGTAATTCCTACCTTGCTCTAGCATTCCAAATAATCTCCCTAAATTGGTGCTTTTGTGAGGTCGGAAATCTCCCTTGCTCTGCCGACATCCACTTTGGTGACAAAAAGGAGGTTCTCTGGGCTGGCTCTCTGGGAAATGTCACTCCATTAGACCACAGTGCTTTAGCGTACGATACTTGCGTCACCTTTAGCTAGGCACACCAAAGCTGATTAGACGCCATTTTCAAACGAACATTTCGTCTGCAGGAGGGTATCTTGCAGAATTTGCTTCTGGTGAGCCTGAATGTGATGGAAGCTACTTGGCTTAGCACAGACTGATACGGGATAGGCATTGTGTCCTGCTGCTGAACCACTGCGCCTGCCTCAATCTTTGGGATAACCTTTTCCAGTGCTCACTTTTGACAGCACCTGTATGTACATGTAGATGCACGCATGTGCATGTACATGTACAGTATATCTATGAAAACGTGTTGTGTGCGTGTGCGTGCACTTGTGCCCGTGTATGTGCCAGCATGTTATTGCATTGCTGACAGGGCTTCTCCGCTACAACGTTGTTGTCTCTCCGACGCCCCCTTTATCAGGAGCATGCTGAGCGCTCACCTAGCATGCACGGCTCTTCCGTGCTCTAATCTAGATGTGCAGAAGCATCGCCCTTAACGTCGGACTGCCTGCATGTTGCGTACTTGCTCGCGTGTGTGAACAGCACGGCAGCGCGGCTTCTTAAATTTGAGCTTGCAGTCACAGCGAGTCCAGCCGAGAGCGTGCAGGCCACTCGAGTGGCTGCCGCCGCGATCAGTAGTACAGCCGAGCTGCATGCACTTCCTGCAGGTGGCGACCAAAGCATGCGCGCCGACGGCAGCGGCAGCAACAGCAGCGGCGCAGCCGCATTGCTGCTGCCACCCTCAGTAGCTGCGCATGCAAGCAGCAGCACCAAGGATTCGGCCAAGCTGCAGCAGCAGCAGCAGCGGTTGACGCCGAGCGACGCCGACGCGCAGAGGCCGCTGCACGCTGCCGTAGCTGCATCGTCCGCTTTGAGCCAATTCAACGATGCCGCACGTCCGGCCGACTTCTACCGCCTGCAGCACGCGAGTCAGCACCGGCATGCCTCTGCCCGGCTCGCTTCCGGTCAACACAGCGATAGTAAGACCGGCCCGTCACAGCGCGCGTCTTGCCTCAGTCGCGCCAGCAGCAGCAGGAACAGAAAAGCGACCGAATGCTCTTGCCTTCGGTCGCACCTGCGGCGGTGGCAGAGCGTGGGGGCGAGGGAGCAGCTCAGGGCCTGGCTCGTTTGCGCCCGTCGTGCCCGCTGTCGCCGATAGGCCAATAGCTGGCCGCCCTCGGCCGCCATTTGCCGCCGCCGCCATTTGCCGCCGAGGCCATTTGCCGCGATAACTCGCACGATACTCGTGCAGTGGCTTTGACGTCGGCTGCCGACGGCGGCCTGCGGGCGACGACGGCCTGCTTCAATGGCAGTGGCCACCTGGAGCTGCCCGGCAAGCTGCTTCCGCCCACTGCCGCTGCGACGCGGCTTGAGTTCAGCGTGACCACGAGCTCGGCCGACGGTCTGCTCTTCTGGCAAGGGCAGCAGCAGCACGGTGTCGCTGCTCACGAGGTCAAGGACTTTTTCACCGTGGCCGTCGTTGACGGCAAGCTTGAATTCGCGTAAGAGCACCGCTTTTGTGCCCGGGTCCCAGATCCCAAGCTTCCTCCCCGGTGGTGGCGCGTCGCACCGTGCGCTCCGGCAACCTCCTCTCTCTCTCTCTCTCTCTCTCTCTCTCTCTCTCTCTCTCTCTCTCTCTCTCTCTCTCTCTCTCTCTCTCTCTCTCTCTCACCCGGCTGCAGACGGGCAGACCTGCCCGCCTGCCGGACTGCAGCAACTGGTGAGCTGCCACTTTGTCCCGCAATGCGCGAACAGGTACGAGCTGGGTAGTGGCGTCGCTCGAGTCACGTCGGCGTTGAGAGTCGACGACGGACGGCAGCACGTCGTCAGGCTGTGGCGCCAAGGTCGCGAGGGCGTGCTGGCAGTGGACCGTGATGCACCGCTGTCCGTCTCATCGCCCGGACAGCTACGCTTCCTCAACGCAGACGGCAACTTGTATCTAGGTGAGCAAGCGTCGCCTAGATACAAGGCAAGGCTCTGCCAGCTCTGGTCTGTGGGCAGCAAAGTGCCACTACGTGAATTCAGCACGACATTTGTTTTCTTCGTGGGCCTCACTGGGCAAAGTTGCCCAAAATGGCTGGCCGTCAAGCACTAGCCCAATCTCGTCCTGGCCTCCCCCCCAAAGAACCCATCGAAGAGCCTTCTCACTTCTTCCTTTGCCCGTGATCCGGAGAGGGCGCGAGCAGTAGAGAGCTCGTTTGCTGAGCACAGCACTTTATGCACCGAACAGTGTGGGCCTCTGGCATGGAAACGATTTTAGGCTAAGGAAATAATGCTCGCTCACGATCTTGCTTTGTTTGACCTGCCTGCCTATCTGCCTGCTGCCTTGGGAGAATTGATTGCAGCTGACTTGCTTGACAGCTGGGCATATGCCCTGCAGGGTTAGTAGATGTCCATTTGAGCCTGGTTCGACGGCACCTGTGCATGAGAAAGAGCACTAAGCTACAGTGTGCTGTTTCCTTCAGGCAAGCATTGAGGGCAGTGCATGCAGCATGTAACCAACCGGTTAAGTAAGACTGCAGGCAGCCGCTATTCAAGTGTGCCTCAAGATAGGCCTGGCAGAACGCCTTGGCAGAGCCAGTAGCAGTAGCCGTTGCAGCATTCTAAATGCACGGTCTCCAAAGGATTTAGGTTTGTACAAGGTATTGTAAACTGTTGGATTCCGACAAGGCGGTGTTACGATGCTTGGCCTGGTGGGGAGTAGATCTGAGAAATAGGCTGGAGCCAAAGAATGAAGTGACCTAATATTGAGCGACAAAACCTTGAAGTCAATCCGTTGCTTGACTGGTAGCCAGTGCAGGTCGGCGAGAAGTGGAGTAATGTGGCAACTGCGACGCTCACAGCAAACAAGCCTAGCTGCAGAGTTTTTCACTTGCTGTAATCGCCTGATCGCACATGCCGGTAGGCCAGTAAGCAGTGAGTTGCAGAAGTCGAGACGGGATGTCACGAATGCATGGACCAACTTGGACGTGGTATCCTTATCTAAACAAGCCCGAATTTTAGCAATGCTATGTAACTGAAAGTAGGCAGACTTGATTGTGGAGCTGATGTGGGAGTCTAATGAGAGGTCACTTTGGAACATGACACCTAAATTTTGAGCTGATTCAACAGGAGATATGCTGGCAGATCCAACTTTGAGAGTCAGCCTTTCCAATCTCTGAATCACACTAGGTTTGCCAATAACTAGTAAGTTAGTTTTATCATCATTTAGTTTTAGAAAATTTGCTGCCATCCATGTGCGGATGTCATCAATGCATGCAGCAAGTGAGTTGAGAGAATTTGAGGTGCTCGAAGGCTGGGACGGATCAAGGCAAAAGTACAACTGAGTGTCATCCGCATAGAAGTGAAGGCCGAGATTGTGCTTGGCAATCACATCAGCAAGAGGGAGAGTATAAACCGTGAAAAGAACCGGACCTAGCACGGAGCCCTGAGGTACCCCATATTTCAGAGGTACCTCGGATGATCTTTGTCCATTCACGTCGATACTCTGGAGTCTCCCACTGAGATAGGACCTGAACCATTGCAGAGCAGTGCCAGTGATGCCCAGGCGAGATGAGAGGCGCTCTAGAAGAACTTTGTGATCGATAGTATCCAAAGCTGCCGAAAGATCGAGCAAAACAAGCAGCGACACTCTACCTATTTCTGCATTCCCAAGTATGTCGCTGTACACCCCAAGCAATGCTGATTCTGTGGAGTAATTAGCTCTAAAGCCAGACTGGAACTAGCGAGGTGTGAAGTTTCGATATATGAGTTCAGCTGGTCTGCCACGACCCGTTCCAGTGTCTTTGATATGAATGGTAGAAGGAAGGCTGCGAGGCAGTTGCTTAAGTTCTCTTGGTCTAGTGTTTCTTTCTTGAGAAGTGGCCTGACTACAGTTTTTGAAAGGTGCTGGGACATGACCTGAGGCTAATGACATACTAACGATGTTAGTTACACATAGCAGCAGCAGATCAATGCAGTGTAGAAGCAGGACAGTGAGAATAGGGTCTAAAGGACTTGTTGTCTTCTTTTATTGGGGTATGAACTTCAGGACGAGGTCACCAGTGACCTGCTTAAATGTAGACATTGAGGTGCAGCGAGGAATTTGGGGACAGCATTATCGGGGGATGTTGTCATTGCATGGATGAAGTCCCTGATCATGTCTATCTTCTGGACAAAGAATCGAGAGAAGCGATCGGCTAGATCATCACAAGGATCATCAGGTAATGAGCTAATCTGGGAGCGGTTGAGGAGATGGTTGATCGTCGACATCAGCATTTCTGGATTGTGCATCTGTGATTCAACAATGTTTTTGTAGATGCTAGACTTGGCCTAGGATAGATTGGTACGACCTACAGTAGTCCTCGTATGCCTGTCGATGGAAAGTCAGTCCTGATATTTTGTATGCTTTTTAAGCTTGCTCTTAGTAGACCTGGCTAGTTCTTTCTTCACGTTAGGATATCTTAGCTAGAGCACGCACGTATTGCCGATAGACGACGTAGCATTTCATGCCGATTGCAGGTGCGAGCTAGGTATTTTGAGAGCGAACTTTCGTCCTCAGAATTTCGATTTCCTAAGCTTGTGTGTCCCAGCTGCGGAAGTTTCATGCTGACTTTTATCGCAGGAGGCGTGCCGCACGCCGTACCGCTGCCCGGCGGCCGGCGCCTCCCGGCCGGCCTCACTGGCTGCATCGGACACTTCCGAACTGGGACTACCACAGCCGACGGGGTCGTTAGCTCACTACCCGACGTCAGCGGCAGACACCGTCGCACACGCTATCGATAGGAGAGGTCGCAGCCAACGAGCAGCCAAAGCCGGCTGAGCGCCTGCAGCAGCAGCTGCTTGCCGCATGATCCCGACAATTACCGTCGGGCAGTTTGCCTTTCTCGGGCTTGAGCCAGGAGTGCCCTGATGACCTTGAGAGAGCAGGATCTGCTGCTGCCGACATGCCTGTGGTCGTCGGAGTCACGTGGTGCAGAACCTCGAGCGGTCAAGGTCACCTTCCTGTAGCCTGCTCCATGTTTAAGCAGCCACTGTGAACGACCTGTCTCGTGGCTACTTTGCCCGAGTGTTGCCGGCTGCCTTCGCTCGCTGGCTCGCCCATGTAATCAATTACTGGGCGGCTGCTACCCTGGCCACGAATGCATGCACGGCTCATAGTTAGCATTCGTCTAGTCCTTCCGTTTCCTGTCGTTAGCAAATGCAGTTCGGCTCACTTCAGGAGAGCTCTTCGGTATAACTCGGCAAGCTGAACTTATCGGTTCGCTGTCATAACGGGAGCTAGCAGCTGCATTGTGTGCATGATATGCCGCCTGCATACGCGTGCAACTAATAGATGTGACTGTCTGCAGATGCAAAGCTTTAGCTGCAGCACAACAAATAAAGCCGTACTCGGAATCACTCCTATGTGCAATCCTCTTTGATTGCACGATCGATTCGGCTGAGGCATCAGGCAACGCTCACACCATCAAGGGCTCAGGAGGGAGGAGGGGAGAGGCAAGAACCCTCCCAGGTGCTGGGGCAGGAGAATATTATAGGGAGGTAGGGTCTACCGAGCTTCCTTCTTCAAGACTAGTTCCATGCGGAAATTTTGTTACGAACTGTCCTGCTCGATCATTCTGGTTGACACTGCTCTTCCATTTTTTCTTTGCTCGTCTACCCTAGTTTTAGCGCCATTCTCCACCTCTTGCCATTTCGAAGATTTTCCTTGACGAGAACTTTTTTGCCCCGGGATTTTTTTCATAGCCTCTGCCACCCTCTATCTTCTGATTGTTCTACGGTCTGGTACAGGTCAAAACATTCTCTCTGCTTCATGATTGCCACTGTCCTTTGCATGCTGAATTACTTATAACTTGGAGCTATATAGCAGAATAGGCTGGTCTTCCCCAATTTCTGGTTTTGCGGATTCCAAATGTTGATTGAAATTAAAATTAAAAGTCTGCGAACGAGTTAAACAGGTTTTCTGGTCAGATTTAGATGAAAAATCCTTTGCCATGAACTGATTCCTCAATAGTGGCCATTTAGCCACGACCCCTACCAAAACCCTGGCTTGCCCTTGCTCGCACCAAGATAAGACCTAAACCACTGCATGGAAATATCAGTGATGCTCAGGGAAATCGTGATGCCCCCATGAAGGATTTAGTGATGGCCAAAATTAAAAGCAGCCGAGAGATCCAGCAGCACTAGATGAGCAACTAAATTCAAGTCAACATTCCTGCGAAGGTCGTTTACACGTGTAGCAGTGCTGACTTAGTGAAGTGACGAACTTCTCACAGAAGGAGGGGAGTCAGGCCGCGAGCCAGGCAACAAAACCTCCACCTTGCGGGGCAGGCACGAAGGCCGAAGTCTTCAATTCGTAATGAGCTCCGGAGAAAACTGCAAGCTCACCCATCACGGTCATTTTAACAAGGCGCATTGGCAGGCTCTTTTAACTTCTCGTGAAAAATGGTTACGTCTCCGCTGGAGAATCAAGGCGCGAATGCGTTAGCAGACAGCCGGTCGAAGCCCTCAGCTCGCCGCGAGTCGCCTTCCGTTTCCGACTGCCGCTTCCCGGAGGGATTCCAGCGGAGCAGGGAGGCGAAGGCTCCGCGGACAACGGTCGTTTCGCCGCCGCCGTCTCCGCCGAGCTAAGGATCTTTGTCAAAGCAGCAGCAGGTCAGAGGTGTTCGATCGGCTGGTCGCGAACGGCATTTGGGGAGGGGGAGGGCGATGGCTTGCGTTCGGTAACGTTTTTGCACGTAGAAATCATCAGCCTTCGGACGGATTTAGAAAAGCGGGTCTTTTCTTTTCTTGGAATAGCCTGACTAGGGAATCGTTGAAACGTTAGGCCGAAATCCACACTGGAGCCGGTACGGGATAGGCCATCCATCGGGCAGGCGAGCTCAGAGCACCTCAGCTTCAGCTTAACGCATCAAGCATCTCGATCTGACAAAACCGGTCGGGACGAAACTCGCAAATTTGTTATCTGTAGACGTGTTGGCTCCGGCTTAAACATGGTTTTCATAGTCCTTTTATGCGGAAGTCATCAGAACTTCCGATCCCATGTCGTAAGGTCTCTGTCTTTTGAAAGGTTTCCCAAACAAATGTTCGAATTCGGTACCAATTATATAAGTATTCCACTTTTAGATAAAGTTGCTAGCGTAACCGCAGCTTCAGAGAGGTAGGCACTGAGGATTCACGATACAACTCTCGGTGGATTTAAGCCCGAAACTGCCACGAATCGCGCGCCGCCGCCACTCACGATCTGGTTCCAACTTGAAGTGCTCGTAGTGTCCCATAAGCAGGAGCTCTCGCGGAACGCAGAGCGACGATTTCTCCAGCCAAGTCGTCCACCGTACCTTCAAAAGCAACGAAAAAGGCGCACTCTTGACGGCGCCTAAGACTGGTCGCTCGTTCTCAGCTTTTATAATAATAATAATAATAACAACAACAATAAACTTGTGCAGTGCCCTAAGAGAACTTTCTCGTTCTAACAATTTACGCATTCCCGTTGTTCCATCTGGCGCCCCTCCGTCGTAGCCAAGTGATGTGAAACTTTGCTCAGGTCATCACTCTTTCCCCCCATAGGTCACCCATTGGCTTTCCATTCATCTAAAAACGCCTCCTCCGAACTCATCTCCGCGATATGAGCATTAAAGACCGACGCAACGCGGCGACTTAAGCAGTTCCGTCTAAAGAATCTGGTTCTCTGCAAGTCTGGCAGAGCAGCCCGTCTGTCGTCCGGCAGCTTTCTGAGTCCAACCGCGGCATCTGATCGCTTTTGGCCCGTGCTGGTGCAACTGGTATCGACACAGCTAAATGCCAACATCTGACTGTCAACAGCAGTTGACAAAAGTTGACTCGAGCGATTGCACGATAGCTAGCTAGGTAATGTCTATAGAAGTGTCTGGCGTTGGCTTGTCTTTGATGTCCGAGGCCGAACAAGGGCAGGGCATTCCAGTCGGTAGAAAGTCCATTCTAGTTTTTAAAAAACTGCGTCAACCGGAAATCCGCGTTACCAAGCTCAAATTTTTAGTATCTATTATAGTGCATAATAGTATAATGTACCCGCTAAATTTCACGCCATTGGTCTCGAGCTTTCTCGTATAAATAAGCTGCAAAGACGCTGGCCACTATCGAAATCCTCCTCGATTCACACGAATTCACTAGAAATCATCAAGATATTGGCTGCTTAAACTTGAATTGCAGATTACGTTGAGCTATCGTTCAAGCGTACCCACAAAAGTTCCTGCCATCGCCTGCGTGTTCTCTCGCAATAGGTTGGGATATTGGCCTAAGCCACTGCAGTCGAATGCAAAGGATTGCATGATAATGCACTAGCGCTATAAAAAAAAAATTTGCGGGCGTAGTTGGGCGATAGCTTATTGTGATTTACAATCCAAATTAAAGCTTCATCTAGCCAATTTATAGTGAACTCGTCGTAGATTTTGGCAGTGACCAACTTCTTGGCAGGCTATGTTCACGAGAACGCACTAGTGCTATTTCGCGATGTTTGATGGGTAAACTATAACGACTATGCACCACAATATTCACCCAAAAGCCGGAGCCTCGGGGTCAAGTTTTCCTGGATTGATTTGGATTGCAGTGAATTTCGATGGGAAATTGTAGCGAGTGTAGTTCGAGCATCTCACCCCATCAGCTGTGAGATACTGCTGATGAAGGTGCGAGAAATTGTCATGTGTCACCAGGGGCGACGGTCTGCCTGCGCAATTACTGCTGGTGCCGTACAACGAAGTAACGGCATTTTGAACGGAGCAGCAGAATGGCAGCAGATGGCGTTCGAAAGCCAAACGAGTTAGCTCTGCACGATATTTGGTAAAAAGGGGGATCCATTTCCCATTCTTCACTGAATAACTGCTGCCGTTGGTGGCTGTCAGAAAAAGGGCTGCTGTGGGATAAGACAAGCTTGGTTTGGCATGTAAGGATGGTCACAGCATATCATGCGTCCTTGATAGTGCGTGAAAGCCAGTGTCATATTCTGTCGACCGGGACAGGTCAACGTCAGGGACTAGCCTGTCAGCTAGCAACTTATACAAATATATATGACACAAATTATATATTATAATATATATATATAATATTATGCATATTATACAAATAAATATTACATGTTATACAATATTTACAAAATATACAATTAAACTTGTACAAGGGCTTCAGCAGGACGGGCAAAGCCAGAATGTAATGACAGTAGAGTTTTGCCATCCCGATTTCGCTGTAATGCAGTTTTCTACGAGCTTTTTTGTAGCAGAAAGCGACGAAAATATAAAATTTCTCTGCTTGATGTGCTACTAAAGTAGTGGCAAATGAGTTCGACGACAACTCGTGAATGATCATCTTAAGAATTTGACCATAGTGCTGTATTTATCAAGGCATTTAAAGAAGATCAAATAAATTCGGCTCGAAGTGCTGGGGTTCATTGGTTGAGGCGAAATATAGATCGCGGATGAAAGAAACGGAAATCGGACGCGGAATGACACAGTTTGATGAGTTTCTCGATGATTTGGGTGGCATTTCCCTGACCGAAGCTCACTCGCTTAAATTCAAAAGGTCATATTGTAACAGCGGCAGTCTTATGTACTTGATCTAGGTGATTAGTAATCTGGTAGTATGAGCGTTCCGCATTGATCTTGGACATCACTTCGCTCTTGTACGTCAGGGAAGGGAGAGTAGGATTCCGGTAACAATTTTACATAACTAAACTGCCCAGAAATTGGATGTGATACGCTTCAATTTGGGATTGCTTATGATCACTAAAACCCATTTGCAGTGGGCAGTGCTCACTTTCAATTTCGAGATATTCACGTGTGTACTTTCTTACGTAGTGCATTACAATGACCAACATCCATCTTTAACCCCAAAAATTCACTGCAATTTACCAGAAATAAGCTAAGTGAAAGTCCAAATTCAATTGCATATTACTTTACGGTATGTTCATAATTTACCCGAGAAATTTTATACCCTTGCCTAAACACGCTCACAGACCTTATTCGCCAGGTTCACTACCGTAATCCACTGTTAATCCACCGCAATAAATTCAAACCCGGCTGTTAGAAGCTCCAATTTCAATTGTATTTTACTGTAATCAATTGTTGGAGTGTACGAATCACATTTAAAGGTCTTTGATATTCGCATTGTCATGAAAATGGGCTGCAGATGACCAGGCCACTATCTAGTCAGCCAAAAATGGTCACAAATTATGCAGATACCTCGTACTCGATCCTTAATTTTTATTGCCTATTACTTAGTGTTCTGCTGATAATAATAAAAATACATTTATATATCGCCCACAGAGACCTTAATCCGTAATCTTATCTAGGTACTCTACATATGCCGTAAAGGAAGCATGGTCGAGTGGTTCGTGGTAGCATGCTCAGTTTCAACCAGCATAACCAAGTTAGAGGTGAAATGTATAGGGTCAGCATGATAAAATGCTCAGTGGCAGCATAAACACTGTCGGCACACATAGGCATACAAAAGACGAATCACATGGACCCATTAAATACTGTGATGAATAGATGGGGTTTATGCTCTTTTTAAATGTCGTCAAGTCAGGGAATGTATTGGCGTCAGCCGGGGGTTCCATGCTCTGGGAGCATACGAACTGAAGGTACGCTCTCCAAAGGATTTGAGAATCTTACGAGGTGTAGCTAGATGATTTGATTTAGAAAAACCTTTGATATGGCCTAGCCAGTTGGGGAGTAGATCTGATAGGTAAGATAAAGCCAAAGAGTGAAGGAATTGATAAGTAAGTGAGAGAAGCTTGAAGTCGATGCACTGCTTGATTGGGGGGGGCGGTGCAGGTCGGTAGGAAGTGGTGTGATGTAGCAACTGCGACGAATACGATTGACAAGCCTAGCTGCAGAGTCTTACACCAACTGTAAGCACCTTATTACACAGGCCTGTAGATCAGTAAGCAGTGATTTTCAGAAATCGAGACGGAATTTCACAAATGCACGGACCAATTTAGATGTGGTATCCCTGTCTAGGCAAGTCCAAATTTTGGCAATGCTATGTTGCTGCAAGTAGGCAGACTTGACTGTGGAGCTTTTTTGGCCATCTAATAATAATAATAATAATAATTCACTTGATAAAGCGCTCTCAGAGAACTTAATCTCTCTCTAGGCGCTTTACATTTGCTGTAAAGTGAAATGCAACTGAATGGAAAGTAAAATCATGCTTGAAAAACAAACGAAATGAATAATATGGTTAGGGGTGACATGCACAGGGTCAGCATGCAAATGTGGTTAGTGGCAGCATGCACAGTGTCAGCACGCATAAGCACATCAAGGACGAATCACAGGGACCCCCCACTAAATGCTGTCCTAAATGAAAGGTCACTTTGGAACAGGACACCTAGATTTTGTGCAGATGCAACAGGAGATGTGCATGATAAATACATAATAAATACTAGCTGATCTAACAGCCTCTTTTGAATAGCGACAGAAGGGCCTTTACGGCTATCATAATAGCTTACAGCGGTGATAAAGGATCGCCCACCGCAAGATTTGAGCACTAAACTTCGATCCCGAGGTCGTGGAAAGCAACCACCTTACCTAGTGTATACAGAGCCGATTTTGAGCGTTAAGTTTTTATTTTATGAATCACACTTGGTTTGTTCATAGTGAGTATGTTTTATCGTCATTCAATTAAAAAAAGTGTTCTACCATCCATGTGTGGATATCATCAATACATGCAGCAAGGGAGTTGAGAGAATTTGACTTGCTGGAAGGCTGGGAGGCATCAAAGCAAGATACAGCCAAGTGTTATCTGCATAGAGGTTGAAGCCTAGATTTTGTCTGGCAATCATATCGGCAAGAGGGAGCGTATAACCTTTAAAAGAACGAGACCAAGCACAGAATCTGGTGGTACCTATTCTTCAGAGGTTCATCCGATGATTTGTGTTCATTCACATCATGACTCTGGAGTCACCTACTGCGACAGGCCCTGAATCATTGCAGTGCAGTGCCAGTGATGCCAAGGCGAGATGAGAGGCACTCAAAAAGGACTTGGTGATTGATAGTACCAAAAGCTACCGAAAGATTGAGAAAAAAAAGCAGAGAGACTCTACCTAATTCTGCGTTCCCAACAAGTTCGTTGTTCACTCGAAGCATTCCTGACTTGGTGGAGTGATTAGCTCTAAAAACCATACTGGAATGGTTTAAAGCGTAATCACAAAATTTTAAGAACTTAGACGCGTTTTCTCATGCACTGTCCCAGAATTGACTCATCCAATGCTCCAGGTCACTGCATCGCAATCCATATCAAGTCGTCTCTGCAAATCAACCAGAAATCCGATCATTCAATGATCCACTTCGAAGTGCGTGTTACAGTCACTTCTTGTTCTTAGGTCACGCGATCTTGGCTCGTAGGCAGCCCGACAGGGGCGCGGAGCGTCTGCAAAGATCAAGTTCGGCGGTTCGATTTGCTCAAGGGCTGCTCAGGTAGCTTGAAAGCGACACGAGGAGTATCCTTCAAAGCAATGACTCGTTTTAGAGCAACCGCCCGCAGTGGTGCAGTTCCGCGAAGCATCGGTCTCGGCCGCTACTCCGTGCGCTGTTGTAATTCGAGAAATAGTGGTGCAAGAGCCGCCCCCCCCGTCTGTATCCGGCAAGTGACTCGTGCCGGATGTACCCGAGCAGTCGCTTCAAGTCGCAGTCAGAAAGGTTCGTTCGGGTTCGACGTCGGCGCGCGAAGTGGCTGATCAATGCTGAGGAAAGAGGGGTCAGGTCACAGGGTCGTCGCCGCCGCCCCGCCCTTATTGGGCGAGAGCGCCCAGGAGGATCCTTTCGAGCACGTGCCGCTCGTGGTTCTTGCACAGTCACGTGGTCACGGCCTCACCATCTCCCTAGGACGCTGGAAAATGTTTGACGCTTGCAGTCACGTCCTCGCATGCGGTTTCAAAGCGCTCAACCCACTCCACAATTGCCTCTCTCGTCGGCGTGAAATCGGCGATTTCCACCTTTCAAAATGACATAGCGTAGCTGACCACATCAGCTCCACAGTCAAGTCTGATTGTAAAATTTAGACCTAAAAGACCGCAAACACACGTTTAATGGGGAGCCGAAGATGATGGGTGAAAAGTGGTTTAAGTTGACAGTCATCCTGTTCGCGGCAGACATGCTTAGTAACCACTTGCTTAGCAACCAATTTTTGCACCAACCGCAATGGTCTTGTGCAGATAGTCAGGAAGACCTTCAAGCAGTGAGCTACATGCTAATCGATGCTGAATTTGATAAATTCATGTACCCGCTTGGTTGTGACGTCATCCTCATCAATAAAACCCCTATGTTTGTTGCAGGCTGTTGCAACAAACTTCGGGCCCAGAGACCAGAACACAACCGACAAAGTATTACATATTCAATATTACACTATTAGGTAATATATACATATGTTATATATAATATATATATAAATATATATATATATTGTATAATATATTACACATTAATACAAAGTATTGCGCATTGCACGACCGATTCCAACACGTTGTAATTCGCCGGGGCGGCCGCAATATGGCTGCTGTACCATGGCAGCGCATATCGATGCTCCGTCGTGCAGCTACAATTTAAAGCCCGTCACTCTTTAACACGGACGGACAGGTGGCGGGATGGAAAGAAAAAAATAGATGAGAGCGAGTGAACGGATAGAGCGCGATCCTGCGGCGGGCAACCCGCGGTACCCGGCGGCGGGGCGGGGCGAGGGGGTAGCTCTCGCGGGCGGCGGCGTAATAGCCGTCGTCGAGCGGATAGGTAACCGGCGGCGGGCAGTGGCGATTGAATTTTTTTCAACGCGGTCAAGCACACGTGGCTCCGCAGCAGGAGCCGCCGTGCGAGACCGTAGCTGGCGCAGCCGCGCATTTAGGATTCCTCGGAAAAAGACTCACAGCCTGACACGCTTCTGCGAACCGGACCGGTCGCTTAGAAACTGATAGCCGAGGCACCGCCATCGATGCGAAGTGCTAACCGCACAAACGGAGTGACTGGGCCGCTGCCTGGCCAGGCGCGCATCATCGAACGGGCGCAAATCGCTCTTGCCCAGTCGCCTACAAAATAAACGCCATCAGAGATGCAGCGCGCTGGCGCAAGAGGCGGAATAGCGGCTTCCGTCGGCAGGGCGCGTCGCAGCGCCACCGAGCGGCACTGCGCCGCAGCGGCCCGCGCAAGCTGCTGGAATGTTATGATCACCCTTTGAACGAATTTTTTCAAGTTCACAGTCATGTGAAGTTCTACCTTTTCAGTGTTTCATTTCAACTACGAGAGCGCGTGTGGCAGTTAAATGTGCAAATTAGCAAATTATCTCAGCTTCCATTTTTTGTCACTCGCCATCGCTGTAACGCTATGTCCCACCTACAGATAAATTGTTAAAGATGTAAATGTAAATGCAACGTCAAGAGTAGACAAGCACTAATTAATGGTTCAACTAAAAACTCGAGATTATTACAGGTGTAAATAGGAACCGTTTGTATAGCTTCGAATGTGTTGCATGCAATCTGAAGTATTAGCCAGTCAGTTGTGCCTCGAACTAGTGGGTAGCGCGCCGCCACGGCTCTCGCTGCAAATAAATAGCCGTCTGAGGTCGTGCTTCGTTTATTGAGTTATGAGAATATATAACGGTACCTTGGCCGCAGGAGCCGTGCCTAGCCGTGGCCGCGGCGCCCATCCGCGACTGCCGGCTCGGGAACAGGGGCCGCACGGCCTTCCGACCCAGAAATGGCATCCGAGACGCACAGCCGTAGCAATGCCGTCCGTTTCGCGTGCAATGCCGAGGTCCGCCAGGCAGACTTCATTATATGGCCACCAGCTGCGTAGGACTCCGACCGCCAAGGGTCACTCACCACTGCTGTCCGGTAGCCAGCGGTCATGAGAGACCATGCTACGGCCCCGTGGTTGTCAACCTTTTCCGGACAGCCTCCACCAGGGCATCATCGCTGCCGTCAAACGGCATTATGACGTCGACCGACCATGACCGCGTCGGTGCCGCCGCTGTCGATTACCAGGTCCGGTTTGAGAGCCGGACCACCGGCGAGCGGGAAGGCATGACCTGCCGAGAGGCTGGAGAGCGCTCGGTGGCCGGTAGAGCCCCGATTAGGCTACCCAGAAGGAGATTGTGGCGAGCCGTTATTGCTTGCAGCATCGGCCGGCAGTGGCTTAGAGCGTGGCAGACGGTCTCTGCCTCTGTGCGGCAAAGGCGGCAGCCAGAGGCCGTCCGTGGGTCTGCAATGCGTAGCTCAGCGGCGCTACACTGACGACGCAGAGTTGCCACGCGACGTTAAAGGGCGCTCTTCGTCACTGCCGCGCGCTGCTGCTGCCGTCAGCATTCTTGTACGTGTGGCATTCCTTCACGCTGTCGGAGCTGGCACTGAGTCGCTGGCCACGCTGTCGGAGCTGGCTAATCAGAAGCGCACCGAGGCGCCAGCTCCGCCAGTGCCGGTCGCACGCCTGCACTGACGTGACGCCCCTTTTGCGCATGCGCACATGTGCGCGTTAGCTGCAAGCCGTTTTTTGCGGCGGAGGGACCCGAGAGCAGAAGCCGCTTCAGCACGTTTACATCAAATGCGATGAAATAGTCGGATCGTCCGCAGACTGAAGTTTTTTTTTTTAGCAAAGACTTTGGACAGCTGCAGTGCAAGTAATTGGCCCCCGGCTGAGCTCAGCACTCGCGGTGGCAGCGGTGCAGCGGTCTGCTACGAGTTAAAACAAATACAACTGTGGCGTCTCTTCTCTTGGACATGTCACATCCTTTCGTCACACCCTTTCGCTTCCTGCCAGGCTATGCCAGTCCTTCATCTGGACATAAGGGCCGCTCAGTGATCGTGTTGCCACGAATCGCTAGTATATGAAGTGTACGTGACCTTCCACGACGGCGGAGGTGTTGGGTCCGCGTTGGTACTGCGGCAGCGCGCCACTCCGGCGGAAGCCGCCCAAAAGAGAACAGCGGATCCACTTGCAGCAGCTGCTTCTAACCCGGCGTGGTGACCGTGCGGCCCGGTTCCGCAGCTCCTTAATAAACGGCATCTACCTGAGCCGTCTTGATCCGTGCGTGACTCCCAGCGAAAATTTAAAAGGAGGCACACAATAGGCGCTTAGCCCAAGTTGCAATACTAGGCCGGATGACGGCTGCAACACTAGGCCAGATGATGGCTGCAATACTAGGCCGGGTGACGGCTAGATGGGTCGAGAGCGTGTGTCAGCCGAGCGTTGCAAGGTGCGGCGGAGGTTTGCTGCAAACTCGATGCGCGGCCTCGACCGGAAGCGTAGCCTCGACCGGAAGCGTAGCCTCGACCGCGTTCCCGAATCGACGCAGGAAGCTGCATACATGGCGCGTGTCTCAGCGGGGCTGGTACACCAGCGGGACGGCCACGTGTCCCGGTGCTGGGCCGCTTTAGGACGCCGACGGAGGAGCGTCCGCCCCGGCTCGCCGTCCTTATGCGGGACGCTTGAGGCCTTTGACCTCGCCTTGCGCACAGGCCAATCGCCAATTGCTCGCGAGAGTTTTATTTCCGAAAGCGCTCGGCGTTCGCTTCACACCTCCCCCTCGCTCACTTCCGATTCGCCGTCAGAGCACCCTTTTTTAGTCTCAGGAATTTCGTCGTAGCTATGGTCGCCAGTGGTCATCAGCCAGTTGCCGAAGATAAAGCGTCAAACTGTGGTGTGTCCACCAGTCGACCTCGAATTAGCCGGCGTGAATCCCTGGAGCTATTTTCGACGCCTTTACTTGCCGTCAACAGTTGCAGTGGCCTTCACGGACTCATCGGCCAGCTCAAATAACTAAAGTGAGGGCTAGTAACCACCGGTCAGCATTCAGTGTTTCTGAAACGCAGGATTTTCCCAATAGTTTGTGTGAGCTACGTCTCGCTCTGTAAAAGTTTAATTCTTGAGAGCGAGAGCATACAGTAATGAATTCTTTGAAAGTATTAAATTATCAATCGTATTTATTAAATGTAATGAATATAAATTTGTTATCATTATCCAGTTGAATGAGTTTTCTCTTGCGCTAGTTGTGAAATGTTTAAGTCATTCCGGCATCCTACGAAGGTCCACAATGGAAGCGTTGCCGAAAACAAAATTCTCCCAGTATCGTATCAAGAAAAATCGAATGCGTTTGCCGGGCTATCAGCTCTTGCAGACGGTTCAGCACGTTGCTTAACGATGCCGGAAAGCGTCTTTTTCGGGACGAAGTGTCGCCGAGCATCTGGTGAGTATGAGTCTGGACGCGAACGAAAGGGCGCTTGTGTATTCACGCAGCATTTTGCGAACAGTTGCTTTATAGTCGGCGCGACTAAACTTAGATGGAGCTAGCTGGCAGAACAAGTGGGTGCGCTGTGCGTTTTCGAGCCGGCCAGATCGGAATGCTAGGCGGGGCGAGCGTTAGATGCTGACTAGCGAGCTTGCCGTTTTTTTGGCAAGCAGCGAGTAATAATAGTAATAATAAAAATAATAACAATAGTGCACTTGATAAAGCGCCCTCAGATAACTCAATCTCTTTCTAGGCGCTTTACATTTGCTGCAAAGGGAAATGCAATTGAAAGGTGAGTAATATGATAATAAATAGTAATAATAATAATATAATAATAGCAATATGATAAACAAACTTGATAAAAAACAACATGAATAACATGGTTAGGGGTGACATGCACAGGGTCAGCATGCAAATATGGTTAGTGACAGCATGCACACTGTCAGCACGCATAAGCACGTGAAGGACGAATCACAGGGACCCACTAAATGCTGTCCTAAATAGGTGCGTTGGAAGCAGCTGCAATCGTAAGCCTTTTGCGTAGCACCAAAAGAGAACCACCCGATCTCTATAGGCAGGTGCTTCGCGCGGGGCGCTGCAAGAGAAGCAGCGATCGAGGTATTACGATAAGTGCGAGCGCTTCGCGTGCTTAGGTAAGCACGCGAAGCGCACAAGCGCTCTCGCTGAACGAGCTGCGTTTGATCTCGGCGATTTCCAGCGATTCTGTGAAGGGCCCACCTGCATGCAGTCGCGCCCCTTTATTCGCCGTCGCTGCTGCTAGCAGCAAATTCACCACCTGGGTAGGCGGTGCGGCTGCAATTATCGGAGCTTGACTGAGAGGACTGGAGCGGCAGCGGCGGTCGGAGAGGCCTGCTGAGCGGCCAGATCATATCATCCCGAGTCCAAAGGATAGCGGCGCATACTTGCGCATCTCATGAAGAGATCGAGAAAGTACGGGGCCATCTTGAAAACGAGACGATCTTGTGCACATTGATTCCTAGCGTGGCGGACGTTGTTGCTCTCGCATTTCGCAGTAGTGCACTGGACGAAGGGGAGGGGCGCATATCTGCCGAGAGCCGAGCTTCCGGGCAGACGCCGGAAGCCCGAAGCGCTGCGCTTGCTTGGCAGCGCTGAACAAGGAAGGGCTCTGTCGCGAGTGACCTGGCCGCGCGTCCTGTAGCGAAAGCAGCAGGAGACAGAACGGCGGATGGTCCTGCTGGCCTGCCGGCTGAGCCGCCTGTAGTCTGAATTATCATCGCGAATGGCACAGAACGCTAGCCGACGTGCAACACCACCAGTTTATTCCACCTCCACACGGAGCAGGGCGAAGCACAACTCTCCTCGCCCCTTTCACCCACCGGACTCCCTTGGCAAAACAACCAGTAATCGCACGGCCCGGCTGCTTACCACATCGAGTGTCACAGCCCACTCGTACAGCGATCAGGGGCAGTGTCATCAATTAAATAAAACCACACCGCCAGCAGAAGGGTCAACGGATACGCGTCGCGACGCGTTCTTGCCACCGCGGCTTACGAAAGAGATAGGTTCGCCGCTTCGAGTTCATTCTATGCTGTGGGCTGCTATAGCCTAAGAAACTACAGTTATATCAGTGAGAAAATGCGCACGAAGCCTCTGAGAGATTAATATCTCTTCTTAGGCACTCTTCTACGCTGACTGGCAAGGAATCGTAGACATTGGCAGCGACTGTCAACACTCATAAGAAAACAAATGAGAATTTGAGTGGATGAAGTAAACGCTGTGGATTTTAAGCGCCCCTTTTTATTATAATCTATTGATTTAGCGCCATAAGAAATCTTAATCTCTAGTCAGGCGCTTCACATATGCCGCCGGGACTCGAGCCCACGACCTCGGCCAGACCTTGATCGGGGCGAGCACCGTAACCACTGAGCCAAGCGTTATCCGAGTCCGGGTATGGTTGTGACACCAGCCAGATGTGAGCTCCAGGCTTTGGAAGCATGCGAACTGAAGACACGGCCTAAAGAACTCTCAAGGTTAGTTAGAGGCACAGATAAACGAATTGAGTCGGAAAAGCTGGTGGCATGATGGGAAGCCTGACGAGAAAGTGTTTCCTGCAGTAGGTCGGAATAGAAAAATGAAGGAACCTACAAGCGAGTGACAGAACATTGAAGTCAGTGCGCAGATTGACGGAACTCGGTGCCCGGCAGAGGGATGCGTTTCAATATGACACTTGTGACGTTCACGACAGACATGGCTTTTAGAAGCTGGTTTGGTCTAGCGGTTAAGGTGCTCGCCCCGATCAAGGTCTGACTGAGGTCGTGGGCTCAAGTCCCGGTGACATATGTGAAGCGCCTGAATAGAAATTAAGTTCTCTTGGGGCGCTATATAAATGAATTATATTTTTTATATTTTAAATAATGAATTGCTAGCATTGTCGTAATGTGACAAATTCGTGAACCTGCTTGGCTGCAGTATCTTTGTGTGTGCAAGCAGGCAAAATTTTGTTTTCAAGCAAGCAGCCGAAATTCTGTAACCTCGACTATGAAACTTATGCGATATTCTAGCTGAAGGTCACTTTTGAACATTACTCCCGGTTGGGTGCACAGGGGCTGTGGGAGATATGCTGGCCGAGTCCATTTTTTGAGGTTTAGACTGTCCAATTGCTGAGCAATGCTAGGTGCGCACATAATTCAGTACGTTCGCCTTTATATCATCTTTCAATTTGAGTTAGCGCGAGGTAGGAACAGCGTCTGTAACGTGGTACTGAAGAAATTTAGAGAAACCATGCACAGAAAGCAAGACTTGGTGCGAGGAAGTATGCGTCCGTGTTGGATTGTCGTCGCCGAATGTGTCTTGCTTTTGAAGGAGCTCAGCTATAGCTATTCAATGGCTGCTCCGAGTGGACTGCAGACGGAATTGAAATAATTGAGGGATGAAGGAAGGAGCGGCAATGTCCGGTCCAGCATCAGCTTCATTGACCTTGTCCTCAATCGGCGGAAGACTCGGAGAAGCCCGCCTGGCGAGGTGGCGTCGGCTGTAGTCGAGCAGTATCAGGCCGCTATCGGCCAGGTCTTAGTCAAGGCCAAAAAACTCGGAGGCAGCGTCGAGATTCGTGTCAAATAGCTTTAGCGATCCGTTGCACTAGTATTTCGCTAGCGGGCATTCCGTGGGGGCACACTGTAAGAGCTGCGGGGCCGCCTCGGTTATTGGAAGGAATTTGTGCGATGACATGCGCCTTAGGCTTGGCCGCGAAGCCTTTCGAGAATCGTCTCGTGTAGCAGCGAGATTAGGAATTCCGTGCATTGTCCTGCTGGGACTTGACTCGACCGTTGTCCGTCTTGAGGTGGCAGCTGCGATGATGCGGCACGAAGAGACGCGAGCACTTGCTCCCAGCCCATAGGCGAAGAGCTTTCGGCGCCTAATATGCGATCGATATTAGTGCAGAGGGTCAACCGCACGCTTGACCTCTTTTCAATGCCAGCAAAGGTCCTCGCAATGCCGTCTCGTACAGATGAGGGTGTGGCTACAACGCGCAACTGCAATCTACACCTCTGAGAACAGAAATTGGCAGCATTTTTCCGTCGGAGTAAAAAGTAGGCAGAAGTGTCAGCAGCTGAAGCTGGCGTTTTTGAACTTGTAGATATACAGACTGGTATATATTGTTGTTATATTTATATATAAATAAAAAAAATAAATATATGCATAAATATAGACACACAAGCAGCTCACTACATGCGGACACTTTACATATGCTGCAAAGGAAGCACGTCGAATATTTAAGTGGCAGCCTACTCAAAATGACAGCGAGCATTACATGGCTAGAGGTGACAAGCCATGGCCAGCATGCAAATGTGATTGACGGTAACGGCAGTCACTCACGGTGCAGAAAAGCTGGTGGTACAATGCTTAGCCTGGTGGAGGAGTAGGTCTGATAGTTAGGCTGGAGCCAAAGAATATTGGGACCTAAAAAAAAGTGATTGCCGGAACCTTGAAGTCGATGTGTTATTTGACTGGAAGCCAGTGCAGGTCGGCAAGAAGTGGTGTGTCGGATGTGACAACTACGATGCTCACGACAGACGAGCCTAGCTGCAGATGTTTGCACCAACTGTAAGTGTCTGATTGCACAGGCCGGCAGACTGGCAAGCGGTAAGTTACAGAGGTCGAGATGGGATATCACACCTGCGTTGACCAATTTAGATGCAGTATCCCTGTCAAAGCAAGCCTGCATTTTAGCAGTCGTTTGAAGCTGCAAGAAGCCAGACTTGTCTCCGTCTAACGTAGTTATTGCCAGGACGTAGTGAGGATGCGCATGATCAAAATAAAAAGGCACTGCGAAGGTAAGTTACAAATAAATAAATGAAAATAAATAAATAAATAAATAAATAAATATATATATATATATATATCACTGCTGAAAACTACGAGCATTAGTTATCATATTGAAATAATACAGAATATCAACGAGAGCGAATTCACCTATTCTGTCGGCAGGTAACCCGTTTCCTAATAGTTTCCGGAGATTTTGGGTTAAGGTATGCACAGTATGTACCGGTATGTACCAACGACAAAGCCCTGGCTGCAGCTCAGAATACGCACTTGAAGCTGCCTCGCTGTAGCAAATCTCGGCAAAATAGCGCACTGGAAAGTATTGGCAAACCAGCAGTAAAAATAGCATCCAGCCGGTCTCACCTGGCCGCTGGAGGGATTAATTAGCCAAAGACGCTGCAAAAATGCTATCCGCATGTAGCTACACACTTGTACTTTATTTATAGAAGCCTAATTCAGTGTTGCACGTGGAAGTCAAAAGAAAATAGCAGTCCTGTTTCGAGCTTAGAATATGATTAGCCGGATCGAGAGCTGAACAGCGTGCTCAGCAGCGCGCCCGTAGGTGTGGTGTACCGAACCATGCGTTGCTTGCACTGTTGCCGAGAGTGTCTGCAAGAAGAGCTCAATGATGACCAGTCTATATATCTACAGCTTCACAATTATCTGTAATACTATGAATCTGACATAAGGCAGACCTGGCTAAGGAGCTGACAGTTTCATCTTGAGAATGATCTCCTTAGAACAGGATCCATAGATTCCTTGCTGTGGAAAAGAGGACGCGTCAATAGAATCGACTTTTGCATTTTCAACTTGCCATACCCTGAAATACCATTTAAAAAATAAATAATTCATTTTTCTAGCCCTAAGAGAACTTAATCTCTATTCAAGAGATTTATGTGCCACCGGGCTCGAACCCGGTCATGCATTACATTCGGTATCGGCCACCTAATACATTCAACTTGACCGTGGTCTAGGATAGCACCTTTATTTATCGTCAGTTGATGTGAGAATTGTTTCTGCCGTGCAATAGAGAGCGCGAGTGATACGCCCTGGGAGGTGAGAGACTTTGAGGTTCAAGTAAGCAGGATGGGATTAAAGCACTAGAAAAAATAGTTATTGAGCGGTTGCACATTCAAAATCATGAAGTAAATCCGACAAAAAATAATTGGATGAGGTCAAATTTTAGATTCGTCTTGAGGTTAGCTATTTCAATTTTATCTTTTAGATATACAATATTTTATTTATAAAGAATAAAAAATAAAAAAATAAATAAGAACTAAATAAATGCAAATAGCTCCACATATTGTAACAGTTGATAACAAATGTACCGCCCACAACAGTCTGCACACCTACGGGTTTCGTAATTTTCAATCAGAATTGTCGCCAAACAAGGTAAATTGTCATCATCCGCGCTACCCTTCATGATTATTTTGTAACTTTAATTAGACGGATACTATGAAACGTTAAACCAGTTAGGGCTACTACTGCAGCATTTTTTGTAATCTGGTAAAATACAAGTTTCCAAATTGAAAATCATTGAGAAACAAAATCAACCTTTAGATTATAAATATTTCTTGGCACCGAACGAAATTATTTTTCTTGCTAATATAAATGTGGCAGATTGAGAGCAAAATGCGTCGTCTTTGCATGTATAATTCAAATTAAAACTAAGATTTCTAAATTTTTTGTTGAATTGTTTGTATATTTTTCATAAGCAAAAAGAATTATAGTGGAAATGATACCACGCTATTTCAGTTTGATCCTTTGTTCTAGTTGAACTAGGATTTTTGGACTAGGGCAGATACTATTCTGAAATACTTGAATTCTTTGACAGGTTATAGATCTGGGTAAAAGAAATACAGGCATTTGTAAAATAAAAACAGTGGTAGCTGCATACAGTGATTTCCTGCCTTTAAAAACAGCTGTATGTGAATAAAGAATGGAAGATGTACTAGAGCTGACTATCGGAGGAGAAATGAATATCAGTGTTTTCGAAAATAGTGCTTGACCACGTCAGCACATTAAGTGTGAGCAGTTTAGCACATTAATTGCTGTCGCCAAGATCATACAACTGTAGTGAATGCTCTGTCAAAAGTAGAGAGTTTTCGTGCTTAAGAACCTGGTCACGAGCTACAGAACAGGAAGCTGGTGTCCCTCTGACAACGTCCTTAGGTAGTGTAGATGGTTGCAAGCGACCGAGCAGCGGCAAATGAGAGACTCGGGCGTATGATCGCACGCTGCATTTGAGTGGCAGCAGTGAATATTAAGTGCTTGAATTGCTGCGTGTTGCTACTGCAGGCGCACCTGCGACCGCATCTCGAATTATTGTGCCAATGCATTTCGATAGCCTAAGTACTGATGCATGAGTTCACACTCCGGGCTCACGTCTTGAAATCAGCCCACAGTGACTAATCGTCACGACAAACTCAGGTGCCAAGCAAATCAGTAGGATTTTGCGACCAATGAGAGCCTTCTAGAGCGATGCAGATGCTGGTAGCCCTTCCCATAATCATGACGTAGATTTCGGAGCAAATATTTCACTCGCGCTATGAAGGGAGATATATTAGGCCGAGTTAGACCATCATAGTCACTTCTTGGTGCAGCCGCCTCACGGGGGTAAGTATTCACCGGGTGTGCAGAGCCCATTTCAATAGTGACGTCGCCTGCTTCAGATTATAATCCTGCTTCCAAGCTGTCAAGCATTGATTATTGCAATCAAACTTGTTCCTGTGCATAGCAACTTCAAAAGCATGAAGTTCGCCCTGCTCGTGTGGGCTGCCCTCCTGGCTGGCAACGGCGAAGCAGGAGTCGTAAGTAGCCGTTGATGCAGCAGCTTGACGAGCAAAACGCTTGCTATTCGCTTAATAAGTACAATTACCGAATGTCTTGTACAGATTAGCAAGATCCAGGACCTAAACGGCTCGGATATTGGAAAACGAAATGATCACACTGAAAGTAAGCTGAAGTTGACATTTGCTCACAATGCGTGGTGGTGACATCAGCATCCTATCTCACTTTATCTTATTTGGCGATATTTCAGTCAGTTAAAGAAACCTAGAGACAGCTTCCGATGGTCGATTCTTTCATCTAGTTGCTCTTATCACCCTGCTACTTGGCGACTTTGATAAAGTAGTTTAAAGCTTACCTGCTGTGCCGCACTGCATCAAGCGCTACCCACTTGAATTGTTTTCGTGGTGCATGATATTACGAGAAAATCCACCTCTCTTTCTAGCATGTGTACCTATACAAGAAAAAAGGTTGAGCTCTCTCAGATCGCTAGATAAATTTGAAAAATCCTTCCCTCGCAAGCCGAAAAGAGTATCGTTGGAGCTTAGCTTGCAATGTCGCTGCCAGCACACGATTTAAATAATTGAGTACCTACCTTGGTACACAAACCTTAGGTAAAGCACTTTCGTCAATACCTTTCCAGCATAAGTAAAATGATTAGAAAGTAATGTATTCCTCTGAATAGGGATACACAAATGTCATTATTATTGTTATTCTACCGTCTGTACTCTAATTATTCGCAATCACATAAGTGCAGTTGGTTTTGAGTGATACCTAACTATGGCCATCGCAGCAAAAAATGTGAGTGCCTGGTTAAAGTAATCTGAGGCAGCAGGTTGCCGGTCAGGTGGAGATCATCGTGTCTACCAAACGGCTTGCTAGACCGGAGGGCAGACGCTGTGACACCGTGTGCAGTTTGAAAGCATCTAAAAGCTTGCCTGGGCAGCTCAACTGCAGATTTAGTGCTCATACCTACTTTATGGTAAAACAGCGCCAGCTGAGCAGCTGACCAGCATTCTCAGCTTAGTTGCTTTATCCTCGCTAACTGACAGCACTCATATGTGCATTCGTTCTGGAGAGATATGGCACTTTATATATCTACTTTATATATATCTTTATATATATCTGGAGATGGCACTTTATATGGCACTTTATAGAAGCGGCCAGAAGGCCAGAGTTTCAGTAGCTTCGACAGACAAAGTAAAGAATTTACGAGCAGAATGGCTTTTGCTGACATCAGCCTGAAAGTATGTAGCAAACTTTGTTAGATCCTTCTTGTGACAACTCCCCTAAATTGATGCACAGCTAACGGAGAGCCAAAACTAAGCGGGAGGATGCCACGGTGAAGATGTCAACATTACTCTTCGTCTATCTGCACTGAAGGCGTTAATCGCCAACGGATCCACAGGCGTAATGCACAGTGTAATGATATGGTCGCGGTTTGAAAAAATTTCCCACGGTAGACCGGCTTTCGCTCGAAAAGCATGCGCCCGGAAAGCATATACGAAGTGCAGAAACTTTTCGCAATACGTTATCCTCGCTTGGTATGGAGGCCTGGTGGTCAGCCAAAAGGGAAACCAGGCTTACAGCTGGCCAAGTAAACAGTAAGCGTACAGGTGGCGTGATTTGGCAGCATCACCCAAAGCGGCAGACGAGCTTCAATGGCTACCGTTTCGTGTTGCAATCGGAGTGCCTTGGCAGTGGAACCATCGTCCTGAGTCGCTTAGTAACAGCGTCATACGCCTGGGCTGAGACACAGAATGGGGGGCAGGGCGTTCTTGGGCCAATACTATCTGGGTCGTCTGCCAGGGTCGTCAGGCTCGAGCCGAAGCACCATGCATGAGCGTGCTATTTTACGGCTAATCTTGATAAAGATCTGTCATATCGACTTGCGTAGAATTTCCATAAACGTAGTTGTGAAATTAAAAAGTTATACAGATTCATATAACTAGCTGCACATTACTAACAGCACCGGCTGCACAAGGTGGCATTTGGCCTGACCGGCGAGTAATTCGTATGCTTCCGACAACTTAGAAAACCTTAAACCCAAATACAGTCGTCTCTCGTTTATGGTGGTTAATCAGTTCCAGGCTCAACCCCGATAAGAGAATTTCTTCGAAGTAAGTTTCTTTATTTATAAATTGAATATTTTCATGGTTAGAAAATAGAAAACCTGTTCACGCCCCGTTAATTACAATTTTAACATTATTAAAGCCTTCAGGACAAGAAATAACATACCTGCAGCTACCATTACACTCCTATACTCAATATATTAGACAAAACAAGAGAAAATAAGACATATTAGACCTTACAAATATCATATAACTATTCATATAACTTTGATTGCACTAGGATAGCCAATCAGTGAACAACGCGCTCTAATTGGCGAAGTGGTAATGGAAGACTGTACAAATGAATAAGTTCAGAGTTCGAAATTCATATTCAAATAAATAAATAAATAATAAGCGAATAATACAAATCTAATAATAAAAATATACACCATATAAATATAGATATTAATAAAATAAATATAATTCATAGTTCAAGTAAATAGATTAAAATAAATATGATTTTGCTTGCGCAGCTTTAGCTAGGTGCTTCTAGTTCTAGAGCAAAATAAATAAAGAATAGCAGAAGTGTTGCTTCTGAAATATGATTTAATAATAATATGAGTAATTTAAAATCATAATTTAAATCAGGCTACCGTAAACATGATTTCAGAAGGAAGGCAAATTTTTTTTATTGATGTCAATTCAAGAGAGTCGATCTTCGTTCAAGCTTTTTTGAACCTAGCGTTCGGTCAAAGAAAGCGGCCGAGTAGATGGCTGTTGGTTGCTGCAATGATATATTTGGAAATTTCTAGGAGGTTGATCGCAAGTTGCTGCTGGCCTGTGCTTTTAACAAGTCTCTTCGGCTCGATTTAGTGGATCCGGTTGCGTCTTGCAACTAGCTTGTTCTACTCCTGTCCTGTTTACCTTCGACACACAGGCTCTGCTTTCTAACCAACTAATGACTCTTCATCGAAATATTTTGTACGGTCGTTTTTGGCATTGGTGGAGTGTCGCTTGAGGTCACGCGTCTCCTCTCTTGTTTTCGTAGCATGCCGGCAGCAGCAGCCGCCGGCCACGCCCGCAGTCGGGCTTACCTACCGGCCCGGTTCGAAGGTGACTTTGAACTGCAAGACCTCGACCTCGGAGCCCGACGTCACCATTGTCTGGTGGCGAGGCGACAATGCGACGCTGCCCGCCAGCACGGTGATCGGAGGACAGACGCTTACGTACGAGTGGCGGCCACCTTTACCCATTGTCGTTGCATCAGAGGCATCCACTCGGCTGCCTGCTCGGCGGTCCGATCGGTGTCTTGTCAGCGGCAGCACCTGCTCGTCCCCCTGTCTCCTGTCACGGCCGCTCTGCGTGCTGTCTTTTCAGGATTCCGAGCTTACGCCCTGAGGACGGTGGCTCGTACTACTGCGCCGCAAAGAGCTGCTCTGGCTTGTCGGCCGCTGTCGAGATCCAAGTCGTGGTCGGCGTGCCGCCTCTTGCGCCTATCATATCCGGCGGCAGCCTGTCGGGCGAGTACGCCTTCAACGCGACGGTCACTCTGGAATGCATCGGGCAGGGCACGCCACAGCCGACAGTCCAGTGGATAGTGCCGCAGGAGCTGCAGACATCGAACGTGCAAGTGTCGGGCGGTCAGCTGAGGTAATCTCGGCCTCCTTAAAACGCTTCTGCTGCAGCCGGCCCTGCTCTGCAACAGGCGCATACGCATTCACAGGGATGGATCGCGAAGTCGGACCCCCGCCCCTAGTGCGACCGACCTTGATCGGCGATAGCGAGTTACATTGCAGCCATGAGCAGGCTATTGAAGCTTGGTTAAAGACGGACGAATGCAATTTTAGGCACAAATTTTAGGCACAGGAAGCTTGGTAGCGAGGCCTTCCGCGGCTTCGCGATAGCCCTCTTCTGTCTTCCGAAACTGTCGGCTCCTCAAAACTCTGGTCCGGCGTAGAAAGATGGAGCTACCTTCATCGACAGGCTAGGGACCTCTTTGCCGTACTTGAAATCGAAATCAACTAACGGTTCGATATTCATCTCGCTTGGCCTACCTAGATTTTGGTCATGACCACCTGTGATGTCCTTTAGAGGTGTGCTGTGATCTGTGAGTGCAGGTATTGACCAGTTAATAAGCTTTCGATGCCAAGTTGACTTCGAGTGTGCATAGCAATTAGTGTGCAGACACCTAAGCGATGGATAGACGCTCTAATTGCTTCGAGCTGAGAAATTCTCATCGGTCAAGGTCAAACAGACAACAGAGTTCCTCATAGAGGTAGCACAAAGTGGTACTGCTTGCACCGCCTCTTCTTTCGAAAGAGGGAAATAATAATGTTTACACACTTGCATAGCACCCCGTGTAAGTTCTAGATGTCTTTTTCTTAGGCATCTTTAGTTCCAGATGGCAAGATAGCAAAGCGGGCAGAATTTGAAAAGTACAAATTCAGCACCAAAAAAATAGAAAACTAATAAGAAAAGCTTTTGTCATGAAGAAACATAAGCTAAGATTTGATTATTATCTCATCGAGGGAGGTGATGGCCTGAACTCCATTGATAAGAAGGTAAAGCATGTGCATTCATAAAATCGAAGGCGTAGTCTTAAAAGATTTGTGGTCTGTCACAATTATGGATTACATGCCTAACGTGGCGAGTGTGAGTTTGGATTAACTGCAAGAATAGTAACATGATTTAAGAATGATTGGCTCTAGAATGTGACGAAAGGATGTAAATTTACGTGGCTGATTTCTAACGTATGTTCAAGCAGCCGGTGCAGTTTGAACAAAAATGCTATAATTTAACTGCTGGAATATTTGCGAACGACAAGCTCAGCTGCCAATATTTGCACCATATTTAAACATGCTATAGAGTGGAGAGAAACTCAGGCACGCATTTCCATGCACAACACAACCGTGGCAGAATTAATGTCGCTGACACTAGATGGACGTGACAGCTGAGCTCTAATGGCCGTCTTAGGAATAACTCATCAATACTGCTATTGAAACTAAAGATCGGGTGCCAAAGATGAGACAATTTTTTACAAAGCATACAATCAAGTTCACGACCGGTCTTAATAAAACCGCGAAAGTTTCGCATCTGTAATGTGCAGTTAGAGCCCGTAATGTAATGTTACCTTGGTCCAAATATACATACAGAAAATTCTAATTCATAATACCTGTGGCTATGCTGACATGAAATATGTCGAAACGTTTCAGGATTGACAACCTACAGCAAGAAAACGGAGGCCAGTACAGTTGCCGATCCAGCAACGAGTTTGGATCAACGGATGAAACAGTAAAAATCTTACCGGTAGAAAGTACGTCGAGGGCTGTTCCAACTTTGTCGTTTCCTTCTTATAACCTTAAGAATAAGCAATCACCAATCTCCTCGCATTATAAGTTTCTTCATAACCACGAAAAGCAAATAGAATAGGCCAGTGATGTTCCTCTAAAGTTTTACGTTGATCGCATAATTAAAATTGGCTTTCAGTCCCCATAAGTGCGTGTGCACTGCTTTGTTGCAGACTGGTTTTCTCTAGGCTATGAATTTTATATGAAATTCAGAAATCTTGTACCAGGATTGAGTAGACAAACCTAGTCTTCGTTCATGTAAGATCATTTGATGCAAATACCGGCCGTAATTATAGCTTGCCAACAAAGAGCCTATGGTGCAACTCGTTTCTGGAGGCTTCCGAGATGTTAACAAGTATCCTGCAGCACAACCTTTGTTGGTGGAGTGCAGAAGTTAGGGCTAGCCAGCGAATGTGTAAACTAGAAAATTGAAGCCATCATCAGCCGCAAATTTTCTGCGACCCGTGATCATGGGCCGCATTCGTTTTTAGAAACCGAGGCACCGATCACTGTCAATTTGACATACAGTGGAAACACAGCCGTTGGTGGCACCGTCAACCTCGTTTGCGAGGCCGACGGCATACCGGCTCCTGACTACTATTGGACCAGACTGAGCGGCACGGATTCAGTTGCACTGCAGGACAAAGCCTCCATTGATGGCAATAAAGTCACGTAAGTAAGACGCGAGACCATTAATTAAGTCAAGGAGCTAAGCTGTGGCAACCTAGAATTCAAGAAGGGGGTCTTCATGGCAGACTAGCTGACGTGAACAACAGAGTGCAGCCACATTCCAATAAGGGAGTGGCTTTTCACCTGACAGTGGTCATCGAGGCAACGACCATTCAGTTAAAAATTGAATGTGTATTACGATTGACGCAATGTAACTTCTCACAAGTGATACTACTGAAGATTTTCACCTTTGATTAATTTTTCTCCACTTGTTTGTGGCCAAAGTGGAGATCGCTTACGTATGCAATGATTTCGTGTCGTACCTCACGTAGTTAGTTTTTTAAAAATTGCGGATGGTAAAGAGATGGATCTCGTGTGAAGTTTGGCTAGATTTTTTGAGTAAAAACTTCACTTGAGCTCTGTGGGTACCGAAGGGTTTTAACGGTTTTCATCGATCGTTTTCGAAAGTTATAGTAGTGCTTCACCATTTCGTCTATAGCTTAAATGTAGTTCAGGGTCTTATTGCTTACATTGCTATAATTACACAGAGAATTTCTCTGTGAATAATTTGATAAGAAAATATCTAGGATACAATATTCGTGAATTTGCTTTAGAACGCTAAATAGCTTGGTCTCTTTCTGGATTGTTTGCATTCGCTGCAAATAATGCAGGTCAGTTCGTCATTGATTGCTTTCGCCGTTTCTGCAGGCATTAGCACAGGAAGGACTATTAACGGTGATCACGCTATTTTGGTGAGGAATGGATTTCTTATAGGCTTCTGCGTAAATGCTGGAGAGTTTGGTGACGGCACTTTGTTAGCAAGTAGTCAATTTAGTGCTGTCAGCTCATGCAAACGAAGTGAGACGATTTCCAGAGGATTATTGGTGTGTAGCAGATACAGCTAACCGACTCAAGTTAAAAGAGACGGTTGTTGATGGCTAGTCTGATTGGGCAATAATTTGAATAGGTAGGCGGGAGCAAGAGAAATCAGGGAGTTAAACGACGGGGACAAAATTTATATGTATAGGCTGCTTGAGCAGAAATCGGTGCTTTTTAGAGAGCTATAGCACAATTTCTGAGAGAAACGATGCCGACAGACTAAGCTAAGCACAAAGGAATACAATTACCGTGAAAGTCAAGTTCATTTGGCGAATGAGTTTCAGATAGTAAGTTACATTTGTCTTTACGGGTTTTTGCTAATGCACGGACTCACGTACATGGGAATTCACAGCATAACAAGTCCCGATTGTCAAGACAAAACGAAACTGTCACTTCCATGTTACAGCATTCAATTCAGTCTATATATTAGTCCTTAATGCCGTAGCAAACAGAATATAGCCCAAATGACTGTACACATCATTATTTCAAAGCCCGCATCCTTGTGAGTATTGAAAGACATTTCATTCAGCTGTGGAGCACAAAACCTGCTACATCTGTATGCTTACTACACTTGCTGGTGCATTGACGCAAGGTAACAGCTTGACATGATTTCGGCGGGAACATTTTGGATTGTAATTTCTCAGCATACCATCACTGCAAGACGAGGACTCCGGCACGTACGTTTGTACTGCGATGAACCCATCTGGCTCAGCTTCAAGTGCAATAATTATCAGTACAACGATCCTTCCTGGTAAGAATATCCTGCTATGACATGGGAGAAAATCACAAAGCAATCTCAAATGGTCGTGCTTGCTTGTAGTACCTCGTGTGCTCCTATGTTTTTAAATAAGTGGTGCCATGTAACCAGTTGCTGATTAGCGGATCTTGTTAGTTAGGCCAGGGCCTATCCTTTCGACAAGGGAAACGTTTTTTTGCCTTGTCTCAGGTCAGCAATGCTTAAAGTATGACAGCTTTGATAGTGTGCCGCTTAAACTAGTTTCCTAACAGCTGTTTGGCAAAGGCTCCTGCATATTAACAGTTAATATTTGCTGTCACTGATCATTCATCAACTGGTCATGGCTGCGCCAGAGATGCAGGCTAGTATTTTAGCTGGAATAGAATAAATTTGAGGTCAATCGTCTAGTTCCTCGTGTAGTAACAAACTAGCCGTGCTCTTAAGTGCTCATCGAACTTTGACTGGATCGCAGATAATGCAGTAATGATCTTTTCAGAAAACATGAACACTGCCATCGTGTTTTCACATCGTCGTGTGCGAAAGTAAAGCACTGCTCAGTACATCTTCGCATGCCACCTCGCGTGTAGTAAATAAATCACAAGTGAGAGTAGTGTTGTATGCCCGTCTCTGATCTTTGTGTTCACTTAATACACATACGATGACGATGAGGTTCGTCATTATAGTTCTGTAGTTCTATAGTTCCTTCATTATAGTTCAACTGGCCTATCGATTAAATACTTGACGTCAAAGAGAACTGCACAGCTTGGAGCACACAATGATCTCGAGACGTTAGTTGTAGAAACCAAAGGACCTACAACTGTCACTGTGACCTCTAGCGGAAGCACGATTATTGGTGGCACCCTAAACCTTACTTGCGATTCCGATGGCACGCCTGTGCCTAGCTATTCTTGGACCAAACTGAATGGTACGGACTCCGTTTCCCTGCCAACCACCGCCTCCATTGATGGCAAGCAAATCACGTAAGTAAGACGCAAAAGCAGAAAAGTAGGTTTTAGGGGCCATATTACAGTAAGCTAAACTAAAAGGCATGACCTTGTTTGGACGGTAGATAAACCGAGGGACAAAGCAGTGCATGAAACAATTGGTAAAAATAATGGGTTTTTACTTTGGAGTGGTCACGGACGAACATTTGATTATAAATTGTTAGCATTTTACGATTGGTGGAATAACGTTAATCACCAGATTTTATTGGTTGCAAAATTATAGGTTGCATACATTACGGTATAATGTTCTCAGTGCTTTAGTTTTCTCTCATAATTTCTGATCGCAAGGAGATTGAGCTCGTGCGACGTTTAATGAGACGTTTTCTGTACAAGTCTTCCGTCATGGCCTCATGGGTATGCACTATTTCTAAACAATTTTATTTTCGTCAATAGTTCAAGATAAATCATAGCAGCATCACGTCGCGGTAAATGCAGCTTTAGGGTCTTTAATCTATAATTGCTTACACCCCAAGAGGAATTTTCAGTGAATAACTTAACCAGAATATTATTAGAACAAACCCGGTGGTTTAACTGGATCCTAGAAAATTAAACTAATTCAGAGTCGTTAAGTTTGGATGCAGTTGATGCAGGTCAATTTTTTACTGATTACTTGCAAGTTGTCAGCAGGCTTGAGAAGACAAAGAACTATTTACGTGAATCAAGTGAGTCTGTAAAGAATCGATAGCTTATTCGCTTCTAACTGGCAAGGCGATGTTGTGTAAGCAGTATATTTCAGGCTGTCTAAGAAGATGGTTGCGGATGGCTAGCCCATTGGAAAGTCACTTGGATAGGTAGGTAGGAGCGAAGAAAATCGGAGAATCGGTGGTAGGATACAAAAACGTTGTTGGCATAGCTTGCTTGAGCAGAAGCCGGCTGCTGTCACTGAGTATTGATGCCGATTGTTTAGTATGACATTTCCAACAGACCTGGCTAAAAGATGTGCACCCACCGTGAACGCGACGTGCAAGGGCCGGAAAAGCTGCGAATAATGAGTTAACTGTTTGGCCACGGGGTTAAGTTTTGAAGACTGAGGTCAAGGCGAAAGCCTTTTATGACCAATGTTGTAGGCTAGCACAGCGTCGTGACGGAAGCGCCTGAATAGAGGTCGAACTCTCTCAGGGCGCTATACAAAGGATTTCTATATTTTTGTATTTAAATAGAGGATTGTGTGAGTGCAAAAACAAATGTGGATACGGCATCGTAGCAAAGCATGCACAAATAGTTTGGAAGCAGCACTAAAACTTCCACGGTCACACGATGTCAATGAGTTTGCTTATTACCTCTTGATGTTGTCGCAAACGGAAAAAACGAGATATTTGTACTCTTTTTTATTTTTCAAAGTCAGTTAGTCGCACTCGGTGGCTACGGCTGCCTGCCTGCCTGCAAATTATGGAAGTAGTGGGAGCAGTGAACAGCAAAATGTCCGCCGTGACACTCGCACCCAAGTGCCTCTGTATACTGTTTCTTGCATTGACTGAAACCTAAAAGCGCGAGACAATATTTCCGCTGCACTTGCACACTCGATTCTCGTTTTGTAGCATACTATCACTGCAGGACGAGGATGCAGGCACGTACGTTTGTACTGCTCAGAACCCGTCGGGCTCTGCCTCTAGCGCCATAATTATCAGTACGTCAACCGTCACTGGTAAGAATGTCCTCCGACGGGAAGCGAAGTGTCCCGCGAACTATCTCAATTGGGTGCATGCTTACTTTGTTCACCAGCTTATTTTGTGCAAATTGGTGCCGTCCGTGTAAATTCTTCCTGACGAGCCCGACTAGCAGTTTCATGCCGTTTTAGTCTGCGATGTTTTGTCGCGCGATGTCGCGCTCCATGCAGTTTTTGCTGTGCGCCATGTCAGCCGCGCTAACAGTATGCCACCTCTGATAGCGGGCACGGGGAAACCGTTCCCATAGAAACATATTTTTGCAGTGGCACGTAAGAGCAAGCAAAAATTCGTCGTCGTCACTGATAGGATATCGATCGTTCAAGACGGCACAAGAAATGCGGGCTAATTGCCGGCTGAAATAAATTAAATTAGAAGTGAATCTACAAGTTCACTATGGAAAGAACTAATCGTGATTTAAAGTGTAAATTGGATTTTACAAGGAATGCGTATGCTGCAAACATGCTCCTTTCAGGAAAAAGGAGATACAATGCGTTTTCACGGCATTGCGTGTCAAAGCGAAGCAATATTCAAGAGATCTGTGCGTGCAAGCACATATATAGACGTTTCCTTACAATTTCTAGTAGCATTGCATGCCTTTCTCTTATATGTTTGTTGACCTAATATACGTAAAGGTCAATCTTGCAGAGGTTAATCTTGGCCGTCTTGCTGATCAAATTTACCAGAATATATTTTGACGAGTGATGCACAGGTTTGCGCATATAATGATTCGGAGACATTTTCTGTAGGTACCAATGCACCAACTACTGTAAATGTGACGTATACCGGAAGCACAATCGTTGGTGGCACTGTCGTCCTCTTTTGCGAAGCTGATGGCACACCGGCTCCCAGCTACTCCTGGATTAGACTAAACGGCACGGATACAGTGGCACTACCAGCCAAAGCTGTCGTTGATGGAATGAAAGTCACGTAAGTAAGACCCAAAGCAGTAAGCCTAGTCAGGCAGCCAAGTGACAGAAACTTAGAAAAGAGAAAGATGTTTGACAGTTTGACTAACTAATAAACACAACTGTGAAAGAAAGAGGTTTGAAAGGTAGACTAACTAGACACAACTGTCATTGCAAGCGCGTACCGATAAAGAGAGTCGGCTCGCACTTGGAAATGGTCATCGTGGCAATACCCACTAGGTGGCAAGTTGTTGGTGTATAACATTTAACACAATGGCATTTATGACCCCTATTAAGGAGTACTAGTTTTATAACGCATCCATCTTCGATTGGCCGTGCTCTTCTGTTGATTGGAAAGTTCTAGTTAGCGTGTGTGATTTTCTCGCAATCTTAATTCTGCGGTTTGCTAAGGAAAAGTGCAGATCGCAAGGAGAATGAGCTCGCGTGAAGTTTATCTAAATGCTGTGAGCCCAAGTCTTTGCTTATGGCCATATGCGTATGTGTAATTTTAAGGGATTTCTCGTAGTAGCATAGCCGCACTTGATAGGCTACTTTAACAAAGGGCTATATTGCTGTCATGGCACCGAGAGCCCTTTTCTGTGAATATTATGGTGAAAACACACGATTAGGACAAAAACCCAAAGTATTAGTTCGAATTGTTTATGAAATAGATCTCCGCCAGGATCCACATGATGCAAGTAAATTTGTTCTGATTATTTGCATAGTGTCATCGTGCTTCAGCCAACTGTGCAAAAAATAACCACACGACCCAGCGAATACTGTGAGGAATTTATAACTTAGTGTCTTTAATGAGTACTAACAGATGAGGCGACGTTGCGCCGAAGGTCAGCAGTTTATTTCTGGCCGGGCTGTGCAAACGAAAAGGACGGTCTCCAAAGAACTTTAGGTGTATTTGAGCCGCCGCTAACCGACTGGAGTCAGAAGAGAGAGAGAGAGAGAGAGAGAGAGAGAGAGAGAGAGAGAGAGAGAGAGAGAGAGAGAGAGAGAGAGAGAGAGAGAGAGAGACAGGCAGACAGACAGACAGACAGAGACAGAGAGATAGAGAGAGACAGACAGACAGAGACAGACAGACAGAGAAAGACAGAGAAAGAAAGAGAGAGAGAGAGAGAGAGAGAGAGAGAAAGAGAGAGAAAGGAAGAGAAAGAGAGAGAGAGAGAGTCGTTGATGGCTAGCCTGATTAAGCAATGATTCGAGTAGATAGGCTGGAGCAAGGTTAATAAGGGAACTAAAGGTACGGCACAACACGTTACGCTTATAGGCTGCCTAAGCAGAAGCCGGCTATTGTCAGTAACAAGCTTTTCAATTTGCCAAGCGTGACCGAGCCAACAGACTAGGCAAGGCAGACAGTTGGGTACACACTACCAAACCCAAAGCGAGTGGGCTATTGGAGCTGCGAGTACTAAGTTGCATATGCCGGTGCTGGATTCCAAGGAGCCAAACGGACAAACGTGGTTACGGCACCTATATAAAAGCGTGACTGAATATTTAGACGAAATAACAGTGTCACTTCAATGTTAAAAAAAAAGGATTCCTATCAGCCTATTTATTACAACGAGACAAAGTCACTACAGGTTATTCCCCAAACACCAAGTACTTTTTTTATTTCTTCTGCAGTAAATAATGTGAGCTGAGTATTATATGCAATGTTATGCAATATACAGCTGTCTGGAACATCTCACTACCACAAAGACTATGTGGGTATTATGCAGGAGAGTTGTTTATGGCGCAGAGCCTAAACGGCTTTCGTCTGCGTTCGAATGTTCGTGACTATCTGTCTAGCTGTCAAAAGGCAGCCACTGAGCAATGAAAGACATAATTAAAGCTGTTACGGGCAGACCCAACTACCACTGTATGAAAGCTGGTGCACTGACGCAATCCAAAAGCGCAAGAAACTATCTACTGGACTTGCATATTTGATTCTCATTTTACAGCATACAATCAATGCAGGACGATGACTCAGGCACATACGTGTGTACTGCTCAGAACCCGTCTGGCTCTGCCTCAAGCGCAATTATAATCAGTACAACCAAAACAGGTAAGAATTTTTTGTGATGCGGAGGAAAAATATCCAAATACAATGTAACGTAGGCATGCTTGCCTTTTTATATCTATTGTCTTTGCATACATATTTTAAATAAAGAGGTGCAGACACAAGCTTATGCTTACAAGCCTCAATTTGCAATTAGGCATAAGTCTGTCATTTTTGAGACAATTTACTCTTGTGTTTGTTTTGTTTAGTGTCATCTGTGTCTTAATTAAGCCTGACTGATATTGTAGAGGCAGGGCCAGTTTCCCAAATAGCTGCTTAGAAATAGCATCTGCCTGATAGAACACATTCAGTGGCTCTCTGTGATTCGTTCTCCGTGTGCATGTAGCTGCATACACTATCCTTGTTGCTTTCGGATGTTGCCAACGATCGTGTGGTAATGAATTGGGCACCTCAGGGCTCTGTGCTTGGCTGTCATTGGTTCCTTATTTTCATGGTTTATACTCCCCCTCTTGCCGATGTGACTGCTTGGCACAATCAAAGTTTTCATTTCTATGCAGATGACACTCAGTTGTACCTTTGTTTTGATCCCTTCCAGCCTTCATCATGTCGAATTCGCTCAACTCCCTTGCTGCATGTATTGAGGACATTCGTACATTGACCCCAGCAAAGTTTTTTAAATTGAATGATGGTAAAACCCATCTTACTACTCATAGGAAAACCAAGTGTGATTCAAAAATTGGAAAGGGAAACGCTCACATCCGCTCTGCCAGCATTATGTCCTGTTGAGTCTGCATGAAATCTAGGCTTCCTGTTCCAAAGTGACCTTTCATTAGACGACCTCATCAGCTCCACAGTCAAGTCTGCCTACTTTCAGATACGAAACATTCCTTTGGGCTTGTTAGGTATACCACGTATACATTGGTTCATGAATTTGTGACATCACGTCTTGGCTTCTGTATGTCACTCCTTGCTGGTCTACAAACTTGTGCAATCAGGCACTTACAGCTGGTGCAAAACAATGCAGCTAGGCTTGTCTGTCTAGAGCATCGCAGTTGCCACATTTAACCACTTCTCGTCGACCTGCAATGGGTCCCAATCAAGCAACGGATCGACTTCAAGGTTTTGTCACTCATTTTTAGGTCACTTCATTCTTTGGCTCCAGCCTACAAATAAGATATACTCCTCCACAAGATAGGCACAGTACTACTAGCTTTTTGGAATCTAATAGTTTCCCTATACTTCGTACGAACCTCAATTCCTTTGGGGACTGTGCCTTTATTTCGTATGCACCCAAATCCTGGAACTCACTTCCGACTTGCATCATGACATCTGAATTGACTAAGTTTAAAAGAAAGTAAAACACATCTACTTGTTACAGCATTTAGTGACTCCACGTGATTTGTCCTTTACTTGCTTAAGCGTGCTGACACAGTGCATGCTGCCAGTAACTATATTTCATGCTAACCCTGAGCATATTACCCCTTACCATGATATTCTCGTTGTCGTTGAGCATGCTACGACTAACCGTTCGACTGTGTTTCCTTTGCCGCAAATGTAAAGTGCCTAGAAAGAGATTGAGTTCTCTGAAGGCAATATATCAAGTGTATTATTATTATTAATGCTCTCTATACAGAATCTGTTAAGTGCGTATAAAGAGATTCAGTTCTCTGAGTGCGCTTCGCAAATGTAACAATTATAATGCTATAACAACCTCGTGGTTGTCAAAGATTGTGAATCAGTCGTTGATTGCACAACCAGAAAGTTTGGTAAATTTCCTGGCTGAAATAGAATAATTTAAATAATTAAACCAATTGAATCTGAAAAAACTTGATGAACTTTAAAGCTCATCACACATGGACGGCACTGAAAATGCTATAGTAATGCTTCCTTCAGAAACTTTAAAAACTGCCGTCAAACGTTTATGGCACGCAACGTGAAGTGAAGCAATGCTAAGCATATTTTCGGGTACAAGTACGGATTCAGTTATTCCATCAAAAGCAAGCGCAGTGTTATCTCGATGATCTCATAATGTTGCGCTTCATTGGTATAGGCATGCTTTAAAGTTTTGTCGCTGCTGTCATGCTACCGAATTTCTTCTACATATTGGAAAGTGATTCAGACCTTTGAGCACACAATGATCAAGTGATGGTCGTTGTAGAAACAAATCCACCAAAAAATCTCAATGTGACCTCTAGCGGAAGCACGACTATAGGTGGCACCATCAACCTTATTTGCGAGTCTGACGGCGAACCGGCTCCTACCTACTATTGGACCAGACTAAACGGCTCGGATTCAGCAGCACTGCCAGCCACGGTCATCATAAATGGAAACCTAGTAACGTAAGTAAGATGCAGGAGCACCAGCAATTAGGCGACAGCAATTTTACATCAAACTAATGTATCTCCGTCAGTAACTCCACAAAGTCATAAAGACCATGTGGGTGTTAAGCAGAAGAGTTTTGTATAGCGCACTCACAGCCTAAGTGGCTTTCGGTACGCATTCGGTAGCCAACAAACTTCGTCTCACGCAACAAAGAGAAAGTGGGAAGCATAGCAGAGTTAGGAGAGCAGTTGAGGTAGTGAGTAGCATAAAAGTAGCAGTTCAGGACCGCTGAAAAAGATGTGCCATAGGCGGCAGTCGGAGAGTAGATGTCGTTGCGTAAGAATTGTGGAAGCGAGTTTCACAGTCTAGGACCTGCAGAGCTAAAGAAAGACAGAAGATGGCTTGGAAGAAAGGAACTGAAGTACACAACTGTGCCAGCGCACGTGGATAAATTATATATTATAAATAATAATATACACTATAAATAATATATTTATAAATAAATAATAATATATAATAAATAATATATTATATATTTATAATATAATAATGTAAATATTATAAATAATATATTTATTACCCCTTTGTTTCTTTGCAAACCGAATAGAGTCTGGATATTTGCACACCTTTTTACATTTTAATGCCAGTAATTTGTGCTCAGCTTTGACGGCTACCAAGCTAGATCGCGGAAACTGTGCGACGGCTAGACAGGTGAATGACAAAATATCAGCAGTGACTTGAGGACCGCACTGCCTTCGTATGCCTGCAGCTGTTATTTTGTAGCATTCAATCACTGAAGAGCGAGGACGCCGGCACGTACGTTTGTACCGCCAAGAATCCGTCGGGCTCAGCAACTGGCTCAATTGATGTCATTACAAACAACCAACCAATCATTAACCCAACTACACCTGGTAAAAATACGCTTAGACAAAGAAGCGACGACTTGCATCTGCATCTTTATTGGGCGTGCTAGCTTTTCCAAATCTGACGACTTCTCATTCGCGTTAAAAAGTAGGTGACGCCATTTGATGTAATATATAGTCAACCTCTTACGAGAGACACCAGCAAGTTCTTATCGGTGCGGCAATGCACTTTGCAAGAACTCCGTCGGATCGGAAACTTGTACAAAGTATCTGTGACACTGTCATTGTGAAAAGGGTTTCATTTTTAAAGGTTATTGGCCAAGGCCTAGGCCTTCGTTGGCGACGACTCGTTGTTTTCATTAATCGCATATCGATTGTAAAAAGCGGTAAATTAAGACTAGTAATACATATTCAGCCTAAATCATAAAAAGTAACATGGCTAATAAAAGGAAGGTATTAGAATAATAACTAGAGGTAAAATTACAAGTTAATACCATGAAGAAATAGGTGTAACCACAGGTACTTGTTAGATGTGGACTCAAACTCTGATGTAGCTGTAATCCTCATACTTTTGGAACGATGGTATCACATTATGGTATCACGATCAGACGGCAGGTCTTTTCAAATGATATCTATGTTTTACAGGTCTTCGTCGCAATATGTTAAATAGGTTCAGATGTTGCTTCTGCGAAATAATTTATGCAGTCATTCACTCCGACGTGCGAATAGTGTCGCATTTATCTCGTTCGTCAATGCAATTACTTAGCGAAGGAATTCATACTCGGATATTTAATGCTAAAATGACCATCGAGTTTCACCGAAGTGTGCCAGAGGTGTGCGTATATTTGAGCTAAGCTAGCACGACATAATTATTGTTAGAATTTTACTGATGCTTTATCAGATGCGGTTGGCACGTGTTGACTAAATAGAGAGTATTCAGGCATTAATTCTCTAATTCGAACGGTAGTCTATTATTGTCTTAAATGGGGTCGCTTACTTCGAACGAGAACCCTAACTAATATCATCGCAACGATATCGCGAACTGAATTATGCAAATGTACAGCGGATTCGAGCGCTTTGAAATGCTCGCGATGATTCCAATACCTTCAATGTCAAGACCAATCCTCCGAGAAATGTCGAAGGGACATATAAAGGAAGTACGACCACTTGTGGCCAAACTCACATGTTTTGCGATACCGACGGCACATCCACTCCTACATAAGCGTGAAGTAGACATAAATGCATTATTTCAGTTTCGCTGCCAACAACTAACTATGTGTCTTAATGTTGGGTTAACTAGTACGATAAAAAGTGAAGGGTCATTGCGTCTGTGTTGCCGACGGAATTACGTCCGTATATGACACAGTCGTTTACCGTTTGAAGCCCACGATGACTAGGACGTATTTATTGTAGACACCAATCCTCCGACCAACATCACCGTGACACATACTGGAAGTACGACCATAGGTGGCACAATCCACTTCGTCTGCGAAGCGAACGGCAAACCGACTCCTACATATGTATGGACTAGACTGAGCGGCACGAATTCAGTTTCCCTGCCCACCACGGCCGTCGTTGATGGCAACAAAGTCACGTATGTGGGATGCACGAGCAGTGCCGGCAGTCGCTGACCGAAATAGAGGGAAGAGGTTGTGAACGTGGTTTATTTGGAAGACTGAGTGACTGAGGTTGACAACTGGGAGTGAATGCCTGTCGAGTCTCTCTTTGCAGATTTCATGCTGCCACCGATTGTTAGTTGTACGTCATTGGCGTGTAAAACTTCAATCGTACATATAAAGAGGACAGATTACGTTTCTTCTGTGCAAGCATTAATGCCGTACTTTTGCTTTATTGCTTTCAAAGTAGTTAAAAGTGTTGCTTCATGTACATGCTTGAAGGCTACTCTACTTAAAAAAGACCGTAAGTTTCGTATTACTGTGACTGAAATCTAATTTGCTCAACGTAGGTATTTAAGGTGGCTAAGTGAACGTTGAAATAAATGTTACGTTGCTTTGAAGTTAGGAAAGGTGACTAATGGCCGTGACATGACTCCATGTAAAAGCCAAGACAGTGTTGCGTCAGAAGTAGACGTGTCTCTTTTATTTTGCAGCATACAATCGCTAGAGGCCGAGGATGCCGGTACATACGTTTGTACCGCTACGAACCCATCTGGCTCTGCCACTGCTGTAGTTAACATTGCTACATCGACGCCCACGCCACCTGGTAAGAATGCGCTTTGATGGACAAGCAAAAGCTCTCGACTTGAGGTGTAACGGGCTCGATCGCATTACTGAACGTTATGTCTTCGACTGCCAGTTGTATCGAAGTAGTGCTAGGTGGACGTTGATTTAGGAGCGAGCCATAGAAAAATAACGACAGAATATTTACTTATTGAGACGGTGTCGATGTCAGTGAGCCTTTACACGTAGAATGTGCGTTCCAAAAATCAGACTAGTATCTCGGTGAGTTTGAAAACAATCGTCTTACAAATGCATACGGATTTCGATGGCCTATATTAATGCTATCAATGCCACTCCGCGTTCTTCAATGAGGCACATGTGAGACGGGCAAGTGTTTGCCAATTAAAAGAGAAAGCATGAGTAGGAGAGTGTCCTAATACATGCATTTCTCTATGAGCTATGTAGTTGCGATCTCGTAAATGTATGTTGGGTTCCGGCAGCTGCAGTAGTGAGGTGGACGGAACAAGAGTGAGGTGAAACAGGTTTTTAACCGGATACCTCTAAGGGTGCCAAAGGGTGAGCGGTTTTATCGAGCTGTGTCAGATGCGGTAAGCACGGATTAAGTCGGAAGTTTGCATGAAGTGACGAATTAGTTGATATGGATACTTGACATTACAATGAATACCTAGTACCAGCAACCGGATAGGATTTAAGGCGTCTATCTTGCCCGTTGTATTCGGTCCATGTGCAGAAGAGTCGTTTACCATTTGGTGCCCACGATGACTAGGACATATTTATTGTAGACACCAATTCTCCGACCAACATCACCGTGACACATACTGGAAGTACGACCATAGGTGGCACAATCCACTTCGTCTGCGAAGCGAACGGCAAACCGACTCCTACATATGTATGGACTAGACTGATCGGCACGAATTCAGTTTCCCTGCCCACCACGGCCGTCGTTGATGGCAACAAAGTCACGTAAGTAGACTGCACGAGCAGTTCCGGCAGTCGCTGACAAAAATAGAGGAAAGAGGTTGTGAACGTGGTTTACTTAGAAGGCTGAGTGACCGAGGTTGACAACTGGGAGTGAATTCCTGTCGAGTCTCTCTTTGCAGTTTTCATGCTGCCACCGCTTGTTAGTTGTACGTCATTGGCGTGTAAAACTTCAATCGTACGTATAAAGAGGACAGATTACGTTTCTTCAGTGCAAGCATTAATGCCGTACTTTTGCTTTATTGCCTTCAAAGTATTTAAAAGTGTTGCTTCATGTACATGCTTGAAGGCTACTCTACTTAAAAAAGACCGTAAGTTTCGTATTACTGTGACTGAAATCTAATTTGCTCAACGTAGGTATTTAAGGTGGCTAAGTGAACGTTGAAATAAATGTTACGTTGCTTTGAAGTTAGGAAAGGTGACTAATGGCCGTGACATGACTCCATGTAAAAGCCAAGACAGTGTTGCGTCAGAAGTAGACGTGTCTCTTTTATTTTGCAGCATACAATCGCTAGAGGCCGAGGATGCCGGTACATACGTTTGTACCGCTACGAACCCATCTGGCTCTGCCACTGCTGTAGTTAACATTGCTACATCGACGCCCACGCCACCTGGTAAGAATGCGCTTCGATGGACATGCACAAGCTCTCGACTTGAGGTGTAACGGGCTCGATCGCATTACTGAACGTTATGTCTTCGACTGGCAGTTGTATCGAAGTAGTGCTAGGTGGACGTTGATTTAGGAGCGAGCCATAGAAAAATAACGACAGAATATTTACTTATTGAGACGGTGTCGATGTCAGTGAGCCTTTACACGTAGAATGTGCTTTCCAAAAATCAAACTAGTATCTCAGTGAGTTTGAAAACAGTCGTCTTACAAATGGTTTCGGATTTAGATGGCCTATATTAATGCTATCAATGCCACTGCACGTTCTTCAATGAGGCACATATGAGACGAGCAAGTGTTTGCCAATTAAAAGAGAAAGCATGAGTAGGAGAGTGTCCTAATACATGCATTTCTCTATGAGCTATGTAGTTGCGATCTCGTAAATGTATGTTGGGTTCCGGCAGCTGGAGTAGTGAGGTGGACGGAAAAAGAGTGAGGTGCAACAGGTTTTTAACCGGATACCTCTAAGGGTGCCAAAGGGTGAGCAGTTTTATCGAGCTGTGTCAGATGCGGTAAGCACGGATTAAGTCGGAAGTTTGTATGAAGTGACGAATTAGTTGATATGGATACTTGACATTACAATGAATACCTAGTACCAGCAACCGGATAGGATTTAAGGCGTCTATCTTGCCCGTTGTATTCGGTCCATGTGCAGAAGAGTCGTTTACCATTTGGAGCCCACGATGACTAGGACATATTTATTGTAGACACCAATTCTCCGACCAACATCACCGTGACACATACTGGAAGTACGACCATAGGTGGCACAATCCACTTCGTCTGCGAAGCGAACGGCAAACCGACTCCTACATATGTATGGACTAGACTGATCGGCACGAATTCAGTTTCCCTGCCCACCACGGCCGTCGTTGATGGCAACAAAGTCACGTAAGTAGACTGCACGAGCAGTTCCGGCAGTCGCTGAGCAAAATAGAGGAAAGAGGTTGTGAACGTGGTTTACTTAGAAGGCTGAGTGACCGAGGTTGACAACTGGGAGTGAATTCCTGTCGAGTCTCTCTTTGCAGTTTTCATGCTGCCACCGCTTGTTAGTTGTACGTCATTGGCGTGTAAAACTTCAATCGTACGTATAAAGAGGACAGATTACGTTTCTTCTGTGCAAGCATTAATGCCGTACTTTTGCTTTATTGCCTTCAAAGTATTTAAAAGTGTTGCTTCATGTACATGCTTAAAGGCTACTCTACTTGAAAAAGACCGCAAGTTTCGTATTACTGTGACTGAAATCTAATTTGCTCAACGTAGGTATTTAAGGTGGCTAAGTGAACGTTGAAATAAATGTTACGTTGCTTTGAAGTTAGGAAAGGTGACTAATGGCCGTGACATGACTCCATGTAAAAGCCAAGACAGTGTTGCGTCAGAAGTAGACGTGTCTCTTTTATTTTGCAGCATACAATCGCTAGAGGCCGAGGATGCCGGTACATACGTTTGTACCGCTACGAACCCATCTGGCTCTGCCACTGCTGTAGTTAACATTGCTACATCGACGCCCACGCCACCTGGTAAGAATGCGCTTCGATGGACATGCAAAAGCTCTCGACTTGAGGTGTAACGGGCTCGATCGCATTACTGAACGTTATGTCTTCGACTGGCAGTTGTATCGAAGTAGTGCTAGGTGGACGTTGATTTAGGAGCGAGCCATAGAAAAATAACGACAGAATATTTACTTATTGAGACGGTGTCGATGTCAGTGAGCCTTTACACGTAGAATGTGCTTTCCAAAAATCAAACTAGTATCTCAGTGAGTTTGAAAACAGTCGTCTTACAAATGGTTTCGGATTTAGATGGCCTATATTAATGCTATCAATGCCACTGCACGTTCTTCAATGAGGCACATATGAGACGAGCAAGTGTTTGCCAATTAAAAGAGAAAGCATGAGTAGGAGAGTGTCCTAATACATGCATTTCTCTATGAGCTATGTAGTTGCGATCTCGTAAATGTATGTTGGGTTCCGGCAGCTGGAGTAGTGAGGTGGACGGAAAAAGAGTGAGGTGCAACAGGTTTTTAACCGGATACCTCTAAGGGTGCCAAAGGGTGAGCAGTTTTATCGAGCTGTGTCAGATGCGGTAAGCACGGATTAAGTCGGAAGTTTGTATGAAGTGACGAATTAGTTGATATGGATACTTGACATTACAATGAATACCTAGTACCAGCAACCGGATAGGATTTAAGGCGTCTATCTTGCCCGTTGTATTCGGTCCATGTGCAGAAGAGTCGTTTACCATTTGGAGCCCACGATGACTAGGACATATTTATTGTAGACACCAATTCTCCGACCAACATCACCGTGACACATACTGGAAGTACGACCATAGGTGGCACAATCCACTTCGTCTGCGAAGCGAACGGCAAACCGACTCCTACATATGTATGGACTAGACTGATCGGCACGAATTCAGTTTCCCTGCCCACCACGGCCGTCGTTGATGGCAACAAAGTCACGTAAGTAGACTGCACGAGCAGTTCCGGCAGTCGCTGACAAAATAGAGGAAAGAGGTTGTGAACGTGGTTTACTTAGAAGGCTGAGTGACCGAGGTTGACAACTGGGAGTGAATTCCTGTCGAGTCTCTCTTTTGCAGTTTTCATGCTGCCACTGCTTGTTAGTTGTACGTCATTGGCGTGTAAAACTTCAATCGTACGTATAAAGAGGACAGATTACGTTTCTTCTGTGCAAGCATTAATGCCGTACTTTTGCTTTATTGCCTTCAAAGTATTTAAAAGTGTTGCTTCATGTACATGCTTAAAGGCTACTCTACTTGAAAAAGACCGCAAGTTTCGTATTACTGTGACTGAAATCTAATTTGCTCAACGTAGGTATTTAAGGTGGCTAAGTGAACGTTGAAATAAATGTTACGTTGCTTTGAAGTTAGGAAAGGTGACTAATGGCCGTGACATGACTCCATGTAAAAGCCAAGACAGTGTTGCGTCAGAAGTAGACGTGTCTCTTTTATTTTGCAGCATACAATCGCTAGAGGCCGAGGATGCCGGTACATACGTTTGTACCGCTACGAACCCATCTGGCTCTGCCACTGCTGTAGTTAACATTGCTACATCGACGCCCACGCCACCTGGTAAGAATGCGCTTCGATGGACATGCAAAAGCTCTCGACTTGAGGTGTAACGGGCTCGATCGCATTACTGAACGTTATGTCTTCGACTGGCAGTTGTATCGAAGTAGTGCTAGGTGGACGTTGATTTAGGAGCGAGCCATAGAAAAATAACGACAGAATATTTACTTATTGAGACGGTGTCGATGTCAGTGAGCCTTTACACGTAGAATGTGCTTTCCAAAAATCAAACTAGTATCTCAGTGAGTTTGAAAACAGTCGTCTTACAAATGGTTTCGGATTTAGATGGCCTATATTAATGCTATCAATGCCACTGCACGTTCTTCAATGAGGCACATATGAGACGAGCAAGTGTTTGCCAATTAAAAGAGAAAGCATGAGTAGGAGAGTGTCCTAATACATGCATTTCTCTATGAGCTATGTAGTTGCGATCTCGTAAATGTATGTTGGGTTCCGGCAGCTGGAGTAGTGAGGTGGACGGAAAAAGAGTGAGGTGCAACAGGTTTTTAAACCGGATACCTCTAAGGGTGCCAAAGGGTGAGCAGTTTTATCGAGCTGTGTCAGATGCGGTAAGCACGGATTAAGTCGGAAGTTTGTATGAAGTGACGAATTAGTTGATATGGATACTTGACATTACAATGAATACCTAGTACCAGCAACCGGATAGGATTTAAGGCGTCTATCTTGCCCGTTGTATTCGGTCCATGTGCAGAAGAGTCGTTTACCATTTGGAGCCCACGATGACTAGGACATATTTATTGTAGACACCAATTCTCCGACCAACATCACCGTGACACATACTGGAAGTACGACCATAGGTGGCACAATCCACTTCGTCTGCGAAGCGAACGGCAAACCGACTCCTACATATGTATGGACTAGACTGATCGGCACGAATTCAGTTTCCCTGCCCACCACGGCCGTCGTTGATGGCAACAAAGTCACGTAAGTAGACTGCACGAGCAGTTCCGGCAGTCGCTGAGCAAAATAGAGGAAAGAGGTTGTGAACGTGGTTTACTTAGAAGGCTGAGTGACCGAGGTTGACAACTGGGAGTGAATTCCTGTCGAGTCTCTCTTTGCAGTTTTCATGCTGCCACTGCTTGTTAGTTGTACGTCATTGGCGTGTAAAACTTCAATCGTACGTATAAAGAGGACAGATTACGTTTCTTCTGTGCAAGCATTAATGCCGTACTTTTGCTTTATTGCCTTCAAAGTATTTAAAAGTGTTGCTTCATGTACATGCTTAAAGGCTACTCTACTTGAAAAAGACCGCAAGTTTCGTATTACTGTGACTGAAATCTAATTTGCTCAACGTAGGTATTTAAGGTGGCTAAGTGAACGTTGAAATAAATGTTACGTTGCTTTGAAGTTAGGAAAGGTGACTAATGGCCGTGACATGACTCCATGTAAAAGCCAAGACAGTGTTGCGTCAGAAGTAGACGTGTCTCTTTTATTTTGCAGCATACAATCGCTAGAGGCCGAGGATGCCGGTACATACGTTTGTACCGCTACGAACCCATCTGGCTCTGCCACTGCTGTAGTTAACATTGCTACATCGACGCCCACGCCACCTGGTAAGAATGCGCTTCGATGGACATGCAAAAGCTCTCGACTTGAGGTGTAACGGGCTCGATCGCATTACTGAACGTTATGTCTTCGACTGGCAGTTGTATCGAAGTAGTGCTAGGTGGACGTTGATTTAGGAGCGAGCCATAGAAAAATAACGACAGAATATTTACTTATTGAGACGGTGTCGATGTCAGTGAGCCTTTACACGTAGAATGTGCTTTCCAAAAATCAAACTAGTATCTCAGTGAGTTTGAAAACAGTCGTCTTACAAATGGTTTCGGATTTAGATGGCCTATATTAATGCTATCAATGCCACTGCACGTTCTTCAATGAGGCACATATGAGACGAGCAAGTGTTTGCCAATTAAAAGAGAAAGCATGAGTAGGAGAGTGTCCTAATACATGCATTTCTCTATGAGCTATGTAGTTGCGATCTCGTAAATGTATGTTGGGTTCCGGCAGCTGGAGTAGTGAGGTGGACGGAAAAAGAGTGAGGTGCAACAGGTTTTTAACCGGATACCTCTAAGGGGTGCCAAAGGGTGAGCAGTTTTATCGAGCTGTGTCAGATGCGGTAAGCACGGATTAAGTCGGAAGTTTGTATGAAGTGACGAATTAGTTGATATGGATACTTGACATTACAATGAATACCTAGTACCAGCAACCGGATAGGATTTAAGGCGTCTATCTTGCCCGTTGTATTCGGTCCATGTGCAGAAGAGTCGTTTTTACCATTTGGAGCCCACGATGACTAGGACATATTTATTGTAGACACCAATTCTCCGACCAACATCACCGTGACACATACTGGAAGTACGACCATAGGTGGCACAATCCACTTCGTCTGCGAAGCGAACGGCAAACCGACTCCTACATATGTATGGACTAGACTGATCGGCACGAATTCAGTTTCCCTGCCCACCACGGCCGTCGTTGATGGCAACAAAGTCACGTAAGTAGACTGCACGAGCAGTTCCGGCAGTCGCTGACAAAATAGAGGAAAGAGGTTGTGAACGTGGTTTACTTAGAAGGCTGAGTGACCGAGGTTGACAACTGGGAGTGAATTCCTGTCGAGTCTCTCTTTGCAGTTTTCATGCTGCCACTGCTTGTTAGTTGTACGTCATTGGCGTGTAAAACTTCAATCGTACGTATAAAGAGGACAGATTACGTTTCTTCTGTGCAAGCATTAATGCCGTACTTTTGCTTTATTGCCTTCAAAGTATTTAAAAGTGTTGCTTCATGTACATGCTTAAAGGCTACTCTACTTGAAAAAGACCGCAAGTTTCGTATTACTGTGACTGAAATCTAATTTGCTCAACGTAGGTATTTAAGGTGGCTAAGTGAACGTTGAAATAAATGTTACGTTGCTTTGAAGTTAGGAAAGGTGACTAATGGCCGTGACATGACTCCATGTAAAAGCCAAGACAGTGTTGCGTCAGAAGTAGACGTGTCTCTTTTATTTTGCAGCATACAATCGCTAGAGGCCGAGGATGCCGGTACATACGTTTGTACCGCTACGAACCCATCTGGCTCTGCCACTGCTGTAGTTAACATTGCTACATCGACGCCCACGCCACCTGGTAAGAATGCGCTTCGATGGACATGCAAAAGCTCTCGACTTGAGGTGTAACGGGCTCGATCGCATTACTGAACGTTATGTCTTCGACTGGCAGTTGTATCGAAGTAGTGCTAGGTGGACGTTGATTTAGGAGCGAGCCATAGAAAAATAACGACAGAATATTTACTTATTGAGACGGTGTCGATGTCAGTGAGCCTTTACACGTAGAATGTGCTTTCCAAAAATCAAACTAGTATCTCAGTGAGTTTGAAAACAGTCGTCTTACAAATGGTTTCGGATTTAGATGGCCTATATTAATGCTATCAATGCCACTGCACGTTCTTCAATGAGGCACATATGAGACGAGCAAGTGTTTGCCAATTAAAAGAGAAAGCATGAGTAGGAGAGTGTCCTAATACATGCATTTCTCTATGAGCTATGTAGTTGCGATCTCGTAAATGTATGTTGGGTTCCGGCAGCTGGAGTAGTGAGGTGGACGGAAAAAGAGTGAGGTGCAACAGGTTTTTAACCGGATACCTCTAAGGGTGCCAAAGGGTGAGCAGTTTTATCGAGCTGTGTCAGATGCGGTAAGCACGGATTAAGTCGGAAGTTTGTATGAAGTGACGAATTAGTTGATATGGATACTTGACATTACAATGAATACCTAGTACCAGCAACCGGATAGGATTTAAGGCGTCTATCTTGCCCGTTGTATTCGGTCCATGTGCAGAAGAGTCGTTTACCATTTGGAGCCCACGATGACTAGGACATATTTATTGTAGACACCAATTCTCCGACCAACATCACCGTGACACATACTGGAAGTACGACCATAGGTGGCACAATCCACTTCGTCTGCGAAGCGAACGGCAAACCGACTCCTACATATGTATGGACTAGACTGATCGGCACGAATTCAGTTTCCCTGCCCACCACGGCCGTCGTTGATGGCAACAAAGTCACGTAAGTAGACTGCACGAGCAGTTCCGGCAGTCGCTGACAAAAATAGAGGAAAGAGGTTGTGAACGTGGTTTACTTAGAAGGCTGAGTGACCGAGGTTGACAACTGGGAGTGAATTCCTGTCGAGTCTCTCTTTGCAGTTTTCATGCTGCCACTGCTTGTTAGTTGTACGTCATTGGCGTGTAAAACTTCAATCGTACGTATAAAGAGGACAGATTACGTTTCTTCTGTGCAAGCATTAATGCCGTACTTTTGCTTTATTGCCTTCAAAGTATTTAAAAGTGTTGCTTCATGTACATGCTTAAAGGCTACTCTACTTGAAAAAGACCGCAAGTTTCGTATTACTGTGACTGAAATCTAATTTGCTCAACGTAGGTATTTAAGGTGGCTAAGTGAACGTTGAAATAAATGTTACGTTGCTTTGAAGTTAGGAAAGGTGACTAATGGCCGTGACATGACTCCATGTAAAAGCCAAGACAGTGTTGCGTCAGAAGTAGACGTGTCTCTTTTTTTTTTGCAGCATACAATCGCTAGAGGCCGAGGATGCCGGTACATACGTTTGTACCGCTACGAACCCATCTGGCTCTGCCACTGCTGTAGTTAACATTGCTACATCGACGCCCACGCCACCTGGTAAGAATGCGCTTCGATGGACATGCAAAAGCTCTCGACTTGAGGTGTAACGGGCTCGATCGCATTACTGAACGAACGTTATGTCTTCGACTGGCAGTTGTATCGAAGTAGTGCTAGGTGGACGTTGATTTAGGAGCGAGCCATAGAAAAATAACGACAGAATATTTACTTATTGAGACGGTGTCGATGTCAGTGAGCCTTTACACGTAGAATGTGCTTTCCAAAAATCAAACTAGTATCTCAGTGAGTTTGAAAACAGTCGTCTTACAAATGGTTTCGGATTTAGATGGCCTATATTAATGCTATCAATGCCACTGCACGTTCTTCAATGAGGCACATATGAGACGAGCAAGTGTTTGCCAATTAAAAGAGAAAGCATGAGTAGGAGAGTGTCCTAATACATGCATTTCTCTATGAGCTATGTAGTTGCGATCTCGTAAATGTATGTTGGGTTCCGGCAGCTGGAGTAGTGAGGTGGACGGAAAAAGAGTGAGGTGCAACAGGTTTTTAACCGGATACCTCTAAGGGTGCCAAACGGTGAGCAGTTTTATATCGAGCTGTGTCAGATGCGGTAAGCACGGATTAAGTCGGAAGTTTGTATGAAGTGACGAATTAGTTGATATGGATACTTGACATTACAATGAATACCTAGTACCAGCAACCGGATAGGATTTAAGGCGTCTATCTTGCCCGTTGTATTCGGTCCATGTGCAGAAGAGTCGTTTACCATTTGGAGCCCACGATGACTAGGACATATTTATTGTAGACACCAATTCTCCGACCAACATCACCGTGACACATACTGGAAGTACGACCATAGGTGGCACAATCCACTTCGTCTGCGAAGCGAACGGCAAACCGACTCCTACATATGTATGGACTAGACTGATCGGCACGAATTCAGTTTCCCTGCCCACCACGGCCGTCGTTGATGGCAACAAAGTCACGTAAGTAGACTGCACGAGCAGTTCCGGCAGTCGCTGACAAAAATAGAGGAAAGAGGTTGTGAACGTGGTTTACTTAGAAGGCTGAGTGACCGAGGTTGACAACTGGGAGTGAATTCCTGTCGAGTCTCTCTTTGCAGTTTTCATGCTGCCACTGCTTGTTAGTTGTACGTCATTGGCGTGTAAAACTTCAATCGTACGTATAAAGAGGACAGATTACGTTTCTTCTGTGCAAGCATTAATGCCGTACTTTTGCTTTATTGCCTTCAAAGTATTTAAAAGTGTTGCTTCATGTACATGCTTAAAGGCTACTCTACTTGAAAAAGACCGCAAGTTTCGTATTACTGTGACTGAAATCTAATTTGCTCAACGTAGGTATTTAAGGTGGCTAAGTGAACGTTGAAATAAATGTTACGTTGCTTTGAAGTTAGGAAAGGTGACTAATGGCCGTGACATGACTCCATGTAAAAGCCAAGACAGTGTTGCGTCAGAAGTAGACGTGTCTCTTTTTTATTTTGCAGCATACAATCGCTAGAGGCCGAGGATGCCGGTACATACGTTTGTACCGCTACGAACCCATCTGGCTCTGCCACTGCTGTAGTTAACATTGCTACATCGACGCCCACGCCACCTGGTAAGAATGCGCTTCGATGGACATGCAAAAGCTCTCGACTTGAGGTGTAACGGGCTCGATCGCATTACTGAACGTTATGTCTTCGACTGGCAGTTGTATCGAAGTAGTGCTAGGTGGACGTTGATTTAGGAGCGAGCCATAGAAAAATAACGACAGAATATTTACTTATTGAGACGGTGTCGATGTCAGTGAGCCTTTACACGTAGAATGTGCTTTCCAAAAATCAAACTAGTATCTCAGTGAGTTTGAAAACAGTCGTCTTACAAATGGTTTCGGATTTAGATGGCCTATATTAATGCTATCAATGCCACTGCACGTTCTTCAATGAGGCACATATGAGACGAGCAAGTGTTTGCCAATTAAAAGAGAAAGCATGAGTAGGAGAGTGTCCTAATACATGCATTTCTCTATGAGCTATGTAGTTGCGATCTCGTAAATGTATGTTGGGTTCCGGCAGCTGGAGTAGTGAGGTGGACGGAAAAAGAGTGAGGTGCAACAGGTTTTTAACCGGATACCTCTAAGGGTGCCAAAGGGTGAGCAGTTTTATCGAGCTGTGTCAGATGCGGTAAGCACGGATTAAGTCGGAAGTTTGTATGAAGTGACGAATTAGTTGATATGGATACTTGACATTACAATGAATACCTAGTACCAGCAACCGGATAGGATTTAAGGCGTCTATCTTGCCCGTTGTATTCGGTCCATGTGCAGAAGAGTCGTTTACCATTTGGAGCCCACGATGACTAGGACATATTTATTGTAGACACCAATTCTCCGACCAACATCACCGTGACACATACTGGAAGTACGACCATAGGTGGCACAATCCACTTCGTCTGCGAAGCGAACGGCAAACCGACTCCTACATATGTATGGACTAGACTGATCGGCACGAATTCAGTTTCCCTGCCCACCACGGCCGTCGTTAATGGCAACAAAGTCACGTAAGTAGACTGCACGAGCAGTTCCGGCAGTCGTTGACAAAAATAGAGGAAAGAGGTTGTGAACGTGGTTTACTTAGAAGGCTGAGTGACCGAGGTTGACAACTGGGAGTGAATTCCTGTCGAGTCTCTCTTTGCAGTTTTCATGCTGCCACTGCTTGTTAGTTGTACGTCATTGGCGTGTAAAACTTCAATCGTACGTATAAAGAGGACAGATTACGTTTCTTCTGTGCAAGCATTAATGCCGTACTTTTGCTTTATTGCCTTCAAAGTATTTAAAAGTGTTGCTTCATGTACATGCTTAAAGGCTACTCTACTTGAAAAAGACCGCAAGTTTCGTATTACTGTGACTGAAATCTAATTTGCTCAACGTAGGTATTTAAGGTGGCTAAGTGAACGTTGAAATAAATGTTACGTTGCTTTGAAGTTAGGAAAGGTGACTAATGGCCGTGACATGACTCCATGTAAAAGCCAAGACAGTGTTGCGTCAGAAGTAGACGTGTCTCTTTTATTTTGCAGCATACAATCGCTAGAGGCCGAGGATGCCGGTACATACGTTTGTACCGCTACGAACCCATCTGGCTCTGCCACTGCTGTAGTTAACATTGCTACATCGACGCCCACGCCACCTGGTAAGAATGCGCTTCGATGGACATGCAAAAGCTCTCGACTTGAGGTGTAACGGGCTCGATCGCATTACTGAACGTTATGTCTTCGACTGGCAGTTGTATCGAAGTAGTGCTAGGTGGACGTTGATTTAGGAGCGAGCCATAGAAAAATAACGACAGAATATTTACTTATTGAGACGGTGTCGATGTCAGTGAGCCTTTACACGTAGAATGTGCTTTCCAAAAATCAAACTAGTATCTCAGTGAGTTTGAAAACAGTCGTCTTACAAATGGTTTCGGATTTAGATGGCCTATATTAATGCTATCAATGCCACTGCACGTTCTTCAATGAGGCACATATGAGACGAGCAAGTGTTTGCCAATTAAAAGAGAAAGCATGAGTAGGAGAGTGTCCTAATACATGCATTTCTCTATGAGCTATGTAGTTGCGATCTCGTAAATGTATGTTGGGTTCCGGCAGCTGGAGTAGTGAGGTGGACGGAAAAAGAGTGAGGTGCAACAGGTTTTTAACCGGATACCTCTAAGGGTGCCAAAGGGTGAGCAGTTTTATCGAGCTGTGTCAGATGCGGTAAGCACGGATTAAGTCGGAAGTTTGTATGAAGTGACGAATTAGTTGATATGGATACTTGACATTACAATGAATACCTAGTACCAGCAACCGGATAGGATTTAAGGCGTCTATCTTGCCCGTTGTATTCGGTCCATGTGCAGAAGAGTCGTTTACCATTTGGAGCCCACGATGACTAGGACATATTTATTGTAGACACCAATTCTCCGACCAACATCACCGTGACACATACTGGAAGTACGACCATAGGTGGCACAATCCACTTCGTCTGCGAAGCGAACGGCAAACCGACTCCTACATATGTATGGACTAGACTGATCGGCACGAATTCAGTTTCCCTGCCCACCACGGCCGTCGTTGATGGCAACAAAGTCACGTAAGTAGACTGCACGAGCAGTTCCGGCAGTCGCTGACAAAAAAGAGGAAAGAGGTTGTGAACGTGGTTTACTTAGAAGGCTGAGTGACCGAGGTTGACAACTGGGAGTGAATTCCTGTCGAGTCTCTCTTTGCAGTTTTCATGCTGCCACTGCTTGTTAGTTGTACGTCATTGGCGTGTAAAACTTCAATCGTACGTATAAAGAGGACAGATTACGTTTCTTCTGTGCAAGCATTAATGCCGTACTTTTGCTTTATTGCCTTCAAAGTATTTAAAAGTGTTGCTTCATGTACATGCTTGAAGGCTACTCTACTTGAAAAAGACCGTAAGTTTCGTATTACTGTGACTGAAATCTAATTTGCTCAACGTAGGTATTTAAGGTGGCTAAGTGAACGTTGAAATAAATGTTACGTTGCTTTGAAGTTAGGAAAGGTGACTAATGGCCGTGACATGACTCCATGTAAAAGCCAAGACAGTGTTGCGTCAGAAGTAGACGTGTCTCTTTTATTTTGCAGCATACAATCGCTAGAGGCCGAGGATGCCGGTACATACGTTTGTACCGCTACGAACCCATCTGGCTCTGCCACTGCTGTAGTTAACATTGCTACATCGACGCCCACGCCACCTGGTAAGAATGCGCTTCGATGTACATGCAAATGCTCTCGACTTGAGGTGTAACGGGCTCGATCGCATTACTGATCGTTATGTCTTCGACTGCCAGTTGTATCGAAGTAGTGCTAGGTGGACGTTGATTTAGGAGCGAGCCATAGAAAAATAACGACAGAATATTTACTTATTGAGACAGTGTCGGTGTCAGTGAGCCTTTAGACGTAGAATGTGCGTTCCAAAAATCAAACTAGTATCTCAGTGAGTTTGAAAACAGTCGTCTTACAAATGGATTCGGATTTAGATGGCCTATATTAATGCTATCAATGCCACTGCACGTTCTTCAATGAGGCACATTTGAGACGAGCAAGTGTTTGCCAATTAAAAGAGAAAGCATGAGTAGGAGTGTGTCCTAATACATGCATTTTTCTATGAGCTATGTAGTTGCGATCTCGTAAATGTATGTTGGGTTCCGGCAGCTGGAGTAGTGAGGTGGACGGAAAAAGAGTGAGGTGCAACAGGTTTTTAACCGGATACCTCTAAGGGTGCCAAAGGGTGAGCAGTTTTATCGAGCTGTGTCAGATGCGGTAAGCACGGATTAAGTCGGAAGTTTGTATGAAGTGACGAATTAGTTGATATGGATACTTGACATTACAATGAATACCTAGTACCAGCAACCGGATAGGATTTAAGGCGTCTATCTTGCCCGTTGTATTCGGTCCATGTGCAGAAGAGTCGTTTACCATTTGGAGCCCACGATGACTAGGACATATTTATTGTAGACACCAATTCTCCGACCAACATCACCGTGACACATACTGGAAGTACGACCATAGGTGGCACAATCCACTTCGTCTGCGAAGCGAACGGCAAACCGACTCCTACATATGTATGGACTAGACTGATCGGCACGAATTCAGTTTCCCTGCCCACCACGGCCGTCGTTGATGGCAACAAAGTCACGTAAGTAGACTGCACGAGCAGTTCCGGCAGTCGCTGACAAAAAAGAGGAAAGAGGTTGTGAACGTGGTTTACTTAGAAGGCTGAGTGACCGAGGTTGACAACTGGGAGTGAATTCCTGTCGAGTCTCTCTTTGCAGTTTTCATGCTGCCACCGCTTGTTAGTTGTACGTCATTGGCGTGTAAAACTTCAATCGTACGTATAAAGAGGACAGATTACGTTTCTTCTGTGCAAGCATTAATGCCGTACTTTTGCTTTATTGCCTTCAAAGTATTTAAAAGTGTTGCTTCATGTACTTGCTTAAAGGCTACTCTACTTGAAAAAGACCGTAAGTTTCGTATTACTGTGACTGAAATCTAATTTGCTCAACGTAGGTATTTAAGGTGGCTAAGTGAACGTTGAAATAAATGTTACGTTGCTTTGAAGTTAGGAAAGGTGACTAATGGCCGTGACATGACTCCATGTAAAAGCCAAGACAGTGTTGCGTCAGAAGTAGACGTGTCTCTTTTATTTTGCAGCATACAATCGCTAGAGGCCGAGGATGCCGGTACATACGTTTGTACCGCTACGAACCCATCTGGCTCTGCCACTGCTGTAGTTAACATTGCTACATCGACGCCCACGCCACCTGGTAAGAATGCGCTTCGATGGACATGCACAAGCTCTCGACTTGAGGTGTAACGGGCTCGATCGCATTACTGAACGTTATGTCTTCGACTGCCAGTTGTATCGAAGTAGTGCTAGGTGGACGTTGATTTAGGAGCGAGCCATAGAAAAAAATAACGACAGAGAATTTACTTATTAAGACGGTGTCGATGTCAGTGAGCCTTTAGACGTAGAATGTGCGTTCCAAAAATCAAACTAGTATCTCGGTGAGTTTGAAAACAGTTGTCTTACAAATGGATTCGGATTTAGATGGCCTATACTAATGCTATCAATGCCACTCCACGTTCTTCAATGAGGCACATGTGAGACGAGCAAGTGTTTGCCAATTAAAAGAGAAAGCATGAGTAGGAGAGTGTCCTAATAAATGCATTTCTCTATGAGCTATTTAGTTGCGATCTCGTAAATGTATGTTGGGTTCCGGCAGCTGCAGTAGTGAGGTGGACGGAAAAAGAGTGAGGTGCAACAGGTTTTTAACCGGATACCTCTAAGGGTGCCAAAGGGTGAGCAGTTTTATCGAGCTGTGTCAGATGCGGTAAGCACGGATTAAGTCGGAAGTTTGTATGAAGTGACGAATTAGTTGATATGGATACTTGACATTACAATGAATACCTAGTACCAGCAACCGGATAGGATTTAAGGCGTCTATCTTGCCCGTTGTATTCGGTCCATGTGCAGAAGAGTCGTTTACCATTTGGAGCCCACGATGACTAGGACATATTTATTGTAGACACCAATTCTCCGACCAACATCACCGTGACACATACTGGAAGTACGACCATAGGTGGCACAATCCACTTCGTCTGCGAAGCGAACGGCAAACCGACTCCTACATATGTATGGACTAGACTGATCGGCACGAATTCAGTTTCCCTGCCCACCACGGCCGTCGTTGATGGCAACAAAGTCACGTAAGTAGACTGCACGAGCAGTTCCGGCAGTCGCTGACAAAAATAGAGGAAAGAGGTTGTGAACGTGGTTTACTTAGAAGGCTGAGTGACCGAGGTTGACAACTGGGAGTGAATTCCTGTCGAGTCTCTCTTTGCAGTTTTCATGCTGCCACCGCTTGTTAGTTGTACGTCATTGGCGTGTAAAACTTCAATCGTACGTATAAAGAGGACAGATTACGTTTCTTCTGTGCAAGCATTAATGCCGTACTTTTGCTTTATTGCCTTCAAAGTATTTAAAAGTGTTGCTTCATGTACTTGCTTAAAGGCTACTCTACTTGAAAAAAAGACCGTAAGTTTCGTATTACTGTGACTGAAATCTAATTTGCTCAACGTAGGTATTTAAGGTGGCTAAGTGAACGTTGAAATAAATGTTACGTTGCTTTGAAGTTAGGAAAGGTGACTAATGGCCGTGACATGACTCCATGTAAAAGCCAAGACAGTGTTGCGTCAGAAGTAGACGTGTCTCTTTTATTTTGCAGCATACAATCGCTAGAGGCCGAGGATGCCGGTACATACGTTTGTACCGCTACGAACCCATCTGGCTCTGCCACTGCTGTAGTTAACATTGCTACATCGACGCCCACGCCACCTGGTAAGAATGCGCTTCGATGGACATGCACAAGCTCTCGACTTGAGGTGTAACGGGCTCGATCGCATTACTGAACGTTATGTCTTCGACTGCCAGTTGTATCGAAGTAGTGCTAGGTGGACGTTGATTTAGGAGCGAGCCATAGAAAAATAACGACAGAATATTTACTTATTGAGACAGTGTCGGTGTCAGTGAGCCTTTAGACGTAGAATGTGCGTTCCAAAAATCAAACTAGTATCTCGGTGAGTTTGATAACAGTCGTCTTACAAATGGATTCGGATTTAAATGGCCTATATTAATGCTATCAATGCCACTCCACGTTCTTCAATGAGGCACATGTGAGACGAGCAAGTGTTTGCCAATTAAAAGAGAAAGCATGAGTAGGAGAGTGTCCTAATACATGCATTTCTCTATGAGCTATGTAGTTGCGATCTCGTAAATGTATGTTGGGTTCCGGCAGCTGCAGTAGTGAGGTGGACGGAAAAAGAGTGAGGTGCAACAGGTTTTTAACCGGATACCTCTAAGGGTGCCAAAGGGTGAGCAGTTTTATCGAGCTGTGTCAGATGCGGTAAGCACGGATTAAGTCGGAAGTTTGTATGAAGTGACGAATTAGTTGATATGGATACTTGACATTACAATGAATACCTAGTACCAGCAACCGGATAGGATTTAAGGCGTCTATCTTGCCCGTTGTATTCGGTCCATGTGCAGAAGAGTCGTTTACCATTTGGAGCCCACGATGACTAGGACATATTTATTGTAGACACCAATTCTCCGACCAACATCACCGTGACACATACTGGAAGTACGACCATAGGTGGCACAATCCACTTCGTCTGCGAAGCGAACGGCAAACCGACTCCTACATATGTATGGACTAGACTGATCGGCACGAATTCAGTTTCCCTGCCCACCACGGCCGTCGTTGATGGCAACAAAGTCACGTGAGTAGACTGCACGAGCAGTTCCGGCAGTCGCTGACCAAAATAGAGGAAAGAGGTTGTGAACGTGGTTTACTTAGAAGGCTGAGTGACCGAGGTTGACAACTGGGAGTGAATTCCTGTCGAGTCTCTCTTTGCAGTTTTCATGCTGCCACCGCTTGTTAGTTGTACGTCATTGGCGTGTAAAACTTCAATCGTACGTATAAAGAGGACAGATTACGTTTCTTCTGTGCAAGCATTAATGCCGTACTTTTGCTTTATTGCCTTCAAAGTATTTAAAAGTGTTGCTTCATGTACTTGCTTAAAGGCTACTCTACTTGAAAAAGACCGTAAGTTTCGTATTACTGTGACTGAAATCTAATTTGCTCAACGTAGGTATTTAAGGTGGCTAAGTGAACGTTGAAATAAATGTTACGTTGCTTTGAAGTTAGGAAAGGTGACTAATGGCCGTGACATGACTCCATGTAAAAGCCAAGACAGTGTTGCGTCAGAAGTAGACGTGTCTCTTTTATTTTGCAGCATACAATCGCTAGAGGCCGAGGATGCCGGTACATACGTTTGTACCGCTACGAACCCATCTGGCTCTGCCACTGCTGTAGTTAACATTGCTACATCGACGCCCACGCCACCTGGTAAGAATGCGCTTCGATGGACATGCACAAGCTCTCGACTTGAGGTGTAACGGGCTCGATCGCATTACTGAACGTTATGTCTTCGACTGCCAGTTGTATCGAAGTAGTGCTAGGTGGACGTTGATTTAGGAGCGAGCCATAGAAAAATAACGACAGAATATTTACTTATTAAGACGGTGTCGATGTCAGTGAGCCTTTAGACGTAGAATGTGCGTTCCAAAAATCAAACTAGTATCTCGGTGAGTTTGAAAACAGTTGTCTTACAAATGGATTCGGATTTAGATGGCCTATACTAATGCTATCAATGCCACTCCACGTTCTTCAATGAGGCACATGTGAGACGAGCAAGTGTTTGCCAATTAAAAGAGAAAGCATGAGTAGGTGAGTGTCCTAATAAATGCATTTCTCTATGAGCTATTTAGTTGCGATCTCGTAAATGTATGTTGGGTTCCGGCAGCTGCAGTAGTGAGGTGGACGGAAAAAGAGTGACGTGCAACAGGTTTTTAACCGGATACCTCTAAGGGTGCTAAAGGGTGAGCAGTTTTATCGAGCTGTGTCAGATGCGGTAAGCACGTATTAAGTCGGAAGTTTGTATGAAGTGACGAATTAGTTGATATGGATACTTGACATTACAATGAATACCTAGTACCAGCAACCGGATAGGATTTAAGGCGTCTATCTTGCCCGTTGTATTCGGTCCATGTGCAGAAGAGTCGTTTACCATTTGGAGCCCACGATGACTAGGACATATTTATTGTAGACACCAATTCTCCGACCAACATCACCGTGACACATACTGGAAGTACGACCATAGGTGGCACAATCCACTTCGTCTGCGAAGCGAACGGCAAACCGACTCCTACATATGTATGGACTAGACTGATCGGCACGAATTCAGTTTCCCTGCCCACCACGGCCGTCGTTAATGGCAACAAAGTCACGTAAGTAGACTGCACGAGCAGTTCCGGCAGTCGTTGACAAAAATAGAGGAAAGAGGTTGTGAACGTGGTTTACTTAGAAGGCTGAGTGACCGAGGTTGACAACTGGGAGTGAAGTCCTTTCGAGTCTCTCTTTGCAGTTTTCATGCTGCCACCGCTTGTTAGTTGTACGTCATTGGCGTGTAAAACTTCAATCGTACGTATAAAGAGGACAGATTACGTTTCTTCTGTGCAAGCATTAATGCCGTACTTTTGCTTTATTGCCTTCAAAGTATTTAAAAGTGTTGCTTCATGTACTTGCTTAAAGGCTACTCTACTTGAAAAAGACCGTAAGTTTCGTATTACTGTGACTGAAATCTAATTTGCTCAACGTAGGTATTTAAGGTGGCTAAGTGAACGTTGAAATAAATGTTACGTTGCTTTGAAGTTAGGAAAGGTGACTAATGGCCGTGACATGACTCCATGTAAAAGCCATGACAGTGTTGCGTCAGAAGTAGACGTGTCTCTTTTATTTTGCAGCATACAATCGCTAGAGGCCGAGGATGCCGGTACATACGTTTGTACCGCTACGAACCCATCTGGCTCTGCCACTGCTGTAGTTAACATTGCTACATCGACGCCCACGCCACCTGGTAAGAATGCGCTTCGATGGACATGCACAAGCTCTCGACTTGAGGTGTAACGGGCTCGATCGCATTACTGAACGTTATGTCTTCGACTGCCAGTTGTATCGAAGTAGTGCTAGGTGGACGTTGATTTAGGAGCGAGCCATAGAAAAATAACGACAGAATATTTACTTATTGAGACGGTGTCGGTGTCAGTGAGCCTTTAGACGTAGAATGTGCGTTCAAAAAATCAAACTAGTATCTCGGTGAGTTTGATAACAGTTGTCTTACAAATGGATTCGGATTTAAATGGCCTATATTAATGCTATCAATGCCACTCCACGTTCTTCAATGAGGCACATGTGAGACGGGCAAGTGTTAGCCAATTAAAAGAGAAAGCATGAGTAGGAGAGTGTCCTAATACATGCATTTCTCTATGAGCTATGTAGTTGCGATCTCGTAAATGTATGTTGGGTTCCGGCAGCTGCAGTAGTGAGGTGGACGGAAAACGAGTGAGGTGCAACAGGTTTTTAACCGGATACCTGTAAGGGTGCCAAAGGGTGAGCAGTTTTATCGAGCTGTGTCAGATGCAGTAAGCACGGATTAAGTCGGAAGTTTGTATGAAGTGACGAATTAGTTGATATGGATACTTGACATTACAATGAATACCTAGTACCAGCAACCGGATAGGATTTAAGGCGTCTATCTTGCCCGTTGTATTCGGTCCATGTGCAGAAGAGTCGTTTACCATTTGGAGCCCACGATGACTAGGACATATTTATTGTAGACACCAATTCTCCGACCAACATCACCGTGACACATACTGGAAGTACGACCATAGGTGGCACAATCCACTTCGTCTGCGAAGCGAACGGCAAACCGACTCCTACATATGTATGGACTAGACTGATCGGCACGAATTCAGTTTCCCTGCCCACCACGGCCGTCGTTAATGGCAACAAAGTCACGTAAGTAGACTGCACGAGCAGTTCCGGCAGTCGTTGACAAAAATAGAGGAAAGAGGTTGTGAACGTGGTTTACTTAGAAGGCTGAGTGACCGAGGTTGACAACTGGGAGTGAATTCCTGTCGAGTCTCTCTTTGCAGTTTTCATGCTGCCACCGCTTGTTAGTTGTACGTCATTGGCGTGTAAAACTTCAATCGTACGTATAAAGAGGACAGATTACGTTTCTTCTGTGCAAGCATTAATGCCGTACTTTTGCTTTATTGCCTTCAAAGTATTTAAAAGTGTTGCTTCATGTACTTGCTTAAAGGCTACTCTACTTGAAAAAAAGACCGTAAGTTTCGTATTACTGTGACTGAAATCTAATTTGCTCAACGTAGGTATTTAAGGTGGCTAAGTGAACGTTGAAATAAATGTTACGTTGCTTTGAAGTTAGGAAAGGTGACTAATGGCCGTGACATGACTCCATGTAAAAGCCAAGACAGTGTTGCGTCAGAAGTAGACGTGTCTCTTTTATTTTGCAGCATACAATCGCTAGAGGCCGAGGATGCCGGTACATACGTTTGTACCGCTACGAACCCATCTGGCTCTGCCACTGCTGTAGTTAACATTGCTACATCGACGCCCACGCCACCTGGTAAGAATGCGCTTCGATGGACATGCACAAGCTCTCGACTTGAGGTGTAACGGGCTCGATCGCATTACTGAACGTTATGTCTTCGACTGCCAGTTGTATCGAAGTAGTGCTAGGTGGACGTTGATTTAGGAGCGAGCCATAGAAAAATAACGACAGAATATTTACTTATTGAGACGGTGTCGGTGTCAGTGAGCCTTTAGACGTAGAATGTGCGTTCAAAAAATCAAACTAGTATCTCGGTGAGTTTAAAAACAGTTGTCTTACAAATGGATTCGGATTTAGATGGCCTATACTAATGCTATCAATGCCACTCCACGTTCTTCAATGAGGCACATGTGAGACGAGCAAGTGTTTGCCAATTAAAAGAGAAAGCATGAGTAGGAGAGTGTCCTAATACATGCATTTCTCTATGAGCTATGTAGTTGCGATCTCGTAAATGTATGTTGGGTTCCGGCAGCTGCAGTAGTGAGGTGGACGGAAAAAGAGTGAGGTGCAACAGGTTTTTAACCGGATACCTCTAAGGGTGCCAAAGGGTGAGCAGTTTTATCGAGCTGTGTCAGATGCGGTAAGCACGGATTAAGTCGGAAGTTTGTATGAAGTGACGAATTAGTTGATTTGGATACTTGACATTACAATGAATACCTAGTACCAGCAACCGGATTGGATTTAAGGCGTCTATCTTGCCCGTTGTATTCGGTCCATGTGCAGAAGAGTCGTTTACCATTTGGAGCCCACGATGACTAGGACATATTTATTGTAGACACCAATTCTCCGACCAACATCACCGTGACACATACTGGAAGTACGACCATAGGTGGCACAATCCACTTCGTCTGCGAAGCGAACGGCAAACCGACTCCTACATATGTATGGACTAGACTGATCGGCACGAATTCAGTTTCCCTGCCCACCACGGCCGTCGTTGATGGCAACAAAGTCACGTAAGTAGACTGCACGAGCAGTTCCGGCAGTCGCTGACAAAATAGAGGAAAGAGGTTGTGAACGTGGTTTACTTAGAAGGCTGAGTGACCGAGGTTGACAACTGGGAGTGAATTCGTGTCGAGTCTCTCTTTGCAGTTTTCATGCTGCCACCGCTTGTTAGTTGTATGTCATTGGCGTGTAAAACTTCAATCGTACGTATAAAGAGGACAGATTACGTTTCTTCTGTGCAAGCATTAATGCCGTACTTTTGCTTTATTGCCTTCAAAGTATTTAAAAGTGTTGCTTCATGTACTTGCTTAAAGGCTACTCTACTTGAAAAAGACCGTAAGTTTCGTATTACTGTGACTGAAATCTAATTTGCTCAACGTAGGTATTTAAGGTGGCTAAGTGAACGTTGAAATAAATGTTACGTTGCTTTGAAGTTAGGAAAGGTGACTAATGGCCGTGACATGACTCCATGTAAAAGCCATGACAGTGTTGCGTCAGAAGTAGACGTGTCTCTTTTATTTTGCAGCATACAATCGCTAGAGGCCGAGGATGCCGGTACATACGTTTGTACCGCTACGAACCCATCTGGCTCTGCCACTGCTGTAGTTAACATTGCTACATCGACGCCCACGCCACCTGGTAAGAATGCGCTTCGATGGACATGCACAAGCTCTCGACTTGAGGTGTAACGGGCTCGATCGCATTACTGAACGTTATGTCTTCGACTGCCAGTTGTATCGAAGTAGTGCTAGGTGGACGTTGATTTAGGAGCGAGCTATAGAAAAATAACGACAGAGAATTTACTTATTGAGACGGTGTCGGTGTCAGTGAGCCTTTAGACGTAGAATGTGCGTTCAAAAAATCAAACTAGTATCTCGGTGAGTTTGATAACAGTTGTCTTACAAATGGATTCGGATTTAGATGGCCTATACTAATGCTATCAATGCCACTCCACGTTCTTCAATGAGGCACATGTGAGACGAGCAAGTGTTTGCCAATTAAAAGAGAAAGCATGAGTAGGAGAGTGTCCTAATACATGCATTTCTCTATGAGCTATGTAGTTGCGATCTCGTAAATGTATGTTGGGTTCCGGCAGCTGCAGTAGTGAGGTGGACGGAAAAAGAGTGAGGTGCAACAGGTTTTTAACCGGATACCTCTAAGGGTGCCAAAGGGTGAGCAGTTTTATCGAGCTGTGTCAGATGCGGTAAGCACGGATTAAGTCGGAAGTTTGTATGAAGTGACGAATTAGTTGATATGGATACTTGACATTACAATGAATACCTAGTACCAGCAACCGGATAGGATTTAAGGCGTCTATCTTGCCCGTTGTATTCGGTCCATGTGCAGAAGAGTCGTTTACCATTTGGAGCCCACGATGACTAGGACATATTTATTGTAGACACCAATTCTCCGACCAACATCACCGTGACACATACTGGAAGTACGACCATAGGTGGCACAATCCACTTCGTCTGCGAAGCGAACGGCAAACCGACTCCTACATATGTATGGACTAGACTGATCGGCACGAATTCAGTTTCCCTGCCCACCACGGCCGTCGTTGATGGCAACAAAGTCACGTAAGTAGACTGCACGAGCAGTTCCGGCAGTCGCTGACAAAAATAGAGGAAAGAGGTTGTGAACGTGGTTTACTTAGAAGGCTGAGTGACCGAGGTTGACAACTGGGAGTGAATTCCTGTCGAGTCTCTCTTTGCAGTTTTCATGCTGCCACCGCTTGTTAGTTGTACGTCATTGGCGTGTAAAACTTCAATCGTACGTATAAAGAGGACAGATTACGTTTCTTCTGTGCAAGCATTAATGCCGTACTTTTGCTTTATTGCCTTCAAAGTATTTAAAAGTGTTGCTTCATGTACTTGCTTAAAGGCTACTCTACTTGAAAAAGACCGTAAGTTTCGTATTACTGTGACTGAAATCTAATTTGCTCAACGTAGGTATTTAAGGTGGCTAAGTGAACGTTGAAATAAATGTTACGTTGCTTTGAAGTTAGGAAAGGTGACTAATGGCCGTGACATGACTCCATGTAAAAGCCAAGACAGTGTTGCGTCAGAAGTAGACGTGTCTCTTTTATTTTGCAGCATACAATCGCTAGAGGCCGAGGATGCCGGTACATACGTTTGTACCGCTACGAACCCATCTGGCTCTGCCACTGCTGTAGTTAACATTGCTACATCGACGCCCACGCCACCTGGTAAGAATGCCCTTCGATGGACATGCACAAGCTCTCGACTTGAGGTGTAACGGGCTCGATCGCATTACTGAACGTTATGTCTTCGACTGCCAGTTGTATCGAAGTAGTGCTAGGTGGACGTTGATTTAGGAGCGAGCCATAGAAAAATAACGACAGAATATTTACTTATTGAGACGGTGTCGATGTCAGTGAGCCTTTAGACGTAGAATGTGCGTTCCAAAAATCAAACTAGTATCTCGGTGAGTTTGAAAACAGTTGTCTTACAAATGGATTCGGATTTAGATGGCCTATATTAATGCTATCAATGCCACTCCACGTTCTTCAATGAGGCACATGTGAGACGAGCAAGTGTTTGCCAATTTAAAGAGAAAGCATGAGTAGGAGAGCGTCCTAATACATGCATTTCTCAATGAGCTATGTAGTTGCGATCTCGTAAATGTATGTTGGGTTCCGGCAGCTGCAGTAGTGAGGTGGACGGAAAAAGAGTGAGGTGCAACAGGTTTTTAACCGGATACGTTTAAGGGTGCCAAAGGGTGAGCAGTTTTATCGAGCTGTGTCAGATGCGGTAAGCACGGATTAAGTCGGAAGTTTGTATGAAGTGACGAATTAGTTGATTTGGATACTTGACATTACAATGAATACCTAGTACCAGCAACCGGATTGGATTTAAGGCGTCTATCTTGCCCGTTGTATTCGGTCCATGTGCAGAAGAGTCGTTTACCATTTGGAGCCCACGATGACTAGGACATATTTATTGTAGACACCAATTCTCCGACCAACATCACCGTGACACATACTGGAAGTACGACCATAGGTGGCACAATCCACTTCGTCTGCGAAGCGAACGGCAAACCGACTCCTACATATGTATGGACTAGACTGATCGGCACGAATTCAGTTTCCCTGCCCACCACGGCCGTCGTTAATGGCAACAAAGTCACGTAAGTAGACTGCACGAGCAGTTCCGGCAGTCGTTGACAAAAATAGAGGAAAGAGGTTGTGAACGTGGTTTACTTAGAAGGCTGAGTGACCGAGGTTGACAACTGGGAGTGAATTCCTGTCGAGTCTCTCTTTGCAGTTTTCATGCTGCCACCGCTTGTTAGTTGTACGTCATTGGCGTGTAAAACTTCAATCGTACGTATAAAGAGGACAGATTACGTTTCTTCTGTGCAAGCATTAATGCCGTACTTTTGCTTTATTGCCTTCAAAGTATTTAAAAGTGTTGCTTCATGTACTTGCTTAAAGGCTACTCTACTTGAAAAAGACCGTAAGTTTCTATTACTGTGACTGAAATCTAATTTGCTCAACGTAGGTATTTAAGGTGGCTAAGTGAACGTTGAAATAAATGTTACGTTGCTTTGAAGTTAGGAAAGGTGACTAATGGCCGTGACATGACTCCATGTAAAAGCCAAGACAGTGTTGCGTCAGAAGTAGACGTGTCTCTTTTATTTTGCAGCATACAATCGCTAGAGGCCGAGGATGCCGGTACATACGTTTGTACCGCTACGAACCCATCTGGCTCTGCCACTGCTGTAGTTAACATTGCTACATCGACGCCCACGCCACCTGGTAAGAATGCGCTTCGATGGACATGCACAAGCTCTCGACTTGAGGTGTAACGGGCTCGATCGCATTACTGAACGTTATGTCTTCGACTGCCAGTTGTATCGAAGTAGTGCTAGGTGGACGTTGATTTAGGAGCGAGCCATAGAAAAATAACGACAGAATATTTACTTATTGAGACAGTGTCGGTGTCAGTTAGCCTTTAGACGTAGAATGTGCGTCCTAAAAATCAAACTAGTATCTCGGTGAGTTTGATAACAGTCGTCTTACAAATGGATTCGGATTTAAATGGGCCTATATTAATGCTATCAATGCCACTCCACGTTCTTCAATGAGGCACATGTGAGACGAGCAAGTGTTTGCCAATTAAAAGAGAAAGCATGAGTAGGAGTGTGTCCTAATACATGCATTTCTCTATGAGCTATGTAGTTGCGATCTCGTAAATGTATGTTGGGTTCCGGCAGCTGCAGTAGTGAGGTGGACGGAAAAAGAGTGAGGTGCAACAGGTTTTTAACCGGATACCTCTAAGGGTGCCAAAGGGTGAGCAGTTTTATCGAGCTGTGTCAGATGCGGTAAGCACGGATTAAGTCGGAAGTTTGTATGAAGTGACGAATTAGTTGATATGGATACTTGACATTACAATGAATACCTAGTACCAGCAACCGGATAGGATTTAAGGCGTCTATCTTGCCCGTTGTATTCGGTCCATGTGCAGAAGAGTCGTTTACCATTTGGAGCCCACGATGACTAGGACATATTTATTGTAGACACCAATTCTCCGACCAACATCACCGTGACACATACTGGAAGTACGACCATAGGTGGCACAATCCACTTCGTCTGCGAAGCGAACGGCAAACCGACTCCTACATATGTATGGACTAGACTGATCGGCACGAATTCAGTTTCCCTGCCCACCACGGCCGTCGTTGATGGCAACAAAGTCACGTAAGTAGACTGCACGAGCAGTTCCGGCAGTCGCTGACAAAAATAGAGGAAAGAGGTTGTGAACGTGGTTTACTTAGAAGGCTGAGTGACCGAGGTTGACAACTGGGAGTGAATTCCTGTCGAGTCTCTCTTTGCAGTTTTCATGCTGCCACCGCTTGTTAGTTGTACGTCATTGGCGTGTAAAACTTCAATCGTACGTATAAAGAGGACAGATTACGTTTCTTCTGTGCAAGCATTAATGCCGTACTTTTGCTTTATTGCCTTCAAAGTATTTAAAAGTGTTGCTTCATGTACTTGCTTAAAGGCTACTCTACTTGAAAAAGACCGTAAGTTTCTATTACTGTGACTGAAATCTAATTTGCTCAACGTAGGTATTTAAGGTGGCTAAGTGAACGTTGAAATAAATGTTACGTTGCTTTGAAGTTAGGAAAGGTGACTAATGGCCGTGACATGACTCCATGTAAAAGCCAAGACAGTGTTGCGTCAGAAGTAGACGTGTCTCTTTTATTTTGCAGCATACAATCGCTAGAGGCCGAGGATGCCGGTACATACGTTTGTACCGCTACGAACCCATCTGGCTCTGCCACTGCTGTAGTTAACATTGCTACATCGACGCCCACGCCACCTGGTAAGAATGCGCTTCGATGGACATGCACAAGCTCTCGACTTGAGGTGTAACGGGCTCGATCGCATTACTGAACGTTATGTCTTCGACTGCCAGTTGTATCGAAGTAGTGCTAGGTGGACGTTGATTTAGGAGCGAGCTATAGAAAAATAACGACAGAGAATTTACTTATTGAGACGGTGTCGGTGTCAGTGAGCCTTTAGACGTAGAATGTGCGTTCAAAAAATCAAACTAGTATCTCGGTGAGTTTGATAACAGTTGTCTTACAAATGGATTCGGATTTAAATGGCCTATATTAATGCTATCAATGCCACTCCACGTTCTTCAATGAGGCACATGTGAGACGGGCAAGTGTTAGCCAATTAAAAGAGAAAGCATGAGTAGGAGAGTGTCCTAATACATGCATTTCTCTATGAGCTATGTAGTTGCGATCTCGTAAATGTATGTTGGGTTCCGGCAGCTGCAGTAGTGAGGTGGACGGAAAAAGAGTGAGGTGCAACAGGTTTTTAACCGGATACCTGTAAGGGTGCCAAAGGGTGAGCAGTTTTATCGAGCTGTGTCAGATGCAGTAAGCACGGATTAAGTCGGAAGTTTGTATGAAGTGACGAATTAGTTGATATGGATACTTGACATTACAATGAATACCTAGTACCAGCAACCGGATAGGATTTAAGGCGTCTATCTTGCCCGTTGTATTCGGTCCATGTGCAGAAGAGTCGTTTACCATTTGGAGCCCACGATGACTAGGACATATTTATTGTAGACACCAATTCTCCGACCAACATCACCGTGACACATACTGGAAGTACGACCATAGGTGGCACAATCCACTTCGTCTGCGAAGCGAACGGCAAACCGACTCCTACATATGTATGGACTAGACTGATCGGCACGAATTCAGTTTCCCTGCCCACCACGGCCGTCGTTGATGGCAACAAAGTCACGTAAGTAGACTGCACGAGCAGTTCCGGCAGTCGCTGACAAAAAATAGAGGAAAGAGGTTGTGAACGTGGTTTACTTAGAAGGCTGAGTGACCGAGGTTGACAACTGGGAGTGAATTCCTGTCGAGTCTCTCTTTGCAGTTTTCATGCTGCCACCGCTTGTTAGTTGTACGTCATTGGCGTGTAAAACTTCAATCGTACGTATAAAGAGGACAGATTACGTTTCTTCTGTGCAAGCATTAATGCCGTACTTTTGCTTTATTGCCTTCAAAGTATTTAAAAGTGTTGCTTCATGTACTTGCTTAAAGGCTACTCTACTTGAAAAAGACCGTAAGTTTCTATTACTGTGACTGAAATCTAATTTGCTCAACGTAGGTATTTAAGGTGGCTAAGTGAACGTTGAAATAAATGTTACGTTGCTTTGAAGTTAGGAAAGGTGACTAATGGCCGTGACATGACTCCATGTAAAAGCCAAGACAGTGTTGCGTCAGAAGTAGACGTGTCTCTTTTATTTTGCAGCATACAATCGCTAGAGGCCGAGGATGCCGGTACATACGTTTGTACCGCTACGAACCCATCTGGCTCTGCCACTGCTGTAGTTAACATTGCTACATCAACGCCCACGCCACCTGGTAAGAATGCGCTTCGATGTACATGCAAATGCTCTCGACTTGAGGTGTAACGGGCTCGATCGCATTACTGAACGTTATGTCTTCGACTGCCAGTTGTATCGAAGTAGTGCTAGGTGGACGTTGATTTAGGAGCGAGCCATAGAAAAATAACGACAGAATATTTACTTATTGAGACAGTGTCGGTGTCAGTGAGCCTTTAGACGTAGAATGTGCGTTCCAAAAATCAAACTAGTATCTCGGTGAGTTTGATAACAGTCGTCTTACAAATGGATTCGGATTTAAATGGCCTATATTAATGCTATCAATGCCACTCCACGTTCTTCAATGAGGCACATGTGAGACGAGCAAGTGTTTGCCAATTAAAAGAGAAAGCATGAGTAGGAGTGTGTCCTAATACATGCATTTGTCTATAAGCTATGTAGTTGCGATCTCGTAAATGTATGTTGGGTTCCGGCAGCTGGAGTAGTGAGGTGGACGGAAAAAGAGTGAGGTGCAACAGGTTTTTAACCGGATACCTCTAAGGGTGCCAAACGGTGAGCAGTTTTATCGAGCTGTGTCAGATGCGGTAAGCACGGATTAAGTCGTAAGTTTGTATGAAGTGACGAATTAGTTGATATGGATACTTGACATTACAATGAATACCTAGTACCAGCAACCGGATAGGATTTAAGGCGTCTATCTTGCCCGTTGCATTCGGTCCATGTGCTGAAGAGTCGTTTACCATTTGGAGCCCACGATGACTAGGACATATTTATTGTAGACACCAATTCTCCGACCAACATCACCGTGACACATACTGGAAGTACGACCATAGGTGGCACAATCCACTTCGTCTGCGAAGCGAACGGCAAACCGACTCCTACATATGTATGGACTAGACTGATCGGCACGAATTCAGTTTCCCTGCCCACCACGGCCGTCGTTAATGGCAACAAAGTCACGTAAGTAGACTGCACGAGCAGTTCCGGCAGTCGTTGACAAAAATAGAGGAAAGAGGTTGTGAACGTGGTTTACTTAGAAGGCTGAGTGACCGAGGTTGACAACTGGGAGTGAATTCCTGTCGAGTCTCTCTTTGCAGTTTTCATGCTGCCACCGCTTGTTAGTTGTACGTCATTGGCGTGTAAAACTTCAATCGTACGTATAAAGAGGACAGATTACGTTTCTTCTGTGCAAGCATTAATGCCGTACTTTTGCTTTATTGCCTTCAAAGTATTTAAAAGTGTTGCTTCATGTACTTGCTTAAAGGCTACTCTACTTGAAAAAGACCGTAAGTTTCTATTACTGTGACTGAAATCTAATTTGCTCAACGTAGGTATTTAAGGTGGCTAAGTGAACGTTGAAATAAATGTTACGTTGCTTTGAAGTTAGGAAAGGTGACTAATGGCCGTGACATGACTCCATGTAAAAGCCAAGACAGTGTTGCGTCAGAAGTAGACGTGTCTCTTTTATTTTGCAGCATACAATCGCTAGAGGCCGAGGATGCCGGTACATACGTTTGTACCGCTACGAACCCATCTGGCTCTGCCACTGCTGTAGTTAACATTGCTACATCGACGCCCACGCCACCTGGTAAGAATGCCCTTCGATGGACATGCACTAGCTCTCGACTTGAGATGTAATGGGCTCGATCGCATTACTGAACGTTATGTCTTCGACTGCCAGTTGTATCGAAGTAGTGCTAGGTGGACGTTGATTTAGGAGCGAGCTATAGAAAAATAACGACAGAATATTTACTTATTGAGACGGTGTCGGTGTCAGTGAGCCTTTAGACGTAGAATGTGCGTTCAAAAAATCAAACTAGTATCTCGGTGAGTTTGATAACAGTTGTCTTACAAATGGATTCGGATTTAAATGGCCTATATTAATGCTATCAATGCCACTCCACGTTCTTCAATGAGGCACATGTGAGACGGGCAAGTGTTAGCCAATTAAAAGAGAAAGCATGAGTAGGAGAGTGTCCTAATACATGCATTTCTCTATGAGCTATGTAGTTGCGATCTCGTAAATGTATGTTGGGTTCCGGCAGCTGCAGTAGTGAGGTGGACGGAAAAAGAGTGAGGTGCAACAGGTTTTTAACCGGATACCTCTAAGGGTGCCAAAGGGTGAGCAGTTTTATCGAGCTGTGTCAGATGCGGTAAGCACGGATTAAGTCGGAAGTTTGTATGAAGTGACGAATTAGTTGATATGGATACTTGACATTACAATGAATACCTAGTACCAGCAACCGGATAGGATTTAAGGCGTCTATCTTGCCCGTTGTATTCGGTCCATGTGCAGAAGAGTCGTTTACCATTTGGAGCCCACGATGACTAGGACATATTTATTGTAGACACCAATTCTCCGACCAACATCACCGTGACACATACTGGAAGTACGACCATAGGTGGCACAATCCACTTCGTCTGCGAAGCGAACGGCAAACCGACTCCTACATATGTATGGACTAGACTGATCGGCACGAATTCAGTTTCCCTGCCCACCACGGCCGTCGTTGATGGCAACAAAGTCACGTAAGTAGACTGCACGAGCAGTTCCGGCAGTCGCTGACAAAAATAGAGGAAAGAGGTTGTGAACGTGGTTTACTTAGAAGGCTGAGTGACCGAGGTTGACAACTGGGAGTGAATTCCTGTCGAGTCTCTCTTTGCAGTTTTCATGCTGCCACCGCTTGTTAGTTGTATGTCATTGGCGTGTAAAACTTCAATCGTACGTATAAAGAGGACAGATTACGTTTCTTCTGTGCAAGCATTAATGCCGTACTTTTGCTTTATTGCCTTCAAAGTATTTAAAAGTGTTGCTTCATGTACTTGCTTAAAGGCTACTCTACTTGAAAAAGACCGTAAGTTTCTATTACTGTGACTGAAATCTAATTTGCTCAACGTAGGTATTTAAGGTGGCTAAGTGAACGTTGAAATAAATGTTACGTTGCTTTGAAGTTAGGAAAGGTGACTAATGGCCGTGACATGACTCCATGTAAAAGCCAAGACAGTGTTGCGTCAGAAGTAGACGTGTCTCTTTTATTTTGCAGCATACAATCGCTAGAGGCCGAGGATGCCGGTACATACGTTTGTACCGCTACGAACCCATCTGGCTCTGCCACTGCTGTAGTTAACATTGCTACATCGACGCCCACGCCACCTGGTAAGAATGCCCTTCGATGGACATGCACAAGCTCTCGACTTGAGGTGTAACGGGCTCGATCGCATTACTGAACGTTATGTCTTCGACTGCCAGTTGTATCGAAGTAGTGCTAGGTGGACGTTGATTTAGGAGCGAGCCATAGAAAAATAACGACAGAATATTTACTTATTGAGACGGTGTCGGTGTCAGTGAGCCTTTAGACGTAGAATGTGCGTTCCAAAAATCAAACTAGTATCTCGGTGAGTTTGAAAACAGTTGTCTTACAAATGGATTCGGATTTAGATGGCCTATACTAATGCTATCAATGCCACTCCACGTTCTTCAATGAGGCACATGTGAGACGAGCAAGTGTTTGCCAATTAAAAGAGAAAGCATGAGTAGGAGAGTGTCCTAATACATGCATTTCTCTATGAGCTATGTAGTTGCGATCTCGTAAATGTATGTTGGGTTCCGGCAGCTGCAGTAGTGAGGTGGACGGAAAAAGAGTGAGGTGCAACAGGTTTTTAACCGGATACCTCTAAGGGTGCCAAAGGGTGAGCAGTTTTATCGAGCTGTGTCAGATGCGGTAAGCACGGATTAAGTCGGAAGTTTGTATGAAGTGACGAATTAGTTGATATGGATACTTGACATTACAATGAATACCTAGTACCAGCAACCGGATAGGATTTAAGGCGTCTATCTTGCCCGTTGTATTCGGTCCATGTGCAGAAGAGTCGTTTACCATTTGGAGCCCACGATGACTAGGACATATTTATTGTAGACACCAATTCTCCGACCAACATCACCGTGACACATACTGGAAGTACGACCATAGGTGGCACAATCCACTTCGTCTGCGAAGCGAACGGCAAACCGACTCCTACATATGTATGGACTAGACTGATCGGCACGAATTCAGTTTCCCTGCCCACCACGGCCGTCGTTGATGGCAACAAAGTCACGTAAGTAGACTGCACGAGCAGTTCCGGCAGTCGCTGACAAAAATAGAGGAAAGAGGTTGTGAACGTGGTTTACTTAGAAGGCTGAGTGACCGAGGTTGACAACTGGGAGTGAATTCCTGTCGAGTCTCTCTTTGCAGTTTTCATGCTGCCACCGCTTGTTAGTTGTACGTCATTGGCGTGTAAAACTTCAATCGTACGTATAAAGAGGACAGATTACGTTTCTTCTGTGCAAGCATTAATGCCGTACTTTTGCTTTATTGCCTTCAAAGTATTTAAAAGTGTTGCTTCATGTACTTGCTTAAAGGCTACTCTACTTGAAAAAGACCGTAAGTTTCTATTACTGTGACTGAAATCTAATTTGCTCAACGTAGGTATTTAAGGTGGCTAAGTGAACGTTGAAATAAATGTTACGTTGCTTTGAAGTTAGGAAAGGTGACTAATGGCCGTGACATGACTCCATGTAAAAGCCAAGACAGTGTTGCGTCAGAAGTAGACGTGTCTCTTTTATTTTGCAGCATACAATCGCTAGAGGCCGAGGATGCCGGTACATACGTTTGTACCGCTACGAACCCATCTGGCTCTGCCACTGCTGTAGTTAACATTGCTACATCGACGCCCACGCCACCTGGTAAGAATGCGCTTCGATGGACATGCACAATGCTCTCGACTTGAGGTGTAACGGGCTCGATCGCATTACTGAACGTTATGTCTTCGACTGCCAGTTGTATCGAAGTAGTGCTAGGTGGACGTTGATTTAGGAGCGAGCCATAGAAAAATAACGACAGAATATTTACTTATTGAGACGTGTCGGTGTCAGTGAGCCTTTAGACGTAGAATGTGCGTTCCAAAAATCAAACTAGTATCTCGGTGAGTTTGATAACAGTTGTCTTACAAATGGATTCGGATTTAAATGGCCTATATTAATGCTATCAATGCCACTCCACGTTCTTCAATGAGGCACATGTGAGACGGGCAAGTGTTAGCCAATTAAAAGAGAAAGCATGAGTAGGAGTCCGGCAGCTGCAGTAGTGAGGTGGACGGAAAAAGAGTGAGGTGCAACAGGTTTTTAACCGGATACCTCTAAGGGTGCCAAAGGGTGAGCAGTTTTATCGAGCTGTGTCAGATGCGGTAAGCACGGATTAAGTCGGAAGTTTGTATGAAGTGACGAATTAGTTGATATGGATACTTGACATTACAATGAATACCTAGTACCAGCAACCGGATAGGATTTAAGGCGTCTATCTTGCCCGTTGTATTCGGTCCATGTGCAGAAGAGTCGTTTACCATTTGGAGCCCACGATGACTAGGACATATTTATTGTAGACACCAATTCTCCGACCAACATCACCGTGACACATACTGGAAGTACGACCATAGGTGGCACAATCCACTTCGTCTGCGAAGCGAACGGCAAACCGACTCCTACATATGTATGGACTAGACTGAACGGCACGAAATCAGTTTCCCTGCCCACCACGGCCGTCGTTGATGGCAACAAAGTCACGTGAGTAGACTGCACGAGCAGTTCCGGCAGTCGCTGACCAAAATAGAGGAAAGAGGTTGTGAACGTGGTTTACTTAGAAGGCTGAGTGACCGAGGTTGACAACTGGGAGTGAATTCGTGTCGAGTCTCTCTTTGCAGTTTTCATGCTGCCACCGCTTGTTAGTTGTACGTCATTGGCGTGTAAAACTTCAATCGTACGTATAAAGAGGACAGATTACGTTTCTTCTGTGCAAGCATTAATGCCGTACTTTTGCTTTATTGCCTTCAAAGTATTTAAAAGTGTTGCTTCATGTACTTGCTTAAAGGCTACTCTACTTGAAAAAGACCGTAAGTTTCGTATTACTGTGACTGAAATCTAATTTGCTCAACGTAGGTATTTAAGGTGGCTAAGTGAACGTTGAAATAAATGTTACGTTGCTTTGAAGTTAGGAAAGGTGACTAATGGCCGTGACATGACTCCATGTAAAAGCCAAGACAGTGTTGCGTCAGAAGTAGACGTGTCTCTTTTATTTGCAGCAGCATACAATCGCTAGAGGCCGAGGATGCCGGTACATACGTTTGTACCGCTACGAACCCATCTGGCTCTGCCACTGCTGTAGTTAACATTGCTACATCGACGCCCACGCCACCTGGTAAGAATGCGCTTCGATGGACATGCACAAGCTCTCGACTTGAGGTGTAACGGGCTCGATCGCATTACTGAACGTTATGTCTTCGACTGCCAGTTGTATCGAAGTAGTGCTAGGTAGGTGGACGTTGATTTAGGAGCGAGCCATAGAAAAATAACGACAGAATATTTACTTATTGAGACAGTGTCGGTGTCAGTGAGCCTTTAGACGTAGAATGTGCGTTCCAAAAATCAAACTAGTATCTCGGTGAGTTTGAAAACAGTTGTCTTACAAATGGATTCGGATTTAGATGGCCTATATTAATGCTATCAATGCCACTCCACGTTCTTCAATGAGGCACATGTGAGACGAGCAAGTGTTTGCCAATTAAAAGAGAAAGCATGAGTAGGAGAGTGTCCTAATACATGCATTTCTCTATGAGCTATGTAGTTGCGATCTCGTAAATGTATGTTGGGTTCCGGCAGCTGCAGTAGTGAGGTGGACGGAAAAAGAGTGAGGTGCAACAGGTTTTTAACCGGATACCTCTAAGGGTGCCAAAGGGTGAGCAGTTTTATCGAGCTGTGTCAGATGCGGTAAGCACGGATTAAGTCGGAAGTTTGTATGAAGTGACGAATTAGTTGATATGGATACTTGACATTACAATGAATACCTAGTACCAGCAACCGGATAGGATTTAAGGCGTCTATCTTGCCCGTTGTATTCGGTCCATGTGCAGAAGAGTCGTTTACCATTTGGAGCCCACGATGACTAGGACATATTTATTGTAGACACCAATTCTCCGACCAACATCACCGTGACACATACTGGAAGTACGACCATAGGTGGCACAATCCACTTCGTCTGCGAAGCGAACGGCAAACCGACTCCTACATATGTATGGACTAGACTGATCGGCACGAATTCAGTTTCCCTGCCCACCACGGCCGTCGTTGATGGCAACAAAGTCACGTAAGTAGACTGCACGAGCAGTTCCGGCAGTAGCTGACAAAAAAATAGAGGAAAGAGGTTGTGAACGTGGTTTACTTAGAAGGCTGAGTGACCGAGGTTGACAACTGGGAGTGAATTCCTGTCGAGTCTCTCTTTGCAGTTTTCATGCTGCCACCGCTTGTTAGTTGTACGTCATTGGCGTGTAAAACTTCAATCGTACGTATAAAGAGGACAGATTACGTTTCTTCTGTGCAAGCATTAATGCCGTACTTTTGCTTTATTGCCTTCAAAGTATTTAAAAGTGTTGCTTCATGTACTTGCTTAAAGGCTACTCTACTTGAAAAAGACCGTAAGTTTCGTATTACTGTGACTGAAATCTAATTTGCTCAACGTAGGTATTTAAGGTGGCTAAGTGAACGTTGAAATAAATGTTACGTTGCTTTGAAGTTAGGAAAGGTGACTAATGGCCGTGACATGACTCCATGTAAAAGCCATGACAGTGTTGCGTCAGAAGTAGACGTGTCTCTTTTATTTTGCAGCATACAATCGCTAGAGGCCGAGGATGCCGGTACATACGTTTGTACCGCTACGAACCCATCTGGCTCTGCCACTGCTGTAGTTAACATTGCTACATCGACGCCCACGCCACCTGGTAAGAATGCGCTTCGATGGACATGCACAAGCTCTCGACTTGAGGTGTAACGGGCTCGATCGCATTACTGAACGTTATGTCTTCGACTGCCAGTTGTATCGAAGTAGTGCTAGGTGGACGTTGATTTAGGAGCGAGCCATAGAAAAATAACGACAGAATATTTACTTATTGAGACGGTGTCGATGTCAGTGAGCCTTTAGACGTAGAATGTGCGTTCCAAAAATCAAACTAGTATCTCGGTGAGTTTGAAAACAGTTGTCTTACAAATGGATTCGGATTTAGATGGCCTATACTAATGCTATCAATGCCACTCCACGTTCTTCAATGAGGCACATGTGAGACGAGCAAGTGTTTGCCAATTAAAAGAGAAAGCATGAGTAGGAGAGTGTCCTAATACATGCATTTCTCTATGAGCTATGTAGTTGCGATCTCGTAAATGTATGTTGGGTTCCGGCAGCTGCAGTAGTGAGGTGGACGGAAAAAGAGTGAGGTGCAACAGGTTTTTAACCGGATACCAGTAAGGCTGCCAAAGGGTGAGCAGTTTTATCGAGCTGTGTCAGATGCAGTAAGCACGGATTAAGTCGGAAGTTTGTATGAAGTGACGAATTAGTTGATTTGGATACTTGACATTACAATGAATACCTAGTACCAGCAACCGGATAGGATTTAAGGCGTCTATCTTGCCCGTTGCATTCGGTCCATGTGCTGAAGAGTCGTTTACCATTTGGAGCCCACGATGACTAGGACATATTTATTGTAGACACCAATTCTCCGACCAACATCACCGTGACACATACTGGAAGTACGACCATAGGTGGCACAATCCACTTCGTCTGCGAAGCGAACGGCAAACCGACTCCTACATATGTATGGACTAGACTGATCGGCACGAATTCAGTTTCCCTGCCCACCACGGCCGTCGTTAATGGCAACAAAGTCACGTAAGTAGACTGCACGAGCAGTTCCGGCAGTCGTTGACAAAAATAGAGGAAAGAGGTTGTGAACGTGGTTTACTTAGAAGGCTGAGTGACCGAGGTTGACAACTGGGAGTGAATTCCTGTCGAGTCTCTCTTTGCAGTTTTCATGCTGCCACCGCTTGTTAGTTGTACGTCATTGGCGTGTAAAACTTCAATCGTACGTATAAAGAGGACAGATTACGTTTCTTCTGTGCAAGCATTAATGCCGTACTTTTGCTTTATTGCCTTCAAAGTATTTAAAAGTGTTGCTTCATGTACTTGCTTAAAGGCTACTCTACTTGAAAAAGACCGTAAGTTTCGTATTACTGTGACTGAAATCTAATTTGCTCAACGTAGGTATTTAAGGTGGCTAAGTGAACGTTGAAATAAATGTTACGTTGCTTTGAAGTTAGGAAAGGTGACTAATGGCCGTGACATGACTCCATGTAAAAGCCAAGACAGTGTTGCGTCAGAAGTAGACGTGTCTCTTTTATTTTGCAGCATACAATCGCTAGAGGCCGAGGATGCCGGTACATACGTTTGTACCGCTACGAACCCATCTGGCTCTGCCACTGCTGTAGTTAACATTGCTACATCGACGCCCACGCCACCTGGTAAGAATGCCCTTCGATGGACATGCACTAGCTCTCGACTTGAGGTAACGGGGCTCGATCGCATTACTGAACGTTATGTCTTCGACTGCCAGTTGTATCGAAGTAGTGCTAGGTGGACGTTGATTTAGGAGCGAGCCATAGAAAAATAACGACAGAATATTTACTTATTGAGACGGTGTCGGTGTCAGTGAGCCTTTAGACGTAGAATGTGCGTTCCAAAAATCAAACTAGTATCTCGGTGAGTTTGAAAACAGTTGTCTTACAAATGGATTCGGATTTAGATGGCCTATACTAATGCTATCAATGCCACTCCACGTTCTTCAATGAGGCACATGTGAGACGAGCAAGTGTTTGCCAATTAAAAGAGAAAGCATGAGTAGGAGAGTGTCCTAATACATGCATTTCTCTATGAGCTATGTAGTTGCGATCTCGTAAATGTATGTTGGGTTCCGGCAGCTGCAGTAGTGAGGTGGACGGAAAAAGAGTGAGGTGCAACAGGTTTTTAACCGGATACCTCTAAGGGTGCCAAAGGGTGAGCAGTTTTATCGAGCTGTGTCAGATGCGGTAAGCACGGATTAAGTCGGAAGTTTGTATGAAGTGACGAATTAGTTGATATGGATACTTGACATTACAATGAATACCTAGTACCAGCAACCGGATAGGATTTAAGGCGTCTATCTTGCCCGTTGTATTCGGTCCATGTGCAGAAGAGTCGTTTACCATTTGGAGCCCACGATGACTAGGACATATTTATTGTAGACACCAATTCTCCGACCAACATCACCGTGACACATACTGGAAGTACGACCATAGGTGGCACAATCCACTTCGTCTGCGAAGCGAACGGCAAACCGACTCCTACATATGTATGGACTAGACTGATCGGCACGAATTCAGTTTCCCTGCCCACCACGGCCGTCGTTGATGGCAACAAAGTCACGTAAGTAGACTGCACGAGCAGTTCCGGCAGTCGCTGACAAAAATAGAGGAAAGAGGTTGTGAACGTGGTTTACTTAGAAGGCTGAGTGACCGAGGTTGACAACTGGGAGTGAATTCCTGTCGAGTCTCTCTTTTGCAGTTTTCATGCTGCCACCGCTTGTTAGTTGTACGTCATTGGCGTGTAAAACTTCAATCGTACGTATAAAGAGGACAGATTACGTTTCTTCTGTGCAAGCATTAATGCCGTACTTTTGCTTTATTGCCTTCAAAGTATTTAAAAGTGTTGCTTCATGTACTTGCTTAAAGGCTACTCTACTTGAAAAAGACCGTAAGTTTCTATTACTGTGACTGAAATCTAATTTGCTCAACGTAGGTATTTAAGGTGGCTAAGTGAACGTTGAAATAAATGTTACGTTGCTTTGAAGTTAGGAAAGGTGACTAATGGCCGTGTGACATGACTCCATGTAAAAGCCAAGACAGTGTTGCGTCAGAAGTAGACGTGTCTCTTTTATTTTGCAGCATACAATCGCTAGAGGCCGAGGATGCCGGTACATACGTTTGTACCGCTACGAACCCATCTGGCTCTGCCACTGCTGTAGTTAACATTGCTACATCGACGCCCACGCCACCTGGTAAGAATGCGCTTCGATGGACATGCTAAAGCTCTCGACTTGAGGTGTAACGGGCTCGATCGCATTACTGAACGTTATGTCTTCGACTGCCAGTTGTATCGAAGTAGTGCTAGGTGGACGTTGATTTAGGAGCGAGCCATAGAAAAATAACGACAGAATATTTACTTATTGAGACGGTGTCGGTGTCAGTGAGCCTTTAGACGTAGAATGTGCGTTCCAAAAATCAAACTAGTATCTCGGTGAGTTTGAAAACAGTTGTCTTACAAATGGATTCGGATTTATATGGCCTATATTAATGCTATCAATGCCACTCCACGTTCTTCAATGAGGCACATGTGAGACGAGCAAGTGTTTGCCAATTAAAAGAGAAAGCATGAGTAGGAGAGTGTCCTAATAAATGCATTTCTCTATGAGCTATTTAGTTGCGATCTTGTAAATGTATGTTGGGTTCCGGCAGCTGCAGTAGTGAGGTGGACGGAAAAAGAGTGAGGTGCAACAGGTTTTTAACCGGATACGTTTAAGGGTGCCAAAGGGTGAGCAGTTTTATCGAGCTGTGTCAGATGCGGTAAGCACGGATTAAGTCGGAAGTTTGTATGAAGTGACGAATTAGTTGATTTGGATACTTGACATTACAATGAATACCTAGTACCAGCAACCGGATTGGATTTAAGGCGTCTATCTTGCCCGTTGTATTCGGTCCATGTGCAGAAGAGTCGTTTACCATTTGGAGCCCACGATGACTAGGACATATTTATTGTAGACACCAATTCTCCGACCAACATCACCGTGACACATACTGGAAGTACGACCATAGGTGGCACAATCCACTTCGTCTGCGAAGCGAACGGCAAACCGACTCCTACATATGTATGGACTAGACTGATCGGCACGAATTCAGTTTCCCTGCCCACCACGGCCGTCGTTGATGGCAACAAAGTCACGTAAGTAGACTGCACGAGCAGTTCCGGCAGTCGCTGACCAAAATAGAGGAAAGAGGTTGTGAACGTGGTTTACTTAGAAGGCTGAGTGACCGAGGTTGACAACTGGGAGTGAATTCCTTTCGAGTCTCTCTTTGCAGTTTTCATGCTGCCACCGCTTGTTAGTTGTACGTCATTGGCGTGTAAAACTTCAATCGTACGTATAAAGAGGACAGATTACGTTTCTTCTGTGCAAGCATTAATGCCGTACTTTTGCTTTATTGCCTTCAAAGTATTTAAAAGTGTTGCTTCATGTACTTGCTTAAAGGCTACTCTACTTGAAAAAGACCGTAAGTTTCTATTACTGTGACTGAAATCTAATTTGCTCAACGTAGGTATTTAAGGTGGCTAAGTGAACGTTGAAATAAATGTTACGTTGCTTTGAAGTTAGGAAAGGTGACTAATGGCCGTGACATGACTCCATGTAAAAGCCAAGACAGTGTTGCGTCAGAAGTAGACGTGTCTCTTTTATTTTGCAGCATACAATCGCTAGAGGCCGAGGATGCCGGTACATACGTTTGTACCGCTACGAACCCATCTGGCTCTGCCACTGCTGTAGTTAACATTGCTACATCGACGCCCACGCCACCTGGTAAGAATGCGCTTCGATGTACATGCAAATGCTCTCGACTTGAGGTGTAACGGGCTCGATCGCATTACTGAACGTTATGTCTTCGACTGCCAGTTGTATCGAAGTAGTGCTAGGTGGACGTTGATTTAGGAGCGAGCCATAGAAAAATAACGACAGAATATTTACTTATTGAGACAGTGTCGGTGTCAGTGAGCCTTTAGACGTAGAATGTGCGTTCCAAAAATCAAACTAGTATCTCGGTGAGTTTAAAAACAGTTGTCTTACAAATGGATTCGGATTTAAATGGCCTATATTAATGCTATCAATGCCACTCCACGTTCTTCAATGAGGCACATGTGAGACGAGCAAGTGTTTGCCAATTAAAAGAGAAAGCATGAGTAGGAGTGTGTCCTAATACATGCATTTCTCTATGAGCTATGTAGTTGCGATCTCGTAAATGTATGTTGGGTTCCGGCAGCTGCAGTAGTGAGGTGGACGGAAAAAGAGTGAGGTGCAACAGGTTTTTAACCGGATACCTCTAAGGGTGCCAAAGGGTGAGCAGTTTTATCGAGCTGTGTCAGATGCGGTAAGCACGGATTAAGTCGGAAGTTTGTATGAAGTGACGAATTAGTTGATTTGGATACTTGACATTACAATGAATACCTAGTACCAGCAACCGGATTGGATTTAAGGCGTCTATCTTGCCCGTTGTATTCGGTCCATGTGCAGAAGAGTCGTTTACCATTTGGAGCCCACGATGACTAGGACATATTTATTGTAGACACCAATTCTCCGACCAACATCACCGTGACACATACTGGAAGTACGACCATAGGTGGCACAATCCACTTCGTCTGCGAAGCGAACGGCAAACCGACTCCTACATATGTATGGACTAGACTGATCGGCACGAATTCAGTTTCCCTACCCGCCACGGCCGTCGTTGATGGCAACAAAGTCACGTAAGTAGACTGCACGAGCAGTTCCGGCAGTCGCTGACCAAAATAGAGGAAAGAGGTTGTGAACGTGGTTTACTTAGAAGGCTAAGTGACCGAGGTTGACAACTGGGAGTGAATTCCTGTCGAGTCTCTCTTTGCAGTTTTCATGCTGCCACCACTTGTTAGTTGTACGTCATTGGCGTGTAAAACTTCAATCGTACGTATAAAGAGGACAGATTACGTTTCTTCTGTGCAAGCAATAATGCCGTACTTTTGCTTTATTGCCTTTTAAGTATTTAAAAGTGTTGCTTCATGTACATGCTTGAAGGCTACTCCACTTGAAAAAGACCGTAAGTTTCGTATTACTGTGACTGAAATCTAATTTGCTCAACGTAGGTATTTAAGGTGGCTTAGTGAAAGTTGAAAGTAGTGTTACGTTGCTTTGATAACTGGGAGTGAATTTCTGTCGAGTCTCTCTCTGCAGTTTTCATGCTGCTACCGCTTGTTAGTGTTACGTCATTGGCATGTAAAACTTTAATCGTACGTTTAAAGAGGACAGATTACGTCTCTTCTGTGCAAGCATTGTTGCCGTACTTTTGCTTTATTGCCTTCAAAGTATTTAAAAGTGTTGCTTCATGTACATTTGTGAAGGCTTCTCTACTTGAAAAAGACCGTAAGTTTCGTATTAATGTGACTGAAATCTAGTTTGCTCAACGTAGGTATTTAAGGTGGCTAAGTGAACGTTGAAATTATTGTTACGTTGCTTTGAAGTTAGTATAGGTGACTAATGGCCGTGACATGCCTCCATGTAAAAGCCGAGACAGTGTTGCGTCAGAAGTAGACGTGTCTCTTTTATTTTGCAGCATACAATCGCTAGAGGCCGATGATGCTGGTACATACGTTTGTACCGCTACGAACCCATCTGGCTCTGCCACTGCTGTAGTTAACATTGCTACATCGACGCCCACGCCACCTGGTAAGAATGCGCTTCGATGGACATGCACAAGCTCTCGACTTGAGGTGTAACGGGCTCGATCGCATTACTGAACGTGATGTCTTCGACTGCCAGTTGTATCGAAGTAGTGCTAGGTGGACGTTGATTTAGGAGCGAGCCATAGAATAAAAACGACAGAATATTTACTTATTGAGACGGTGTCGGTGTCATTGAGCCTTTACACGTAGAATGTGCGTTCCAAAAATCAGTTAAGTATCTTGGTGAGTTTGAAAACAGTTGTATTACAAATGTACTCGGATTCAGATTGCCTGGGGCAATGCTATTAAAGATGCTCTATGTTCTTCGATGAGGCACATGTGAGACGAGCAAGTGTTGGCCAATTAAGAAAGAAAGCATGAGTCGGAGAGTGTCCTAATACATGCATTTATCTACGGGCTATACGGAGTTTGCTACATGTAGAAACAAGTTATTGCGTAAGTCATAAGTGATGTCTGGTTTCTTGGTTACGTGGTATGCGAAACATATTTGTTCGCTGGATAACGACCGGATTCACGTTGCCCTAAGCTTTCTTGATTACGGAACATAAAGACCTAAGACTTGTGATGACCAATACGACAAGATGCGTTTCTACTAAATCATACATATAACTTCTTTGGCTGGCTTGAAAAAGCAGAGTTGAACTGAAATATGAAGTTTCACTCAAAAAATGAAGTTTTCACCTCCTGATACAATTGACATGGTTCCAACGTAGTATGTAGACCGTGCTGGATAAAACTCAACAGAATGTATCTAAACAAGTTTCCAGTTGTTCGTCGATTCACCAACGAATGATCAATTGTAATGCACGCCTCATACGATGGAGAGATCGGTACTTTTATTGATAAATTGTGTGCCTTTGATTAATAGTTGGGTTAGAAGTCGTTTGCATAACCATTGTTTGTAATGCATGGAAGTCGGGAGATATTCCGATCCTAGTTTTAACACATGTGTTTTTTTTAATGCACACTGAACACATATTTATTGGTCGGAATTTGTTAGAAGCATTTTCTTGACATTTCCTTTTTAGGCTGCTTGGTTATACCCTCGGCGTAGATTAGCCCAGTCTGCAGCTGCTTGGGGTCGGGCATTTGCGATTCAAATCGGCTCGAGTAAAGCATTTAATTTGGAATGTGAAAATATAAACTGTTGGAGATGCAGGTCCGAATGATTTTTAAATTAACTTGATACTCTCTTTGATGCACCTCTCCGTCAATTTGGAGGTATTTTAAGCACTTCTTCGGCGAGCCATATAGAATACATTAAGCTGACCGTTTAAAGGTAGTATTTACATATTCATTCTCTATCAAGGTTGTGTGGTTTTTCAAGCCCATCTCCCATGATTTTGCTCACTTATATTAGGCATGCTTCAAAGGTTTTTACGGCTGTCTAGCCCTAACAAATTCGTCACGGAGTGGTGCACAGTTTTGAGCTCAATAAGATCTAGATACTTTATTTTGCAGACACTAATCAACCAACAACTGTCAGTGTGACATATAGCGGAAGTACGACCATTGGTGGCATCATTACCCTTAATTGCGAATCCGACGGCTCACCAGCTCCCATTTACACTTGGACCAGACTGAATGGTTCAGATTTAGTACCTTTGCCAATTTCTGCTGTCATCGATGGCAAGAAAATCACGTAAGTAGGACACACAAGCTGCATGGTAATCTCAGTCGGTGCAAATGAACTTTAATAAAACACTCGATTAATCGTTAGAATAAAAATAGATAAGGAGACAACGTTGTCAGTGATCGTCTCTACTATGACAATATTCTATAATTCGAGACCAGTTTTAAACGAAATTGATTTAAAGTCAGTTTTCGTTAGTACTATTGCCCCATATCGGTTTGTGAGGATATTTGCTTTTAGCAGCTTTTTATTGTAGCTGGCCAGTATGCCATTGGCACCTCGTTCATTTGAATAGTAAGCTAAGCTGACAGATTCTTGTTTGTAGAAGGTATAGCCATCTGTAAGAATTTTTATTTAGGTCCTTAAATCGTTGTTGAAATTATAGGGTTTGATATTTTCAAGTTCTCATACGTAGCGAGCCCATTAAAAATTTAGTAGTTTCAGTCGATTGGTACCGTGCATGTCTTTTCTCAGCCTTGTGGCTGTGTAAATCTTTATATTAAGCTTTTTATGCATAGATTATTGGGCCAAAGCATCCACCCATATAAGTGCTGATTACTGTTGTTATAAATAACAATCGACCTGACCCTACTGCCTTTTAGTGCCAGCTCATGCAGACCAGGCTAAAAAAGTTCATGCAATTTTGGTTTGGCTTGTATATTGGATTCACGCTTTGCAGAATCCCTTCCCTGCGGAGCGAGGACGCAGGCACTTACATTTGCGGTGCTCAGAATCCATCAGGTTCAGCCACAGGGGGCATTACTTTCGTTATAACCGAGAGTGGTAAGGACATTTGCTGCTGCATTTGCAAATATTTTTGTGGAAGTCAACTTTTCAATTTTTTCATTTCACGGCTGTACGCACAAGGGTGGTTACTAAACCATTTAAACTAGCTGACTGAATGATCAGTGTAGGAATACATTTTTTGCCAGCTTAACCCCTTTGAATATTATCTTTCTTTTATTTCTCACGCAATAAAGCGCAACCACGAACTTACTTATCTGAAAAAACGTACTATATTACTTTGGAAATTTATATTCAGAACCTCTTATTACCATTAAAACAAGTTAGCAAACTTACCAATAGAATCATGTCTTTCCAAGTGAATGTGAAAATTTAATATAGCTTGCCGTCAGAACTGGAATACTTGCTGTTGAATGCCCATGCACGCATTTAAAGTAAATAAAAAGTATTCTAGAGTGGAGCTTGAACCTACCGAGCCTATATTTTCTCTCTGCGTTACGACCAGTCGCCAAAGCCAAGCATGGCAGTTAGCACTGGCCAGCTCACACCTGTATCTGTCAAGTTATGCAATTGCGGCTTTCATCACTTCTTTGTTACGCCATATTGAGATACTATTGCTTTCATCGACGGCATCTTGTGATGCTAGAGTCTCTTTGGCTGGGCGACGCCTGGCAAAGGCACTAACTATCATGGACGGGCTCATTGTAGAAACCGAAGCTCCAATTCGTGTCGACGTGACTGCAAGTGGAAGTGCAGTCGCTAGTGGAGGCATCACCTTTGGTGGTACCCTCAACCTACTTTGCGTGGCCAATGGCAAGCCGATTCCTAGCTATACATGGAGCAGATTTAAAGGCTTGCAGTCCGTCGCATTGCCAGCTACGGCCATCATAGACGGCAACACGATTTCGTAAGTGCACATCCCGATCAGTCAACATTTGCTTTGGGATTGACCAACAAATGCAAAGAATAATTCTTTTTTAATTGATTGGGAAATATAGCAAGAAAAGCAGGGTGCAATTTTCTTATACAAAAATATCGCCTCTAATGATTTAGTGGTGAGAGTGATCCTGAATAATTGGCTACGAATTGAATGATATGCAGCGGTGAATTACCAATCGTACATAATCCAAAATACTTCATTATTGATAAAATGGCTTTGATTCGATGCCTTCCATTATGGCGTTAATGTACATTAGCATTGCCATTTCAGATATCGGGATGGTTGCCGTGCATTACAATCTGGAGTAGGCTGACAGTAGCTTGACTTAAATAATGAATTCTTTAATCCCGTGAAAAATTTGCTAGCTAAATAGTTATAAATCACTTGGTTCAATGTTCACTCGCCCTGTAAGCACCTACATTTTGTGATTTATTAAGTTTTAAAGTTGATTTCATGAATTGGAATATTCGGGAGAAAGGGTGAGTAGTGGGAAATAATGTCCTTAAAATGTGGGATATTTCATCTCTATTTGTAATCTGTAAAATGACTTCAACTGATAGAGTAATTTGCGCATAAACTGATGCCATCGACGAAATTAGTATTGGAAATTTTTGGATGCTATATCAGCTTTAATAGAGACCTTAATACGTTCTTGGATAGTCGTGGTCATTGATCAACTGCTGAATGATTCCATCATTAAAATCTGGATAATCTTTAGATTACAGGCTATTTAAGTTAAGTCATTGAACAGACGCCTATCACTTGGCTCTTCATCCAGCTAACAAATAAGTTCTAAAAAGCAATTTTTCAGGGACTGAATAATAAAGCATACAAATTATTGTAAAGCTTATGGCCATTTTGATAGGTGAATCTTAAATACTTAATAATCCTAAATAATATATTTAATATAAATTCTTAAATAATTTACTAATACTATCTTAAATACTTAAATAATAATAAAATATATAATAAATCTAAAAAATAATATCTTAAATAATAATCTATAAATCTTTAATATTAAGATTTAAATAAATCTTTAATACTGACAGAGGTATACAACGTAGTGTGGAAATGAAGATATAGGCATAGCTGAATCCGGTAGAAATTTAAGAACCCTAGGCCAATCCGCTCACTATTAGCCTAGTCATTAGGTATAATTGCATGTAAGTTGATAATTATTCTAATAAGGACCAATAATTTTTCCACGCGTACAATTCTACTTTCTATTAGATTTAGTTGTTCTTGACCACTATTTGTAAAAGCAAGTGACTGCGTACTAGTATCTGCAAAAATGCTACTTCAGGCAAGCTCCGTGATTTTGACAACCGGGTTTGAGCTTTCCAGTTGCATGAAGCGTAGGCAGTTCTCGATGCTGTTTAGGTCTGCCCATGTAGTTACTCCAGCGATTATGTAAGTATTTAGTTACGTTATAAACAAGGTAGCCTTTTTTTGACTCTCCTTAATGCCATGTCTAACACATCACACTTCTTCTGTCAATGCTTCACTGTATCCAATTTTATTTTCTGAAAGTTCGTCAGTCGAGTTTGCAGGTTATTCGCCCACTTTCAGCAATCAGCCTAGTCGACCTCTCCTTGCTCGTCCAGCGCGCTCCTACCTCACTTGCTCAACGGCTTCTTTCGAAGTGCCATTTGCTTGCTCTAGTTTAGAATATTTTGATCGTCAGGCCTTCGACTCGCAGGCAACAGCACGTGCTCTGTTGCTACCGGCTTGCTGCCCACAACATGTTTTGAGGTTGCAGCAGCATTTACATTATGTCCAAGGAGTAAGGATAAAGGCGCATCGGATCTCATGCAAAGTTCTCTATGCCCAAGCAACATTAGCGTTCCTTGTTCTGATAATCTTTTCACCATAAATAGTTCAGTGATGTGGTCATTGCTAGTGGTCTCATCAACAGGTGTCGTGAGTCTTGTCATGCTCGCTTTTGCATACCTTCCTAAGCCTGCTATCTGTTTGCTTTTTTTTCACGCTTGTTACAATAGCATAAATAAACATTAAATACGTATTCCCCTTCGGCCAGTTGTAAAGCGTCTGGATTGAGATGGGGTTCTCTCAGGACGCCTTACCTAAGACCCATTGTCTGAATATACTATTACGCTAAGCTGAAATATGAAAGCTTATTTCACTCCTACTTTGTAGAATACCTTCTCTACAGGACGAAGATACTGGCATATACTTATGCAGTGCACAAAACCCATCCGGTTCAGCCACTGGAGGCATAAAAATTGCTCAAACTACCTCCGGTAAAGATGCAACGCTTACCTAAAGTTTTAGGCAAACCCTATTGCATCAAGTGCAAATGTCTTGTGTCTGTTGTTCTTTCCTTTGTAAAGTTGTTATCGCCTGACGGACGTTTTTTTCATTCCGTAATACTTAAATCACAGGTTAAAAATTCTTTATTATGCATGTAAGGCATCGTTCACATAGCAACCATTATTCAAATGAGGTTCGTAGGCAGAGTCACGCAAATTCTGCATAAACCTGATCATGGAAATACAAAATGGACTAATTTTCAATGTCTTTCTAAGTTATACTTACCAGAAGCCAACCAAGCCCAACTGTATTATACAAGACTATTTTTTAATTCTTAAGTTTTTGAATTCCTAAGCTTTAATTTGGGGAATAAGGCTTTTTGTATTCCTCTCGTAATTGCTTTTCAGAGTTTGCTAATGCTGTCGCCAATGTTTGCATAGGTCGGTGCCAACGCCAATATCCGGGCGTTGAAAAAACTACAGATAAACAAGGTACTAAGCGGTCCTAAAATTTTCTAGTGCAAGATCTAAGAGACCTTTTGCAGAAGCTTTGTATTAGCGAGCGGAAGTGAAGGGTCTGGTAAAATCTGTAGAAATGCTGTCAAGGTGATATTCCCATGTTACCGTTCGCCAGTGCGATAGTAAAAATGAATAACTTCTTTCAGACGGCAAATCGCACTAGGTTAAGGACTTCTGAATCACTGCAATTTGTATAAACATTCCACAGGTGAAGCTAAAAGCGTGCAAGACGGTTTGTTAGAGGCTGTCTGGCGTTTATGAAGGATTCAGAAAACACTATTCATTTAAAGACTAATGGCAGCAAAAAGCCTTCTCTAGTGAGCAATAGAAATTTGCAGCTGACAACTGACGCCATTTATTATTATTATTACCCTATACTGTCAAAAGTATAGTGATCATCCAAGTTGACGAAAATCTAATGCTTTCAACCTACGCTCGATTTTGGTTCGGGCGTGTGCTTGCTCGTTCGTCCCCTTATAAAGAAGGAATAGGAATGTCTCCCCGCATAAACAGAATTAGGCATAAAATGATGCTTACTTACGCCACCCGAAGAGCTTTTGGACTATGACTTCGTTGTTGCCGTGGAAGTATGTGTGCTTGGTAAATATCAGTGTGCTTAAACCTCTCATGAAGTGGCATGGCAATGCTATATCAATGCTGCTGTCTTTATTTCCGAGAGTGGTCCAGCCAATCTCTCGATGCGAAGCATGATGAAAATGTGTGGGAAGGTATAGATAATCGGTTGCTTTTCCCGACCTTCGTCCGGAGATCGTGGGTTCGAATCCTGCGGTGGGTAATTATTTATTGCCACTGCAAGCGGTGGTGATTGCCGTCAAGGCTCCTGTGTCGCTATTCAAATGAGGCTGTTCAATCAGCTAGCATTTATTATTTTTTATAAGCCCTCACTGAGACAGCCGAGAACCTTATCTTAATGCATCGATGACAGGTTTTCGGCTGGCTTAAGCAGCTGTTAGATTTCATAACACGATGCTGACCGAAACCGGTCTTGTATGAAAGCATTATTATAATTGACATATACAAATGATATAAAGACATTAAGGGGAGTGGGTTAACCTTATTTCTTGCATACATTATATCACCTACACAAGGAAAAGCAGGTACTGTACATGCTGAAGATATGGTCGTCATAGGGCTAGTTGACTTCCTGAACACCGATTCAGTTCACGATGGGCGCCTTGTGCATTCCTGATCTGCTTCATATGCCATATTGTTTACACAGCCAGTAGTAAAATACTCGGTTTCCATATTTGTAGTAAACGATGCACCAACAGCTGTTAATGTGAGTGGAGTCATTACTGCAATTGGTGGTGGAGGCCTTACCATCGGCGGCCGGCTGCAACTCTTATGCACAGCTAATGGCAACCCGACTCCTACTTACACTTGGACAAGAACTGTTGGAAATCAGTCGGTTGCTTTGCCGCTTACATCAACAGTCAATGGCAACCAACTCACGTAAGCCAGGAGTTATCGCATAACGCTAATACAGTAGGGAGAGAGAGAGTGGCCATATATAGCGACATATAGGGAAACAGAGAGATCAGGAGATCGAGATAAAAAGAGCGAAGGAGAGAGACATACATAAAGAGAGCCAGAGGGAGAGATGATATATACATATATATATATAAATATATATATATATATGTATATATATATGTGTATATATATATATATATATATATATATATATATATATATATATATATAGGAAAATGAATAATTAGGTTAATTTCAAAGAAACGTCGAGAAAACAAGCCTGACTGACTGATTGCCATGCGATGGACCAGGTGGCTTATGAGTCTTACTTGCGTTTACCTGTGATTAATATCGCCGAATAAAAGGGCGAAACAGTGGGATGTAATTCTATTCCGTAAGCCTCTTAGTGTGCATTGCCGCTTTTTTCGTACCCTGTGCATTGCTGCAAATGAAGCTCCCTCAATCACATTTGCAACTTAATGAAGCTCTGATCCCGATATTAAGGCATTGGTTTACATTCAGGCTAATCAATATCTAAAACAAACTAATTATTAACCCGAGTCAGGAAAGTCTATGAACCGCTTTTTGTAAATACATTTGGCTAGGACAGTTTTAGATAACATTCTATGAAATTTAAATCGGAAAAATACCAGCTCATTAGCAGCCTCTCGTGTATATGTGCAAAAGAAACTTAAAGGCTATCACCAGTTGCTTGCAGTGGCAATACATAATCCCTCACTTCACGATTCGAACCTAAAAGCTTGGGACAGTGGTCGTGAAAAGCAACCGCATGATCTAGTCGGCCACTACGGCTCACTTAGGCAATGTGTTTCGAGGATCGGTGGCTCACAAGAATTAGCTAAGGAGTCTTCGTGGAGCGGCTGCATATTGCCTTCAATTGGGCCCCCTTCAGGATAGGGGTTCAAGTTGGCCATCGTAGCCCTAATTAAACTTCTGGTGCCCTAAGTGCTTATTACCATGCAGCAGGAAGCTACATGCGTTTTAAGCTGTGATATCACGTCTGGTCCGCTTTTGCAGAATTCCATCACTCGATCATGGGGATGCCGGAATATACGTGTGCATAGCTCACAACCAATTTGGCTCATCCTCCAGTGTCATCGAAATTGTTACAACGGCAATTGGTAAGTATGTGTGCTGAGATAAAGATCAGTTTCAACTGCATAAGCACAAGTCCACGTTAACGACACTTCTACTAATTCTTGTGCATATTTCATGCAAAAGTACTAGCCGCTGGTGTTTCCTGTAGTTTTGCAAAGAGCTAGAATCGGGTGAATCAGCATAGCTATGTCTCCGGCCATGCATGTCACTGTCGCGGTGCTGTGTCCTATATCAATCTTGTGTTTACTATCACGGCATTAAATACTTTTATTTAATTTCTTATAATGTAGTTTATGGAGCACAGTTTTGACGCACTTGCTCAATTCTGTATTCTTGATACAGGTAAACACACTCAGCAGAGCAATCGGATTTAGTTATTTTTATCTCGCTAACGTATTTGAAATGGCACCAAGTCTAACTAACCTGTTTTCTTCTCCTGATATTCTTGGTCTACACAACTATTTCACTTTGCTTGGATGCAGCTCCCTGTCAAGTTGATAGACCCCCTCCCACTGTAGCCACTCACCATCGCTCAGCCATTTGGGTGCACGACGATTAAGCTTTTTCTCGTTGCAGCAAGCAGTGCACCGAGTTCTGTCAACGTGACAGCCACCGGCAGTGCCGCTGAGGGTGACGGTGAATCCGTTGGCGGCACGCTCCAACTGCTCTGCGAGTCAAACGGCAGCCCGGAGCCCACCTTTTCTTGGAGCCGAATCATAGGCACCCTGGCCGTCGCAGTGCCATCTACGGCCACCGTCAGCGGCAACAAACTGTCGTAAGTTCGGAGAGAGAGAGAGAGAGAGAGAGAGAGAGCAGCAGCAGCAGCAGACGTAGGGAGCGAGATGGGGAATGTGAGGAAGAGAAAAATTGAAAAAGAGAGAGAATGCGTGTCAGTTTTGTTGATAGGCAGAGCAAAAGTGAAGAAGGCGAAAAAAGGGGTGAAAAGTTTGAAAATTGTCCAAAGTTGGCATTTTTTGTTAATTGGAGCGAGACTCGTTCAGGTTTATACAGATAGACAGAGAATCGCCATGGACAGGGAATAAGAGCGATGCACCGAGGAATGAGAGTTCGAGAGTTCGAGAGAGAGAGAGAGTTCGAGAGAGAGAGAGAGAGAGAGAGAGAGAGAGAGATGAAACGGGTAAGAAGAAAGTGCCAAAGAGAAAAGGATGGATAATAAAGTGAGTAAGTCAGATAGAGTACTGCACGTTAAGAGAGGGTAGGAGAGATGAAAAAGCTAACCAAGATGAGTAGGCACTGATAGAATAACCACCATTGCTGGAATGCTGGCTAGCAGGCTGACGTAGATTATGAAAACACAGTAATACTTAGCGACAGAAAATATTGAAATGATATTGCATGTTCAACGTAAGAAGTATGCATTCAATTAAGTAGAGAAAGATGTTGAGCTGCAAGTGAGAGCTTCACTCTTCCCCCAACAGACACGAATTGGATAGAACAGGTGCGATATAGAGGGCAAGAGAAAGGATGTATAAACTTGGAATTTGTTTATTCAGCGTATATTGAGTTCACTATTGGGTAAGATAAATAAGTCAAAATGTGAGTGGCTGCAGCTGCAGCAGTTAGCAAACTTTTAAGAATTTTGGATTATGTGGGTGATGTCGTCCTACTCTCCGACACCTTAGGATTCTTCGAAATTAGTCGAACCAAGATCACCACTGAGAACATTGCCACAGCAATCAATGTTTAGGCTTTAGGGGGTTGCTTACTTAAGTGCTATCAACCGTAGCTCAAAATCTGACGTTATTTAACGTACTATTCAAATATTTAGGCGATAGTTAATTTCCACTGCTCGCTTATCAGCGGTTATTTGCATAGTTTTGCTGATTTATCGAGAGCTTCCAGCCCACTAGTGATGCTCCAATATGCTATCTTCTTTTGTTCAGATTTTAGAAATACAATTTTGCAAATGACCTGGCAAGACTTAGGTCTGAAGGATGCATATTCTGAATGAATTTTGAATTTCATATTGTTCATTTTGTTTGTTTTTCAAGCATGATTTTACTTACCATTCAATTGCATTTCCCTTTGCAGCAAATGTAAAGCACCCAGAAAGAGATTAAGTTCTCTGAGGGCACTTTATCAAGTGCATTATTATTATAATTATTATAATTGTAGTCATGTCTATTCACTGAATTTTCCAGTTTATGTCTGTCCTATTCATGACAGTTTACTAGAGCTCTTTTGCTCAACACCAAGTTTCTAGAAGTAGACCAAAGTGTGAAGTCAGCGATTGTGGAAACTCAGTTACGACTCGCTCGTAGCACGAAGACTGCATGATAGCACTTTACCATGGTAGCCCTAATCTATTATGGCTGAACAGTTTTGCTTAAGAAACTACTACTATTGCGTCTGCGTCTTGTGTAATAGCGAGCTAGAAAAAATGAATATAGAGCAAGCTATGATTACCTGTGCGACTCTCGCTTTCTTTTAGAATTGTGTCGCTCCATAAGAACGATGCTGGAATTTACGTATGTACAGCAGTGAACCCATATGGCTCAGCCACTGGTCACTTTACCGTGGTTTCCAAGTCCACAGGTGAGCATTAAGTGCGCAACAGATGGTCAAAATCAGTCGTATAAGGTGTGCGTGTGTGTGTGTCACTTTCATACGCTCGTTGTTGGTGCTGGCTTCGCTAAATGAACTGCCAAAATGGGAGCATCCCTAGCTGTACAACTAGCCAAGCTTTCTGCCTTGCTGCAATGGAAAATTCAGTAATCTGTGCATTCTGTCACCATCCATTTCAAGGGCCAGTAAGTGCACTGTTACTGCAATGAAATGTCAGCTAATCAACAGGCCACATTAGTTTAGCGATAGCATAGCCTTAGCCCTCATTGCCACAGTTGCTGTAGGCAATAGAGTAACTCAGACTGAGAGAGTCAACCCATTACCTTTGTCATGAGCTGCACTGATGCCACTGGGCTGATACAACAGCTCTTATTGTGTTAATGATGCATCCAATGGCTCTTGCACATTGGCTAATAAATTCCTAAAGCTGTCTCCAGTCTGTTTTCGCAAAGGAGCCACAGACCGCGACTTTTTGTTTCGCTCTTCATAAGCAAGAGGAGTAAGAAATTAGCAATAGGCGTGCACTCATTTTCCGACAATCGTGGCACTGTAGGAAATTTTCTTCTATATTCTTAAACAAAGCGCTGGTGCTCGGCCCTGCGGACAGATCGCCTTTCTTATAAGGGCTGTTAAATTTCAAGTCCGGTCGTCCCCGTGTTTTTATGCTTTTGTCGTATTTTCTGTTGCCAAAGAGCTAGCCGCCGATTTGCCGGTGGTGCAAAAGAAAATGTTGGCCACATATGGAAACGAGACATTGCCTTCCCTACATTTTTTGTCAAGGCATACGCACACGTATGCTGCCAGGAGCCTAATTAAGCACGCGATGTGGCCGTTTTTAGAGTTCTACGCACCGAATTCTGTCAACGTAACGGTGAGCGGAAGTATAACCGGTTTTGGCGGAGTCACCACGGGCGGCTCCGTCAAACTTACTTGTGAGGCAAACGGTAAACCGACGCCTAGTTTCGCTTGGAAGAGACTTAATTACACTCAGTCCACTGAATTGCCAGCCTCAGCTATCGTCAACGGCAACGAAGTGACGTAAGTGAGGAGCACAGGCGAGCCTTATCGGCAGACTTAGCGATGAAGAGTGAAGCGTCCACCTTTTATATCCGTTCAATTTTATTGATGCCCCATAATCAAGGCAACATAGAGAAACTTATATTCGTTAGACGTCTCTTTTTTATCTGCTACAGAATTTTATTTCATGTGATAAATCGACAATAGCAGCTCAGGAAACCATGTACAGTATGCCTTAGTCTATGGCTCCACTTGAGAGGTGCTCCTCGTGAGCTCGATCGTGTGTAGAATCATTTCAGTCATTTCTATATGCCGTTGGATTGTTCTTGTCCGTGCTTATACTTGCTCAGCCTTAAGGCCTTTCAGCCGTTGACGAAACATGAAATTGGCGATTGCAACTAGCAGGTCGTTGCTTGCCACTTAAATAAGGGCTGAATGGAGATGTTTGGTAGTCATCGAACTCCTATTTATCTCCTGCATTTGAATATACCAAGTTTGCATTATGGAGAAACAGAAAGCTATGGGTGTTTCCAGCTGTGCTTGCACATCTGTGTCGTTTTTGTAGAATTCCAGCACTCCACACTATTGATGCCGGCATATACACATGCATCGCTACAAACGATTACGGCTCGTCAACCAGCAGCGTCGAACTTGTAACGACAACTACTGGTAAGTGTATATTAAAGGTCAGTTTCAAACTCACATGAGTAGATTTCAGCGAACGTGACTCTGGGCATTTAAGGGTAGCGTCAGCACCAGGTAGGATAGTCTCTAGTCTAGTCCCTCGATTATAGTCTAGTCACTCGATTTACTATGGTGGCGAGTGTGAGCACGGTCAGTTATATTTTGAAGGACGGCTGCTCGACTTACAGTCATTCCTGACCATTATCCACTCAATTGTATGAACCCTGGGACTTTACTATTCGGAATAGCATCTTAACATCTCACGCAAAACGAACAGCATTAGTTGTTTGCCTGCTGTCGACCTGCAAGCATGAGGGCAGTCAACGATTTAACTGGCATGTGTGATAATGTTCTGGGCTTGCCGAGGGCGAAGCGATACAAGTCTGCACAAGTGACTGGCGCCCTCTCATACGCACTTGGCGATGCTAGGACTCGCAGCATTCACGAATCGGGATAAGAACGGAAGTACAAACTTGGGGTTTTAGCAAAATGTACTAGCTTATTCACATGAGATAATCGCTTGGAATTTCAGAACTGTGTTATAATGCGAGCCGGAGTACCTGTTTAGCCATTGGCAAGCACAACTTACATGATAAGCCTGGCACGATCAGTCGGGTATTGGTCCATTACACGATCTGCATCTGGAACTGCTCGAATCTAATCTATAGTCTCTTTCCGTTTTTTTTATTTTGTCTTGCATGCATTTTTCGCTGAGCACTGGCAGAACAAAGCTCAAGAGATTTGTCAGTAGTATTTTCTTGATGTTCAGTTTAGCCTATGCAACCGTTCTGTTTCAGCTGTGCGACGAGGAGTAGCTCTTTTTCTGTTTTCTATATCTAGTTTTTTGCTAAGGGTGAGCTTAAATCATGCAGAATTGATGCACATTGGGTTCCAATTCATTGTGGTGAAGACTTGTCGGGCCTACAACGGCAAGCCAAATGTCACTGGTTTTAGATAACAATTAACTTGCAGCGTTGGAAAATCATAGAAGAAACTCCAACTTTGCTGCGGATAACAGGCCGGTGTGTTAGCTGACAAAGCTGATTAAGTCAGTCCCTCTGAATGCCAAGTTTAGCACACTTGGCTAATGGGGCCAAATCTGCATTGAAAGAAGATAAAACGTAACTCACAAACCCAGTTGATATTTCACATTCTTGTGAAAATCAGGCATTTTAACATTCACTTGGAGTGATTAGAAAGCATTTTCAAACTGAAGGTATAAATTATTATACAATCCCACCCCTTTCCACGCGTATTACTGCTGTACGTTTGTAGTACTATACATACCACAGGATAACTCAAACTAAACTCGACCTCGGCGACAGTGACGAACGTACGGATTTATTAACTAAACAAGCTGACCTATTATGAAGGTATATAAATATATGTAGAGATAATGCTAAGCTAAACCTTAATTATGCTCATACAGAAATCTTGAAAATATATAGTGGTAAATGTGCTGGGAAAGGTGATAAGAGTGTGTGCACGCTAGTTCTCTCATTGGCATTTCTTGAAATTGAGAGCGATCCTTTTGCAACGCTTGCCGATCAAGGCTTTGAAGCTAATAACAAACTCGCTTTGATGTCTCAGTCCTTCGGAAGTGAAATCCATGCAAGAACTCTGCTGCACTCGTTGTAGCAACCGGCTCACCGAACTCGGTCACTGTGACGGCTACCGGGAGTGCAGTCGAAGGCGAAAGAACAAAAGTTGGTGGCCAGCTCAACCTGCTTTGTGAAGCCTACGGTAACCCTAAGCCTAGCTTCACGTGGAGCAGAATCAGTGGCATACAGTTGGTTGCATTGCCAGCTACTGCCATCATTGGAGACAACAAGCTCACGTAAGTGATACGCGAGATCACATAAGTGAGTGTAGAACAGTGAACGATAGCAAGAACAAGAGGATGCCGAGGAGAAATTCGTCAATGCATGTGGTAGGTAGCCTAGTCTGGTATAGCAGCAGTAACGAAAAGAGATTTATATGTTTGTGGATTTGCAAAAGAAAGATGGGAGTGGAAACGGCATCGACCGTAAACTACGTACTCAAAACAAGTCAGAAATTCCTCTAATGAAAGTGAAAAATAGAGAGGTATGTTTTCAGTAGAAGTGAGATACAGTGATAGATAGCTATATAGATAGATAGATATATGGATAGATAGATAGATAGATAGACAGAGGAAGAAAAAGACACAGAGAGAGAGAGAGAGCGAGAGAGAGAGAGAGAGAGAGAGAGAGAGAGAGAGAGAGAGAGAGAGAGAGGGGGGGGGAGAAAGAGATGCGAGATCTGAGAGGGAGAGAGATAGATAGTGAGATATTGCCTGCCGGACATATGGCAATACAGACTAAAATGAACGCATAAACCGAAGAAGGAATCCAATTGAGGCAGTAGAAATAATTATAACCTCGACTGGCCATTACAAATTTAGGTATGTACTACTATAAAATGCATGCTTAGAGAGTGATTGACTGAAAATAGAATGCAGGATGTGAAAGACGAAGCAGCGAATTCGGCTGGGACAAAGAAGAAAAACAAGACATATTGTGCAACAGTCGTTGCCAAAATGAGCCTTGAAAATGTCTTTAATCTAATGGCTACGGGAGTAGTTGCCATTGTAATGGGCCGTTATTGCTCTGTGAGGGAGCGCGTTTACCCCATTTCCTATCGTGCTTCATTAGCAGCTTCAGCACTCGGCGAACGCCAGATGAATCCGCTAGCCATCTGAAAACGATCTCGAATAACTAGTGCGCATCGATGCTCACGGTTCAGCGGATCTTCCTTCTCGTTGCTCTGAATCCCTTGCACAGCCATGATTATCTGCCTACTTAAGCGTCCCTCGTGCTTTTAACCGATCAAATATTTCGTAACAATGCAAAGCAGTGTGGCATTGCTGGACTTAACTGTACAGCCTACACACCTCGGCTTACTTTCTGCAAAAAGTCGTCAGTCAATGACTCACTTAAACGGCACCGACTTGTCGATTTGCAACGGCCACAAGTGGCTATCACTTGGATGAGCACGTGGTGTCATGCATTGTCCAAGTATTATTGTCAGGGCTGGGCAAATGCTGTAAGGCTGTGCCTCTCACAGCATCTCTTTCCAGTGAGCTAAGAATATGCTTACAGATAGACGGAAGTGGTGCCCATTCAAGCTTGCAAGCATGTTTCCTCTTTGCAGAATTAAATCACTCCAAGGTGATGAAGCCGGCACCTACGTTTGTACAGCTGAGAACGCTTTCGGCTCGTCCACAGCAAGCATAAATATTGCTGCACCGATTATTGGTAAGGCCATGACGTGAAGTGATAACCTAACGTAAACCTTATGCACAAGTTGGCACCAATGATGCTGCCACCAATTTTCTGGTCCTACACCTCCTTGTGGAAGCCGTGGCAGTAGTGGTGTGTCATACTGTCCGGATGGCTGTGATGAATAGAATAACTATCTAACCTGCTGTGCTTGCTGCCACCCTTACACTGCTTATCACGTCTTGGACGTAGGCAGTCAGAGCTGAGTTCTGCCGCCGCTTTGTTGCTTATGAAATTCAGTAGTAGACCTGTGGCAGGATCTTCCTCTTTCAATTGCAAAGATATTCGTAGACAACATTGATTCAATCATGTTGTGAACGTTCGCTATCATACAGTTTGTATTTCGGGTAACGATAACATCTCGTGGAACTGTGACGAGCCCTCTCTAATTGAAGGTTGGTACGTTAAGCCAGTGTAAAAAGATCTTAACATGTTCAGCTAAACCTAAATAGATGCACACCGGGAGTAATATCTCATAAAATGGCATGCTAATAAAGAGCAATAGGAGTTACTGTAAGCCAGCGAGGTCAGAACATTGCAAGGCAGGAAAATTGAGAACGTTTGTTTCTTTGTTTTGCAATACTTGGGTACCGAGTCGCTTGCCGAGTTGACAGGCTTAGTTTACATTGGTTTTTTATGCAAACCTGCACAATAGACGTGTGCAAGCATCTGATAATCAGAGAGCTAGTGTGTTCAAAGCGGCCAGTAGGGCATCTTTTCGAAAACTGCTTCTGTAGCCTAATAGGGTTAGTCGCTCGGCCGTGCAGTTGCTGTTTGCGTACGATCGATGTTAAAAGGCGAACCTGAACTGGGGAACAAGGAAATATATTCGGGAGTGTCATGTGTAATTTGGAGATCACATCACCTCACCCACCATTTCTTTCCTTCCTCTCTCGCTCTCTCTCTCTCTCTCTCTCTCAATCTCTCTCTATCTTTCTCATTCTAACAGGTTACTCTATTCTTTTTTACAAGCCGATGGAAATCACTCTCGGTGGTTCATTAAGTCTTCAATATATCGATCTTGACTGGCTTATTCACTATATCAATCTTGCTAAGCCCCTAGGCATGAGTGTGATCCAAGCCTACCCTACAACTCCCCAGAAAATATAACTGTGGTAAAGCTCAAGTCTTTGGGTAAGATAGACTAGAGATTCCTCTCCCCAGCATTACCAGTCGATAAGCTAGTTTGTCTTATAAAAAAGGGGGTAATTGAGGCTCTTTTCCTGTTTATCTAGTCTATATCGCTGGCAAGCTTCAGGACCAGATTTTTCTTCTAACCTAGATTTTTTGAAATCCTCACTTCTGCATACCTCTTGGTATAACTCTGTCTATCCTCACACCGTGACAGATCAATGTCTGGGCAATTGTAGAAATTATTAGCTTGGCTTAAGCAAACCAATACCTGAAAAGAGAATGATGAAATAGCAAGAGTAGTTATATGGTTGTAGGACATTTCCCCACCTGGACGTTCCCCCTAGACATTTCCCCATGGAGGACCCTAGGAAATTCCCCCCCCGGACATCCGCCCTGGGTAGGACGTTTCCCCTTATCTTGATGAATGTATAACTAAGAATAAAAAATATAAATATATGATCAAATGAAGTCCATGCTCTATTTCTGTAAACCCAACAGGATATGTTTTAAAGCTTGTAACCCACGGTTTATTCAGCTTCGGGCTTATACTTTTTATGATTTAGTTTCAATAATGTTGTTGCCTAGTGAATTAGCTGCAATTTAACTGTTTCGATCAAGAGATTTTTCTACAAACGCCTATGGAGACCAAAATGCTGAGTGACACGTATTCAATCAATTCTAACTTCGTGGCTAATCCAAAAGGAGCTAGTTTTAAATCAGTTGAAAAGGCGAGGAAATATTTTCTGCCAAAAAGCTGATGTAAGCCACGACCTCTGATAGCATCAAAGTCTGTACCGTTACACTTGGTTTGACAATCCCATTTTTATCTGAGCCACAATTCCACATGAATCGAGGGAGAAGTAGTTCTGTGATCGATATGTCTTTGCTGTAGTAAACCATGCACCAACCTATGTAAACGTGTCTGTCGGTGGAAACGCGATCAATGACGGAGGCATAACCATCGGTGGCACACTTGAACTTCTGTGCGAGGCTATTGGAAGTCCAGCTCCAAGCTACACGTGGACAAGAGTCAGTGGTAATCAGTTACTTCCATTGCCATCCGGGGCCATCGTTGCTGACAACAAACTAACGTAAGTCCATGGAAACGGCAGCGAGACCACTGAAATTTGATGTGAGAGGTAGAGCGAGCGAAAGATAAGAGAAAAGAAGAAAGTGGGGCTGAATATTTCGAAGAAGGGAGCCTGAGAAAGGTGAATAAAGGGTAAGCGAGAACAAATATGTATAGATAGGTAGATAGATAGATAGGAAGACAAATATATAGATAGATAGATAGATAGATAGATAGGTAGATAGAAAGACAGACAGAGACCGAGACCGAGAGACTGAAAGGTAGAGAGAAAAAGAGAGAGAAAGACATGGAAAGAGGGAAAGAGAGAGACAGTGAGAGAGAGAGAGGGAGGGAGAGAGTAAGAAAGATCATTTTCCTGAGTTTGAAGCTAATTAAAAAATCTAGAGAGTCATTTTCATAAAGTTAACGAAAACTAAAAAATGCACGACTATGTTGCAACGTGTTAAATGTGTAATAGAATGTTTTTCTGCCTGTTACAAACGTCACACTATCACACTGTCACACCGTCGCTTATCCTCGTCCTCATGTCAGTTGACGTTTTATAAACTTATATCCAAAGAGTCGTTCGTGATATTAGTGTGTGTCGTTGTAATATTTTTTCTATCTTACTTAACTGTGCACTGTATTGTAATATTTATCCTGTTTCCGGCAGTTCTTTATTCAGGTTTCTAATGGGTGTATATATATTCTCTTGTTGCTTGTTTTTCTGAAGCAAGACCATCGTATTTCACGTCCCGAGCGTGCCACCAGTCAGTTTAAAATTCAAGCATTATCAGTATAGTGTTGTTATGCTATTACTAGATTCTTCTACTTGGCTATGCATTTTGAACGTTAAGCAATAATCTTGATCTAACGGCATATCCACACCTACTCCAGTCACAACACATCCAAGTTAATCATTTAGGCATGCCCCAGGTATAGCTGTCGTAGTTTAGAACAGTTGCCGTTAATGGCACACACACTTAGTCACGTAAATCAGAGATTGAAACATTTTCTTTAGATTACAAGCTCTAGCTCTCTGGAAATATATGTGAGCCTTTTATTTTCAGAATTCCATCAATCCAGTCAGAGGATGCCGATACATATGTGTGTGCAGCACACAATCAGTACGGCTCGCTATCATCTGGTGTACGTGTTGTTGGTGATGCCACAGGTAATTGGTGGGCCACAAAGTTCAAAAACCTCATATTTATATAAGAAAAGTTCATAAAATTGGTTGCTAGTTGAAGCTCTTGCCAATTACATTTCTGGTTCTTTAGATACGGCATCTGAAGCTGCAGCAGTATCTTTCACGCTAGCTCAGTTACCGTAATCATGTGATAGGGTTTCAAAAAGGGTTGCAAGTCATATGGTTAAATGACTCAGAAGCTTTTTACACTGTAAATCCTTGAGTCGGAGGATTATATATTTGGAAGTAGAATAACATTCTGTCAGTGCATGATAATATTGGCATCATCAAGCACCCAAGAGTAATTAACTATGAAGTTAGATACCTGGCCATATACTCGCTTCCACAATTCTTACGCAACGACATCTACTCTCCAACTGCCGACTATGGCACCTCTTTTTCAGCGGTCCTGAACTGCTACTTCGATGCTACTCACTACCTCAACTGCTCTCCTAACTCTGCTATGCTTTCCACTTTCTCTTTGTTGCGTGAGACGACGTCTGTTGGCTACCGAATGCGTACCGAAAGCAGCTTAGGCTGTGAGTGCACTATACAAAACTCTCCTGCATAACACCCACATGGTCTTTATGACTTTGTGGAGTTACTGACAGAGATACATACATACATACATACATATATATATCCCTTTCATTTAGGCAATAGCATGCCCAGGAACACACCGGCATTGTTGGGACAGACATATGTGGATATGTGGTACAGAAATGACATGTTAAGCTAGTAATAAATAAATAAATAAATAGGTATCTGCTAATTAAAGCAAGGAAGTCCGTCACACCAAAACTTGTGTTCTGTCTAGCAGCACAGTGGCCCAGTGTTGTCTTTCGTGATGGAACTACTATGACTCAGCGAAGCGAGTCTACAGGCGCTGAGATAAATTAGCCAGAGGTGCTCTGTCCTGCTGGGGTCGAGCGTGCAACCCAGGCCTCCCGGTTCAGGAACAGGGACAAAACGGCTTCCGAGCCATGTATATATAAATTTGCATATTGCCCTAAAAGAGCCTAATCTCCACTCACACTCTTCACATTAGCAGCAGGATTTGAGCCTAAGACTTTGGTTGCGACATTGATCACGGTCCTCATAGGCCAACTCCTAGAACCACAGGAGCAAACTAGGGTGGCTAATAGACTTACGGCGGCTTAGCTGGGATATGCGAAACATGTATGGATAATTTTTTCAGTCAGGCTGTGTATTCGCAAGCAGCCTGCGGTCTCAGTCTCATTTATTTTGTGCTCCGTTCGTAGGGATTTATCAATGTTCTTTATCGTTTAGGAGTAGGCCAATTAACTTGGTCGCTGTTAACACTAGAGATCGTCCCTCTTGGGGTAATATCCACCGACGTCAGTGACAACTCGTTCGAACCTGGAAACCAGCTGACTATCACGTGCCGTGTTAAGGGCGATCCGACGCTTCAGCTCCAGTGGAAAAAGGACGGTTTGCTGCTGCCAAGCGATTCATCTCCCGGTCAGGCTGTCCTCCAGTGAGTTGGCTGCATATATGGGTTTGTTTTTCCAATCCGACACCTCTGAATAATGTGTCCCATTGGAGATTTCCCTGGCATGTGAAGTAGCCGTCTAAGAGGCTTTGTAAACTTTATTTAAGCTGTGCATTCGGTGTTTGTGCATCGTGATTGCACATCTAGAGAAAGACACGACTTAGGCCTGAATTTTTGTGTACTAGCATGTTCATGTTTAGCTGTACCACGCCTTTCATTTCCTGCTATTGGTTTAAACATCCGCAGTAATGAATAAATCGAGCATTATGCCGCCTTGCAACTGACGCCTGCAAGGTCGCATCGCTCATGGACGGGCACTAGTAGCAGAGCACCACAAGTGTCTGCCGTCCACAGCTTGTTGCTTCTTTGTTTGTTGTTATGCTGCATTTACTAGTCAAAGACTTCATTACTACTACTTCCATTCACTATCTTCCTATGTCGTTTCGTCGACACATACACTTCGCGTCTCTGAAGTTGAAGCCTTTACGTCGACCATCATTCGTTAAATTAACGCGCATTTAGTTTAGAGACATGGCAGACATTGACGATAATCGCAATGGTCTGCCATGACAATTTTCTTTTATCTTTTGCAGCCTCAGAAGGGCAACCATTTACGATTCGGGCGTGTACGTGTGCCAAGCAGTGGTTCCTGGATTTGGGGCAACTTTAACTGGCCAGCTCAGCCTGATAGCTCTCGGTAAGAAAACGGTGATTGGGACACTGTGGCGGTAGTATCTCCGTGAAATGCTTCCCGTGGAAGATACAGCTTCGGTAATTGGGAGACGTGTCACACATAACCAATTAACGCCCTTCACCATCGCCCGAGCTTCTATCCACCGGATCGTCTGCTGGCCACCGAGCACATGTTTCGATGGCCATCATGGTCATGTATAATTCTTTCCTTTGCTTAGCCTGGAAAATTTATCACGCTGTTTTGTTGGTTTTAGGCCAATATGCTCCGACCACCATACAGTTGACTGCCAACGGCATCGATTCCGGTGGCGGAGTCATTCCTATTGGAGGGAAACTAAGCCTACATTGCGATGCCAACGGCATCCCCACTCCCAGCTTTTCATGGAAGAGAATTAGCGGCACACGGTTGCTGCAAATTCCAGCAACGGCTGCTATAACTGACAACATACTCACGTGAGTACGGTAGCAGGAGCAGCCACTGAGTGGGCTGGCAGCGATGGAGACAGAGATGTTTAGGTAGCCAGAAAACAAGAGGGAATGGCACATAGCAAATTATGAGAGGCATGTACGGGGGGGGGATCAACTAATGTCGTCACTAAGTGAATGATTGATCATTTCGGAAAATGATGCAAGAGTTTCGTGCAAACACGACCGCGTATGGGCGCGATACAGATTTAATTAAGATAGCTAGGAACTCTGGGATTGAGTGAAGGTAAAAAACTCGACAGCTGCAAGGAAAATATAGTCTATCTTGGCAGAATACTCAGCCATCATCAAGCGTGCTTTATCTAAATGACAATTTACATCTGCTCTATACTTGCCTTTTTTGAATTAACGGCAGCTGTTTGCCGTCGGTGAGTTTCAATATTCCTGCTCCGTGTCCATGCTGGAATAAGCAATAAGCAGTAGCCCGCAATGCTAAAGTGCTCAAGCTCTATTCTTTCATTTTGTTAGCCACTCAGAAACAGAGTAAGCTAAGAACCTACTACATTCTGTGACTTTGGTTTGAATGATTCATATATTTCCAATGAGTGTATATGAATACCTATACATTTTTTTTATAAATTGCTCATATCAGCTGTACATGCATATGCAAGCAATTTTTCTTCATGCACAGTCAGGTGTATTTTACCAGCTGACAGATTCACTTCCTAACTATTGTTATGGCCTCATTTTGACTAACGATGATGTCTTAGCATGCGACACTGCATAACTTAGTGGCCCAGTATACTGATTGAACCGAATTAGTGTGCATATTCCTCTGGAGCTCTGTAAGATGATGTTATCACTCATTTACAGAATTCCGTCAATCCAGACAGATGATGCTGGCACGTACGTGTGTACTGCTCAGAACCAGAACGGCTCCTTATCCAGCAGCTTACACATTAGCTGGAACTCTACAGGTAATACAGGAACGATTTCCTCGTGTACAGTGCTCATGCATGTGCAAACCTTCCAAATTCACTGTTCATTGAACAAGTGCGGCTAGGAATGAAGCACCTGTCAAGTTCATGTATCTGATATGATCATCGGTAATGAGATTGTCAGTGTGTTGAATGTCGTGGTGTGCACACAAGTTAAGTCACATTTCTGTTAATGTCTTTGGGTTGATTGCATATTTTTTTCCATGTGCAAATAAGCCAATTCCTCCCTTATGTCTTGAATGGGGCTCTATGGCACAGCTCATGCACGAGCCATCGACTACCGAGCCAGCAGAACAGGCACAGGCAGTTGTTTGACGTGGTGAGGCAAAGTTGTCCGAGCTCACCACGGCCGGGTAGGCTTGGCATGGAACTGTCAGGGAACAGCAGAGTTCGACTGACTGATAAAGGAGCCTGACAGTTCCTATATTTTGCGGCAGAAAGAGAGACTCGATTGGCCTCGCAAAGCCAATGATTTCAACTGCCCTTTCCGTATTGGCATTTTGTTACTTTCTTTTTGGTTTAGATGGCAGTGGAACTCTCACTTGGTCATCTTTGGGGCTGGAGATCAGCGCTCGTGGAGTGGCACCGAGATATGTACCGAGAAACTCATTCCTGCCAGGAACCGACCTAACTATCACGTGCCTTGCTAAAGGTGATCCAACCCTTCTGCTCGAGTGGAGGAAAGATGGCATCCTTCTTCCCAGCGATGCATCGCCTGGTCAGGCAGTCCTCAAGTGAGTTTTCGCATATATAGATTTATGTTTCTGACATGTATCGCTGCTCATGAAACACGCCCCTTAGTAAGGGGAAGATTCAGTTGAGAAAGAGCCTGAATGTTCTTCATCAACCCGGTAATGCACTGTGAATAGCGGTTTGGTTAAGATTTTGCTTGCATGTGAAACCTCAACTTATCAGTGTGAATGCAATTTTGGAAGACAGCTTTTGCTTACGTAAAAAAATCAAAGTTTTTGAAGCAGTTTCGAGTAAATACTGCAAAGTCGAAGTTTTCGGTTAGTCATATCTTCGAATTATGGGCGCTTACCAGAACCCTTAAACTAATCAAAGCTGTCTTTTGAGAGCAGCAAAATCTTTATGAGAAGTGATGCTGATACCGCAGGCCTGGCGATTATTTTCAGCCTGAGAAGCACTACTACTGGCGGCTCCGGTGTGTACAAGTGCGAAGCCGTTATTCCAGGATTTGGCCCTATCTTGTCAGGCCAGCTGCTCGTGACTGTGCTCGGTAAGGGAGCCGTGACTGCTATACCTTAAGCCTAGAAACTTAAAGATTGTTAGTATCTCAACTATCTATTTTTTCGCCCGTGCACGGTAGCTATAAAATACACCCACCTGCTACAATTAAAGGCTTTACAACTGGCAGTTCTTGTAGATTCAGCTTTCAATTTCGAGGGAACCGATTTCCTGTGTGACTTGTGATTTTCTTTACCCCCACAAAGCGTGTACGAAAAACTGCTTATGAGCTATAAATGCCGTCTAGTCAATGCCGTCCATTGTCGCCTCCTCAGAAAAGCGGGACTGTTCGGTGACTATAGCTGTATTTCTTGTAGACCACTATGCACCGACCTCGGTGAAGTTGACACCCATCGTCAGCACAACTAATAACGAAACAACTGCCGTCGGCAATCCACTGTCGATCCTTTGCGAGGCCAACGGTGCACCGACTCCTAGCTACTCTTGGACCAGACTGAACGGCACAAAGTTAGTCACACTGACATCCCATGCCGTCATTGATGGCAACAGACTCACGTAAGTCAGAAGCTAGACCATTAAACCCTAAACCAAGGAAACCTATTACAGCAAGCTAGAACGATCGATCCTGAAATGTATTTTACAGAAAGAGAAGGCCATAACACACTGACAGGACTTAAGTATCGAGCAATTGATTCCTACGTGAGAGTGGTAATTTGGGCAATTATAATTTAATTGCAAATATAAATTATATTACCATTGATCCTCTATCATCAATAACCCCAAGATTTACCAGTACTGGCATTGTTGAGACTTTTCCATCTCGACTCACTGCTCCAAGCATGGTTGTGACACGAACCTATAACTTACAGCTTGATAACTTATAAGTTATAACTTATAGCTTGTATAAAGTAGATTTTCTTTAATCATTTCTGATGTTCAAGTGTTTTTTGAAAGGTCTGATTTAAGTGTGTTTGAATTGTTAATAGCTGTCAGCACTGAAGTTCAATAGCTATTGTTAGTGGTTGGCCCGAAATAATAGTAGCATGCGATTGACCCATTCATACTAGACCAGTTTGCCTAGGAATAGCCCATGGCTTCCGTTATCCTAGGGAACAAACAGATTCGATTAGAGTCTCGTCGTTTAAACGTAGGAACATTCTAGGCTACATATCATAACTCACAGTTTTGGTCGCACGCACCGAAGCACCTGACCACAATATCATACTGTGCTTCATGATTGCCCAGATTCACTAAGCTAGCGACTGGCACTTTGTCAACCCATCCATACTTCCACAAGACTGGACAAGGGCTGTCATTCCGAACGTAACGATTCGTATGACGTGCCAGCTTGAACCTGACATTGCTTTGGATCGTTATGCTCATGCTTGGTTCCTGGTGGCCGGTGGCCACCGACTGGCTTCGGCATGTGCAGCTACCAGCATGATTCGTTCTGCCACGAAGGTCGTCAATGCTAGACCGCGCTTTAAAAAGTCGCGGCCAGCTGCCTTGCCACGACCACGGGCCACTTGATGGAAGCTCTACCATAGCACTCGAGGAGCTTCATTTCGGGGGCTCAGTGACAGGTGCTCGCTGACGGATTGCAATTAAAGGCGGGCACAGTAGTTTATAATCACAGTGAGGTGGTTCTTGTAGACATCCAAGTCCCGATTGATAACGTCGCCGTAGCTCTTAGATCATGCCACAGGCGAAAATCTCAAAAAATGCAACCTAGTAACTGATCTGTGGACTACATGCGGGCCACGGATCGCACCTTCGTAGTATGCTGTCGTGGCAGGTGGTTCTGGGAGATCATGGCTTGCCTCGCGAGTCCGTTAATCCCCTCTCTCTCAGAGGGCGGGGAGCAACTTTGCTGTGGCTCTAACATGCACTAAGTAGTTGCTCGGAGAACAAGTACACCCTCTTTCGTTACAGTGGGTAACGGTTCGTCCTTGCTGTTCCGACTTCACTGGGAACCCCTGCTTTGACGTAGTTTAATGAAAGCACTTACTTAAATAAAATCAGCATGCCATTCATATGATTTGTGACGTTTCAGCAGTGACACCTCAGACCCTACTGCCTGCATGGGTGTGCTAGTGCTTTGACCAAATGCAAAAGGCTGAACCGATTTCTACTGTTCTTATATTATTGATTTTTGGTTTGCAGCATACCATCACTGCAAGCTGAGGATGCTGGCACATACATATGTGCAGCTCTCAACCCATATGGCTCAGCCACTGCCAGCCTTAATGTGGTTGCCTCGACCCTTTGTGAGTATATGCTACAAGTGGGCTGCTGTGTAAAGATTTTTGACTTCAAGTGCATGTGCAAGCTCATTTTATTTAATAGCTGTGCACATTATTTTTAAAATTTAGTCATGCAATGCTCCCTGTAGCTATCCAGTCATGATTTATCACGGTGATACAGAGTATTATTTTCAAAATAGTGGAACTTTGCTATAGCAATCCTTTGTGTTTGCTGCAATTAGGTTGCAGTGACCGACTTTTTTGCAGCAAAAACAGGTGTCTGGTTTTCAAAACCATTTGCGGTGTGGCGTGGGCCATAAATCGTTCTGCGATCGATGTGGCAGCAACGATACAATATTGCTCGGGGATGACATGTGGACACGGTTGTTATCTGAATTAGGAGTACTGCTATGCAGGCGAGATGTTCGATGAACATACAGATACAGCAGTAAAGTTAGTTTCAGAAAAGAGCAATCTTGCATTGCTGACTTTCCTCTGCGAAACCTGTAGCGGCATATCGAAGAAGTAAATCCCAGTGAATTAGTAAGCATAAATCACTACCTATAAAAACTAGTCAGAAAATGAGTAATGAAGTTACCCTATGCAACTGCATAGCTTAATAATAATAATAATAATAATAATATTGCACTTGATAAAGCGCCCTCAGAGAACTTAATCTCTTTCTAGGCGCTTTACACTTGCTGCAAAGTGATACGCAATAGAATAGTAAGTAAAAATCATGCTTGAAAAGCAAACAAAATGAGCAATATGGTTAGGGGTGACATGCACAGGGTCAGCATGCAAATGTGGTTAGTGGCAGCATGCACAGTGTCAGCATGCATACGCACAACAAGGACGAATCACAGGGACCCACTAAATGCTGTCCTAAATAGGTGTGTTTTTAAGTTTCTTTAAAATGTGGTCAGGTCAGGGGATGTTCTGATGCAGGTCGGGAGGGAGTTCCAGGCTTTGGGAGCATACGAGCTAAATGCACGGTCTCCAAAGGATTTAAGGTTTGTACGAGCTTGTATATATTGTCTAGCCTACAATGCTTGGTCCACAAATCTGCTGAGCATCCTACGTACCGGGATCAGATAACTGTTTGGAAAGGGGAAAAAGCAAGCTGTCACCAGCTAAGGGTTTTATAAGCCGGCATACGTTGCAATTCATTCCAACGTTATTATCGCACTGACAAAATCCTGCTGAAGCTTTCATTACTTTTTGTAGACAAAGCTCCATCATCTATCACGTTGACGGCCACTGGCACTGTAGATGGTGGTGGGGTGATTACTGTCGGTGGCACACTCAGCCTTCTTTGCAAAGCTGAAAGCAGCCCGGATCCTACGTACACATGGAGTCGAGTAGTTAGTAGTCAGTCAGCTGAAGTCCCAACTAGAGCTAAAATCAACGGCGGCATGCTCACGTAAGTGACAGAGGTTGAGGAAAAACCTGATCGATTGAGGGAGACAGAGAGCTGATACAGAGAGCTGATAAAGAGAGATGATACAGAGAGCTGATACAGAGAGCTGCGGACTGATACACTGACGGCCGCCGAGAGAAACAAATAGGAGAAGCAAATAGGGATTTGGAGGGTGATTAAAAAGAGGATACACACATATGAAGATAGAGGATTGCCAAGAGGCTAGGAGACAAGCAGGCCTAGAGCAAGATTATGAGATGCAAAGAAAGAGAGGTGAACAGGAAGACAAGATAAAGGAATGGAAGCAGAGAGAGAGAGAGAGAGAGAGAGAGAGAGAGAGAGAGAGAGAGAGAGAGGGAGAGACAGCAGGAGACAGGGTTAAAGAAAGAGAAGAGAGATGCTGCTCAGTAAAAATAAAATATTATCTTGAGAGTCATTGTGGAAGCAGTAACCATGCAGCCACGAATTCTAATCTAGCCATACTACTTACCATGCTACTTATATCGCCACGTTAGTGTAACAATGTGAGCTTGACACTTGATAGATTGTGGGAATGTGTCAACATATTAGAGCATGGTTTCAGCTTGCTTGCAATAAGCGAGCTGTGCGATTAAGGTTCAGCATGCTTGCTCTCGAACAGGCTCCACGTGTGCACCCGATCGCACATTAAGCAGAAGCGGCCTACGCATTCATCTGAAGCTTGGCATGCTCATATTTGTTCTCTTTGGCAGAATTCCCTCGATCCAGCCAGAGGATGCCGGCACGTACGTGTGCACCGCACAGAACCAGTACGGCTCTGTGTCTAAGGGTGCACGACTAAATGTGGAATCAGGTAATGACATGGCCTGACGCCTGAGTTCATTCCTGTCATATATCTCTCAACCAGTGTCAACAGAAGAGCATATGCTAGGCTTGCAGCCATTGCTGCTTGGAGCTGTTTTACTTGGCTGTGCAGGGGCCAAGGAGTGCACTTTGGACTGTTCGAAATAGCCGCAGATTATCTATGCCTTTAGATTACACAGTTTTGGCGATCAGCTAGGCAGGCTTGCTGTTGAGTGCATCATACACCAAAGTAGTTGCTGTGCATGACTCTGTGGTTTTACTTTTCCTAGGAAAGCTTCCTGCGGCAGAAATGATCCATGCAGGCCAATGTATGCATTTAATATTCTGATGTTTTCACCACCCATCTTTTGCTCTAGAAGGGCCTTGCTCAGGCTGTTGTGTACTGGTTGTAGGTTCAAATGCCCCGAACCGAATGCAACTGAACGCTACAGGCGAGCAAACAATCGGTGGCACGCTCAACCTGATTTGCACTGCCAACGGCAGTCCGGCTCCTGACTACACTTGGAGCAGACTGGAAGGCACACAGCCAGTCGCTTTATCAGATAGAGCGAAAATTGAAGGCAATACCCTCACGTAAGTTATGGGAATGTAGAATACAGAGAAAAACTAGAGAGGGTGAGTAGAATTAGATGCCGATAGATAGAGAGAAACTCACACAGACAGACAGACAGGCAAGCCGGCTCACAAGCCAGGCTGAATGGAAGAGGGTGAAATGCGCGAAATTGATTGAGACATTGTGGGTAGTGTGAGATAATAAAACAAGAGCTCTTAAGACACAGAGGCAGAAGATGTAATGAGAGAGCTAATGTTTACATCAAGGCAGACGATCTGGCCATATTACCAGGAAAGGCGAGGCAGCCAGAATCAGTTGGAACAATCATTCGGAGGTGAGCTCCACAGGCATCAGCCAGGAAGTGGCCTGTACAGTTTGTAGCTTCTGCGGCAGTTCTCTACCAATGGCTATAGAGTACTGCTGTGTGCAAGAGGTGATAACATCCGAAGGGTGATTTCACATATCTTTCCAAAAAAAAAAATTTACTCCACTCTTGCTTACCTTTTCTGTGCATTAAGGCTGCATATCTTCACATCCTTCCCATGTCGCCTCACAGTTTTGGGTTTCGTTACTTTCATCCCCTGACTCTGTTTTGATATTCTCTGTACCCTTTAGATTGACTTAAGGTGACATTTCCTACTTGGCGATCTAGTATAGTCTGCTAGGATGCATCGAGATGGTGTTAATGGCATTCACGGACACAGCTGTGGCTTGTTCATTCGAGCACAACTAGCTCACCCGTCCTCGGTAGCCAACAGTTTCTTTTGATTTAGAGACACGCTTGCCGGATTGCAAGCTTGATCGGATGTCTAAACTTCGGAGATCAATAAAAGTCAGTGATTGATTAGCTTGCCCGGATTAGAGCACTGAGAGAGCAGCTTTTCTTTGCCTTGTGGGTGCCATTCAATCAAAATAGTCATAGACAACAGCAGCTGAGAAGCTAGTACCAAGACGCATGAAATCTTTTTTACAGAATTTCCCCACTTCAGAAGGAAGATGCCGGGACGTACGTGTGCACTGCCAAGAATCAGTCTGGTTCATTCTCCCGAGCTGCACTCATTGCTGTGAATACCACCGGCACAGGCATGCAATGATGCGTTAGTGCTATCTTACCAGGGAGTCGGTTCATTAGCACCTGCCTTGTGCAAACCAATACATACTCGTCGCTTGATGGTGGCAGCCGAAGCAATTCTGATTGCTTCATGAAGCAGAGAGAACGGCAGAAAGCTAGCGGTTCGCCACTGCTGAAGCATGTCTAAGAACCACACAGAGCCCACCAGTGTCTGGTGATTGTCGAATAAACTATTTGATAACAACCTACCTTCGTTTCAGTGCCTTAATACGCTTTTGAAATATTGAGTCAAGCGTAGAATTATGACCTTGGTATGAGCACCAGCTTTGCCAGCACGGCACACGGCTGATAGCTGCTACAGCAGCAGTCGGGCTACACGGCTTCTGTTGAGTCAGCTCAGTGAGGCAGAGGTTCGCGGTGGATCGTGTCAATCAATGGCATAGTGAAAAGCACTGACCAGCTGACCAGTTCTTCCCTTTCGGGGAGCAACTCGAGTGCTGCTCAATAACACAGCCCAATGCTCCTGCCTTGCAGATGCATCGGTTCCGGCTGGTTTTCTCCAGCCTTCATCCCACACTTAGTACGATTAAGTGAATTGCAACAGTTTACTGCTACTTACAATCTACTCGAGACGCTGTCAGCAGGCCTGAGATTCGAGTAAGCCTTAGAGAGCACAGGGCAACCGAAGGTCACGCTCGGCTTGGCAACATGCTCATGCATTTTGCCTTATACGATAGCACACAAATGAACCTCCCTAGCTTGTCAATTGGTTAGTGCTTCACAGCCGGAACTATGGTGACCAAATTCTTTTTATGCTGAATGCTGCACAAGCTCGGCAACTGACGATAATTGAGGCATAGTCTTACTGCAAATATGCCCACATGCTCTCCTTCTGCTCGTCGCAATGTTCCACTGGTGAGTCAGGTATTACTCTTGCTCACCGCATTCGATTTCTTAGATCGTGGTTGTTGTGTTTAAGGTTTAGGGCTTAGCTTTTCGGTTTTGACCTGTGCTTGCCACAGTTTGAGGACCACACTGTCTCGCAGGATCCTTACCTGGTAATGAGCTCACCTGACTGAGATGAGAGCATATCACCATAGGCTGGAGGCAGCAGGCTTGGGAACCTCGCACTTGAAGAATTAGGATCGGCCAGTAAAACCAAAGAAAAAATGAAGCTTCGTTTGCGCGGCCAACCTTGGCAACCAACAGCCTTGACCTTGACCAGCCAAGCTAGAAAATATTAAATAAATACTAGCTGATTTGAAAACCTCAAAAAATTGTACAGCAGCAAAAGAGTCCTAATGGCTATCACTTCGGCTTAAAGTTGCCAATAAAAGATAGCCCACTGCAGGATTCGAGCCAACGACCTCAACACTGAAGAGCTACTTGCCTCCTGGGCTACCACGGTTCATTATTAAGCACTCCCACATAGTCTTTATGACTTTGTGGAGTACCAGGAGTAGATACTTTACATTACATTCAGGACGTCCTGCCATCTGTCTCAGCTTACCGATACGGGATCTACTTCCAGGATTCAGCTCAAGTGGCCGTCTACGTCGATGCAGAAGCTGCGACCATTCCCCAGCCTCGACCTTTGCTCATTCAGTCCTGGGCACCTAGTTACCACACGGCAGTGGTCTTTTTGCCGTCTAGGCTAGCAGTATGGCTTCTAGGGGCCCTGAAATTAGGTGCCACAGTTTGCCATTAGCCCTAACATTTGCCACTTCGAACAGTGCTCCGGCTACGGCCATTTTGCTACACAGCAGAAACAGAAAATATTCACAGTCTACATAATTTTCTCCTCTAATTTGCAGCGACACGGAATGATTCCAGAATGTACAACAAATATTTTCGGATTGTGATCTCGAGCAACTACTCGTCATAATTATGCCAGGAGACAAATGCTCACCGAAGAACTCCTCGTAACCAATGCCATCGTCTCCAAAACCACGTTATCAATATCCGCGAACCCTAAATAAAAGTATGCCATTCTAAAATGCATTTGAAAACGCCAAAAGTAAGAACCTACGTGCCTGATGAACTTTCCAGTACGCACAAGTCAGCCGACTGTAGCAGCAGTCACTGGCATGGGGACATTTGCCGCAGCAGACGGATCGGCATTGATTCCAGAAGTGAATATCTCCGATTCCGTACAGCTCTCGTCTGCACTCTGAAATCTGCGCGGTCTAAGGCAATCTATTTGTCACAATTATGCAAGCAGAGGCACACTAGGTTAGCAACGACCCCACAGCAAGCTTCAATGTTTCACAAAACCACGCCGCCTGCCTATGGAAATACCATTGCAAGGCGATGCATGTGACAATGTATCGAAAAAGCTGATCGTAAGATTGTACGCTCAAGATTCGAGATGGAACACTAGGTACAGCGTTTTCCTTTCCGTGACTCAGGGACCGAGATCGAAAGTTCCTGTGGTCGGCAATCCTTTTTCGCCGCTGCATGTGATGGCAGCAGCCGTAAAGGTTCTTTTACAGCTATGAAAAAGAGGTTGGTAATTCAGCTATTATTTTTTTTAGGATGAATTGCTAAAAAGGGGCCACACAGAGCCAGTATTTATTAGACCGTCGTTATGCCGGATCAGACTTGTATATTTTACTCAGAACTGCAAATTGTGTGCACTCAGATAAACCATTTTTGTTATAACGTATTCTTACACCATGACGTTCACGGACAAGTTAAGACGCGCACTTTGACGAAACTTGAAATCACCCGCTTTGACAGAGAGATCCGCTCGGCCTTCGCCCCCTTAAGAGACTCCGTCTTATGGGCTTACAGACTGGGCTTGTCGTGGTGCGAACTTAGTGAGCTGGCGGTCGCAAGAACCTCGTTTTCACATCAATGACTAATACCATGCCACCGGAGCCATGCTTTCCAAGATAAGCCATTTCTGCTTCTATCTAGTATGCCGAACGGCAGTCGCGTATTCGGTGTGGCCGCCCAAGCCGCTTAAGCTGTTTTTTGTACTTTGCTTCCATATACTTGTCAAGGTTGTGGCTTGCACACTTGACGAGGCGCCAGTAGTAGGCCCCACTGTACGTCTTACTGCATCGAAAATTAGCATTCTCTAGTAACGAGCCTTTTCTCGAAACTCACCACGAATTCATGTGATCGCAGAGTTGTGCAGGCACTTGTTAAAAACTAGTATTACGTTGGGCAGTGTACCATTTCGGCACTTTAATAATGTAGACAAACAGCCGTCTAGGGTTTTAGTGACCATGCGGCTGTCAAAGATTGGCTCTTAGTGCATTGCAACTTGTATTTCGTTAGCACTTTTGTGGCTAATGTTTAAAGGCCATGGTTCGGGTAAATTTCTTTCAGATTGGCTAATCAACTAGAGGACAGTAACATGCCTAAAAGTGATCTCCTATCTAAAATTAGCATGCAATTTCCATCGATGTCTTAAAACAATTTCATACGTGTTGGGGCTAATATCTCAGAGTTCATGCACTATTATAGGTATGCTTGTACATGTTCTTGGCTGTGCTTGTTTGTACATTAATCGAATTTGATATAGCACTGTTAGCGTAGTTACAGCTATACGCCCCAATGTACGAACTATGTGAGTATGGTTCAAGCCTTGCCAGCAAACGTTTTCGTGACTTGCAAGAATTTAACTATAAAGACTATCCTGGCACTCCGACTTTCGTGTCTCTGCATTACCTTAACCAAGTTCTGGAATGGTACAATTATAATAGTAAAACATTTGATGTTGCGCCCTCAGAGAACTAAATCTCGATCTAAACGCTTTAAAATTGCAGGAAAGGAATCAATACATTTTATGGCTCTGGAAAATAAATCCGTTATGATTGATGCTTTCTTTGTTAATGAGAAACTGGTTATTTCCTAGGAGTGAACCTGTAGCAAAACAGAGCAGAATATTCATGCGTTTTTCATACACCGAGATATGAAGCATATGCACATGGGTGATGTGCATTCGCTGGTAGCTCTTAGATTTATAGATCCGCGGATCGAATCCTTTGAATTAGTGAATAGTTTCTTTGCGAGTAATACTGAGATTAATTAATTACAAAAACCAATCAAGATCAAAACATGCATTTATAGAGCCACTCTGCAAAGCCGCTAGTTGGTTTTGATGGGCTTTACTTACAAATGAATCCATCAAACATTCAAGATCTGAAAAATTAAAAAGACTGCGGTATACTCGATAAGCAACCCGAAGCAAAGATTTTAATATATTTACATGGCATTTTGAATAAGGCAGATATCGTATTAGTACGTGCACACCAATGGAAAGAAATCGCTTGAACGGATTCATGATGAAATGAACAATCGTAGTAGGCTTAAGCACAGACACCGAGGAATTGATGTTTATATCTTCGCGTGACGTTAGAGAACGTTGTTAAATCAATAAAAGTAAGTCAGGCACAAAAGAACAGAATGTACCATCGCCAGAGGGAATGAGCAGTGAGCCTATATATTCTACTGAGAAAGCACAGTGTTTGGAGTTATTATTCTCAGGCAAAATCCGATGACTTATCTGTGCATTTCTGGTTAGTTTGTACTAATGTGCATGCAGGCTTGTCCGTGTTCAGATGAGTTTAAATTTTCCTTGCTAATGTTGCCATGCATGTGTTCGTGACTTTATTACTCAATGGCTTGCTCGGTCAGCAGCTATGCTAGCAAAACCAAACTAGTCCCTAAGTCATATTCACAGACACATACAGGCGGCTTACGACATAGCTATATAAAATAATATAGAAGTTACTATTTTGCTCGACGTCGAAACGTTTTCTGTCATCAGCGTTTTTTTGCACCTTTAAATTTCTGCCAGTGTTCATGCCTGATTGGCATCAAGTAAATGAAAAATAGAGAACTTCAATATGAACCGATATATAACTTATAGAAAAAATTTTGTGATCAATGATTTTAAAAATTAATTTAGTGAAATACCAATACAAAAATTTAATAGTGAATTGGTGAAAAAGATAAAGCACGAACGTTTTCCCTAATCACATATTTCGGTTTTTTGCTTTGGCTTTGATTAAATACGTGAAATCTAGTGGCAGAAAGTGCTAACTTATTTCATGGTTAGGTGATTTAGCACCTTGATTTATTAACGCGGTTTAAGAGCAGCCGCAGCACTAAGCCGTTCCTGGCTTGCAGAGGCAACATACAGAGTTTCCTTCTTGCCGGACCTGAACCCACAGCTTGGGCATTGCAGCGTAGCACCTGACCCATAAGGTAAATACTGCATTCCACGTTTTGAAGCTGTGGAAGTTGTTAGAAACACACTTTGCTACTTTTGATGGGTACTCGATGTTCAAGCTGCATGATCCAGCTTAATCACCTTTCGGAGGCTTTATATTTACATTGCCCACCTAGTGCACTGCACTTTATTAATAATAATAATGTACTTGATAAAGCGCCCCCAGACAACTTAATCTCTTTCTAGGCGCTTTACATTTGCTGCAAAGTGAAATGTAATTAAATGGTAAGTAAAATCGTGCTTGAAAAACAAACAAGATGAATAACATGGTTAGGGGTGACATGCACAGGGTCAGTATGCAAATGTGGTTAGTGGCAGCATGCACGGTGTCAGCCCGCATAAGCACGTGAAGGACGAATCACAGGGACCCACTAAATGCTGTCCTAAATAGGTGTGTTTTTAAGGTAATTTTAAATGTGGTCATGTCAGGAGATGTTCTGACGCAGGTCGGGAGGGAGTTCTAGGCTTTGGGAGCATACGAGCTAAATGCACGGTCTCCAAAGGATTTATGGTTTGTACGAGGTATTTCTAGACTGTTGGATTCTGAAAAGCATTTAGTTCGTATGCTCCCAAAGCCTGGAACTCCCTCCCGACCTGCATTAGAACATCCCCTGGCCTGACCACATTTAAAAGGATCTTAAAACTTTTGGTGATCGCATTACAGGGACGGCTGCTGGTATCGTTAGCATTGTTTTATAGGTTGCAAGCCAACTCACACTAGGATGCTCATTTTTTCTCGATCATTTTAGAGTGCTTTCGGTGTACTTTGGCAGCCTAGATCGAGAAATGTGTGACAGAAGATGGTTCACACTCACGCCACAGCTATAAAGCATTAAAATGGCTTAGCCAATTGGTCCAAATGCATATGCACAAACAATTGAAGCAACTGTCAGCTGAATATTTATCATCTACCTGTTGCGGGATCGAATCATATCTTACATCTCAGTAAATTTACCATTGGCCCATTATAAGAGTCCAAGCAAACGTCATTTGTACTTCACTCGAAGACTGCATTTATAAGTAAACCAGTCTGAAGACAAGTGCATTAATTTTGAGTATCCCACTCGGGAGCTTGCTTGCAAGATCCATGGTTTAATTTCACGTACTGATCGGTGGTTGCGTGTAGGCATGTCGCCCTACTCTAGAATGTGCCCCAGAAAACTCTCACTGAGAGATATTACTGGTTCGTAGGCGTATGCACCCCACCGTCATTGCATTTGACTATATTAATACATTGCCTTGACATAAACCTGGTTAAAATCGGTGAACTGCCAGACCTTTTAACAAATCAGCCCCAGCTTGCTTGTTCTTCTTTAGCACCCTTAGATCAATCACAATTAGAGGTGGAGTCACTGTTATTACACGCTAATACTCCACTTTCAATCTATTTGTAGTTCCCCAGAAGCAGTCATGTGAATAAATTGTTTTGAGTTAACCCGACACTAATCTATAGTGGCAGTAGTATATATCCCCCAAGATATCAAGTAGTCCTCAATCTATGATTTCACTTATCTCTCATATACATTTTTGGTGCAGGAAAAATCGATCCTCACTCGCTGTTGGGGGTTTTCAACATTGATTTCGATAACTTATGTGAAGCCTTCGGCATTAAGTTTCATGCATTGACAGAAAAGTGGCCTATGGTGGCTCATGTGCATGGACATACTCACATCAAGGTTCATAAAATAGAATTTTCTATATGACTGCATGCTATAATCGCCAATTATAACAAAATGTTGCTCATCTAATGACTTGCGGATCTCGTTCAGTTTACAATATGTGCCATTTTATTCTCATCTAGAATCACCTGTGAATTTTGAAACCTCAAGAACGTAGAAATTTATTATTTCTTTGCAAAATTATCTGCTTCACGCTGCTTTTTAATTCCCTTCTGACCCGTCGTCATTGTTGGATTGGTAAAACACATCACTAACTGACAAGCTCGACGAGTTTTCATCTCTGACTAAGAGCACTGTGTGCCCTCACTGAGGTGACCGAACTGCGAACTGCAGACATTGAAAAAGCTCTGTCTACTAAGCTCAAGCTTGAAATAACATTCAAAAGATCAGGACTGGGTGTCTATAGCTAGGCATACTTAGACTGTTGTAAATTGTACCAAGTCCATCATAGCAAAGGCCGAGTCTAGGTTGCATTAAGGCCTTTTTGAATCTCAAGTGCACAATACAAAAGTGATGATGTCTACAATCAACCGTATCCTTAATCGTTCCCAGGATAGCTCATTACCTAGTAGTCCCTGCGACGATGTAGCCGATCGCTTCTCTAGCTTCATTTTCAGCAAGATAGGCAAGATAAGAAATTCCATCCTTAGAATGGCAGCAACCCCACTGTAATACCGTTTCTCAACTCCATGCTGCACAACAATGCTTACATCCAAGCAGACCACTAATGACAAAGTTCTCTACTAGTCCTCCAGACCACTGTTGTGCTTCTACGATGCATAAATCTGCTGACCCCTAAACATCGTACATTTATCTTTAGCGACAGTTCTTGCCAAAGCATGTTGTGAAAAGGATATAGTTAGGCCACTACTCATATAATCAACCCTAGATCGAGGGAACTTGAGTAAGGTCTGTCCAGTATCCTTTCTAACGCTCCCATCTAAAGTACTAAAATGAGTCTTGGCTGACCAGCTGAACTCATATAGTGAAACTTCAAACCTTGATAACGAGTTCCAATCTAGTTTAAGAGCTAACCACTTGACAGAGTGGGCATTTTTGTGGGCGTTGAATGACCTACTTTGGAATTCAGACTTACGTAGAGTATCTCTGTTCTTGCTTTGCTCGATCTTTCGGAGCTTTCGATACTGTCAAGACCTAAGTTCTCCTCGAGCGCCTCTGATTTCAATCGAGCGTCTCTTGTACTGAGCTGCAACTGTCGAGGTTCTTTCTCAGTAAGAAACTCACTGGTAACGGCATGAATGGACAAAAATCATCATTGTTACCTCAGGGCTCTGTTCTTGGTCCAGTTGTTTTCAAGGTTTATAGTCTTCCTCTTGCCAATGTATTAGCCAGGCGCCAAAAAATGTTTTCAATTATATGCCGATAAAACCCAGTTGTACTTTCGCTTTGATCCATCCTGACACTGCAGCAAGACGAGTTCTCCCATCTTCCTTGCTGAATTATTTATTGCATCCGGTGACTGATTGCAACAAACATTTTTAAATTGAATGATGATAAAACCAGTGTACTAGCTGGGGGAAAACCACGCCTGGTTAAGAAACAGTAAAAAAACGCTTGCAATCAAATCTGGCATGATATCCCTTGCTGAGCTTGCAAGCAATCTAGGTGACACATTCCAAACAGACCTTTCATTAGCTTACCAAATTCACTCCAAAGTAAAACTTTCCTACTTTAAATTACACACTGTTGCTAAAATATGGGCATCTATAGGCAGAAAATAATTTATTCCATGGATTTCTGAAATGCCGCCTCGACTTCTGTAACTCACTACTTGCTGGTCTAGCGGCTGTGCAATCAGATCCTTACTGCTGATGCAAAACTCTGCAGCTAGGCTTGTCTGTCGTGAGCTTCGCAGCTACCACATCGCACCACTTCTAGCTTATTACATTGGCTCCCAGTCAAGCTATGCATCGATATCGAGGTGTTGTCACTCACTTTTAGATCTCTTCATTCTTTGGCTTCAGCCTTCAATCAGATCTGCTCCCTCACCAAGCAAATCATCTTACTACTAGTTTTTCGGATTCTGACCGTTTACTTTTAATTAGAATAGTTATAGTAATGAACTTGATAAAGACCCCTCAGAGAACTAAATCTCTTTCTAAGCCTTTGATTTTCTGCAAACAAAATGCAACTCTTACACCTCATAGGAAACTCAAATCCGTAGGATACCATACCTTGAGTTCGTATGCTCCCAAAGCCAGGAGCTCACTTTTAACTGGCGGCACGACATCCCATGACTTGATCAAATTTATAAAGAAGCTGAGCACATCAATTAGTCACAGTATTTGTTCAGTCCATTTGATTCACCTTTGTGTGGTTCTGCTTACTGACACCGTCTATGCCACCACTGACCATATTGGCATGCTAACCCTGTGCATCTCATCTATATCACTTCATGTTTGTTGCTATCGGGCATGCTACCACTGACCATTCAATCACCCTTCCTTTGAAGCCGATGCAACACTCTTATAAATGTATTAGGCAGTTGGAATGCTATAAAAACAGTATTGCATCATGTATACCATTGCATAATAACTATAATGATAATTATAATTACAATATCTATAATATATAATTTACACCGTGTACATGATTATAATTATTATTATTAACCTTAATGAACTACCGCACCAGCTTCAGCCTCCTCGTGTCTTCATGACCTCCAAGGACAACAAATTTGCTATACCATTCAACAACACATGCAACAATTAATGCACTTCTCAGTATGCTGGCAGTACCGACTTTTAATGCTTAGCTCTCCAATTTTGGGGACTCCACCATAGCCATTACGTGGCAGATAACACACAATATATATATATATATATATATATATATATATATATATATATGTGTGTGTGTGAAGCACAAAGCAGAAAATCTAGGTCAAAGCTGACCGATTCAGACCGCCCCAAATGAGCAATACTAGCTTTGCATGCACACATATCTTCAGCTAGCACACAAGCGTTTACGAATGCAAACGTGAACCCCGGCGCCCATACACAACGAACACACGAAATGTACCGGGGCACAAACATGGCGAGCAAATACACATAAGCATGCATATAGACAATCTTATGAAATACACGGACATATAAGTATGAAACACGCAACGTGTGTAAACCGAAGAAGAATCATGGTAACATGCAAAAGCACAACAGCTCCCAGTTCCAGGAACAGATAGAAACACAAAACACAGTACTAGAGCCTCTCATCCGCAATATTTTGAAGAAGAAATTAGCAATAGTTACATCGTTGATTTTTTTGCAGAGGCGCACAATCTTAGGGCGTCTTATAACCTAAGCTGTCGTTATTGCTATGCCGAAACAATAGAGGCTGGCGTCTAATTTGAAGAAGTAGAATACGGATGCTCACGTCTTAGCCTACGAAGACGCTGGCCTGAAGAAGAAAGTGCAGCACGTAGATAAGAGAAGTTCAAGCTCAGAGCCAGCATCGTCTGAGCTTGACGATACGTTTGTCACCAGAAAAAGTAGACATGCATCAAGCATATACTCAGCCTGTGTACGAAGACATGTAATGTGTTCGCGAGTAAAATCTGAAACACTTGCAACAACTCTCAAGGACACTAAATGCTAGCCAACTAATGACGTTTAATCGTAGCTCAAGCATGCGATCGACGGAGACTGTCTACTTAGATGGACAAGGAGTTTTCAGCTCAAAATATAATTCGAAATGTCGTCAGGTACGCATATCGCACTTAATGACTCTCGGCATGTGATGTGATGCACAGTAGCAGTTTATGCAGACTTTCGAAAGACTAGGCATATAAAGCAAGCCAGATGCCTTATATAAAGCAATGCATACGAGGATCGTATACTGGGTTGTTCTTCTGGCTAACATATACAATACGCCGTGCATGTCGTCTACGTTGTGAGTTTGAAGTAGAGTTCGAGCTGCTGATTAATTTAATCCTCTAAGAGCAAAGGTGGAATTTTCAGTCATTATGGCATTTCAAATTTTGCAAAACTTCATTGTGTTAGTATATATACATATAATAATAATAATTCACTTGATAAAGCGCCCTCAGAGAACTTAATCTCTCTCTAGGCGCTTAACATTTACTGCAAAGTGAAATGCAATTGAATGTTAAGTAAAATCATGCTTGAAAAACAAACAAAATGAAAAACATGGTTAGGGGTGACATGCACAGGGTCAGCATACAAATGTGGTTAGTGGCAGCATGCACAGTGTCAGCACGCATAAGCACATCAAGGAAGAATCACAGGGACCCGCTAAATGCTGTCCTAAATAGGTGTGTTTGTAGGTTCCTTTTAAATGTGCTCAGGTCAGGGGATGTTCTGAGGCAGGTCGGGAGGGAGTTCCAGGCTTTGGGAGCATACAAACTAAATGCACGGTCTCCAAAGGATTTAAGGTTTGTACGAGGTGTTTCTAGACTGTTGGATTCTGAAAAGCGGGTGTTACGATGCTTGGCCTGATGGGGTAGTATATCTGAAAGATAGGCTTGAGCCATAGAATGAAGGGACCTAAAAGTGAGCGACAAATCCTTGAAGTCAATCCGTTGGTTCACAAACTACTCTAAAACGCTTTACTTTTAAAATCCTGAAAGAAAACACGGTGTAAACATAAGGAGCTTGTTTTCATATGGTCGTCAAACCGCACATAACAAAGAAAATTATGTATATAACCATGAGCATATCGCAGGAAACACAAAGGAGCACACACGAAAACGAAAATACTAGCATGTATACAAACTTTGTAGTCACTCTCCCATGACTTATTGCCTGTTATTGTGGCTAGACTTATTGTAATCAAAGTCAAGTACGAGTAACGAATAAAAGAAAAAATTTCTATGGAATTTGTTTAAAAAAATGTTGTTTAATATTTATTGAATAAATATTGTTTATACTATTTTATATTAAGAATATAGTTTATAATATTTTTTATAATAACATGCTGGTTTGGTCTAGCGATTAAGGTGCTCGCCCCGACCAAGGTCTGACTGAGGTCGTGGGCTCGAGCACCGAGGCATATGTGAAGCGCCTAAATAGAGATTACGCTCTCTTGGGGCGCTTTAAAAATGAAATATATTATTATATTTATTACATAAATATATTTATTATTATGTTTTATTAACAATATTGTATACAAATAAAAATTCTAAATAATAGGACAGGTAGCCAATTTATGTTCATTCCGTCCGTAGTTGACCTTCAAAAGAACGGAAAATTAAAGGTTTTCTCCAAATTAGAGAAGTATCGAAACCGATGCACTTTCTAATTTTGCGTAAATAACTCTGACCTCACGATAGCAGCTGGTATAAATCAGCAGCCACAACACTGGGCGGCAGTTATGACAAAAGCATCCACAATATGGTGTGCTTATTTTCGGCGATGTGGGACGTGCAATATTGCCTATAATTATGCAGTGCAGCCTTAGCAAGTGCTAAAACTAGTCGCGGAAAAATAAAGCAGAATAAATAGATCAGCTCAGCCAACGACACTTATCCACACAACTACTTTACGCGTCGTATTAGTAATTGACGAGAAATAAAAAGCTTCACGACCGATTGAGCTGATGTCTATCAATGGCAGATGCTGTAGCCTGACAGACGAGCGGAACTCATTCAGCTGCCGCAACTATCCGGCTGCAATATCGGTGGAGCAAGCGGGCATGGGACCGCTTCCAACATAGTAGCCGAAACAGCCGCAAACCACCAGGATAAAGTTAGTGCGCAGCGGCAGTAGCCGGAGGTAAAGCAGGTGCAGCATGTGACGGCCTCCGACGGCGAGGTGGTAGTGATCAGCGGCCAGGCGATAGTTGTCTGCGAATAGATGCAGACGGCCCAAGCGAGCGACGTCTCGGTGGCGAAGCACGAGAGCGTCGTCGCAGCGGCCGCGGAGAGCATCTCAGATGCAGCAAAGAGTGCCGAAAAGCGTGCATAGTCTCGGCCGCGGAGCGCAGGGACGAGAGCTTCTTGGTGGTGAAGAGCACCCGCACGAGCGTCTCGGCGTAGTGTGCAAAGGAGCAGCGCGAGATGTCAGCGGCGATCTCGCGGTCTGCCTGCGACTAGGCGCTGGCAGACCGCGAGAGCGACGTCTTGGCTGCGAGGCGCAGCGGCGAGAGCGTCGTAGCGGCCGCGGAGAGCATCTCAGCGGCCGCGGAGAGCAGCGCCGCCGAGAGCGTCTCGGCGGTGAAGAGCACCGGCACCAGCTTCTCGGTGCAGAGCGCGGAGGAACACCGCGAGATAGCGGTCAGCGGCAAAGCGAAAGCAGCGTGCGATGGGGTGCACGCTGCCCGCGAGCGAAGCGGCGAGAGCTTCGCTGTGGCAAAGCGCAGCGGCGAGAGCTTCGCTGTGGCAAAGCGCAGCGGCGAGAGCATTGCGGCGGCGAAGAGCACCTATAACAATAATAATAATAATAATGTACTTGACAAAGCGCCCTAAGAGAACTTAATCTTTTTCTAGGCGCTTTACATTTGCTGCAAAGGGAAATGCAATTAAATGGTAAGTAAAATCATGCTTGAAAAACAAACAAAATGAAAAATATGGTTAGGGGTGACATGCACAGGGTCAGCATGCAAATGTGGTTAGTGGCAGCATGCACAGTGTCAGCACGCATAAGTACGTGAAGGACGAATCGCAGGGATCCACTAAATGCTGTCCTAAATAGGTGTGTTTTTAGGTTCCTTTTAAATGTGGTCAGGTCAGGGGATGTTCTGACGCAGGTCGGGAGGGAGTTCCAAGCTTTGGGAGCACCTGCGAGAGAGTCGCGTTGCAGAGTGCAGAGCAGCACAACCGTGAGATCGTCTCGGAGGAGTGGAACTCGAGTACGGCAAGGTCATAATAAGCCCGAGTGTTTCTCGCAGGGCGGGATAGGCCGGCGACGAGGGCACAAGACCGGCTATCAGTGGCACCCATGAAGGTGACCTACGTGAAACATCTGACAGTGGGAGCGGTGCCCCGCCTATCCTGAAGGTGGGCAGCATCTACGACCGGCTGCTCGCGAGGGGCGGAGCTGACGTGTACCGCCTGCGAGTGGCTATCACGTAGCCTAGTAGATATATAATGAATGGCATGGAGCCCAGGGCTCATCGAATGACGTCATCAATTAAAGAAATCGTCCTCCGATTACCAATCTCGCTTCCGCTCGATCGTTTCTCGTCGTACGATTTATTTAATGGCTGCCGTTATTCTCGAGGCACTATTCTCCACACCCTTCATTTTATATCTACTTACAGATACATTCGAAGATACTTATTTTCAATTGAATAAAATTTTTTGATCTTTATATATATCTCAAAACAGTGATTGCTTTATGCGACGTGATGGTGAAACGTTTAATCAATATGCTAAAAGGATTGCATCATTATATGAAATAAAGTTTGGAAATAAACCATCTTTGAATAAACTGTATGATAATACGCCACGTGTTTTTCATTTTCCTATTTCATACCTTGATATAAATACACTAATAGCAAAGATTAATGATTTACCTATATTAAATGAGGATAATTTTTCTGTTGACTATGGTGAAGATACTATTATACATGAGTTAAAAACTGGTTCTATTTCCAACAAAGATACGGAAACATTATTTACTACTTCATTAGATTATATATTGAAAGTAACGGAAGAATATGTTAAAAAGTATAAATTTCTTTGTTTTCGTTTTACTTTAGAACATTGTAAGAGAACTTTTGGTGAAATAGATGTTGCCTATACTGCTAATGAGATACTAAAGAAGCAACGGTATTTCTATTCATTAAAAACCTCAATGTCTGCATTTAAGCAGGTCACCAGTGATCTAGTCCAAAAGCTCGTATCTCAATCAAAGAAGACAACAAGTCCTCTGGACCCTATTCCCACTTTCCTGCTCCTACGTTGCATTGATCTGCTGCTGCCATGCATAACAAACATCATTAATATGTCATTAAGCCTCAGGTCATGCCCCAGCACCTTTCAAAAGAGCTGTAGTCAGGCCACTTCTCAAGAAAGCTACACTAGACCAAGAGAACTTAAGCAACTACTGCCCATTTTCCCTTCTACCATTCCTATCAAAGACACTGGAACGCGACGTGGCAGACCAGCTGAACTCAGATATCAAAACTTCACACCTTGGCAGTAAGTTCCAGTCTGGCTTTAGAGCGAATCACTCCACAGAGTCAGCATTGCTTCGGGTATACAGTGACCTACTTATGAATGCAGATATGGGTAGAGTGTCTCTGCTTGTTTTGCTCGATCTTTCGGCAGCTTTTCATACCATCGATCACAAAGTTCTTCTAGAGCGCCTCTCATCTCGCCTGGGCATCACTGGCACTGCTCTGCAGTGGTTCAGTTCCTATCTCAGTGGGAGACTCCAGAGTATTGACGTGAATGGACAAAGATCATCAGAAGTACCTCTGAAATATGGAGTACCTCAGGGCTCAGTGCTAGGTCCGGTTCTTTTCACGGTTTATACTCTGCCTCTTGCTGATGTGATTGCCAAGGACAATCTAGGCTTTCACTTCTATGCGGATGACACTCAGTTGTACCTATGCTTTGGTCTCTCCCAGCCTTAGAGCACCTCAAATTCTCTCAACTCACTTGCTGCATGCATTGATGACATCTGCACATGGATGGCAGCAAATTTTCTAAAACTAACCTATGATAAAACTCACTTACTAGTTATGGGAAAACCCAGTGTGATTCGGAGAGTGGAAAGGATGACTCTAAAAATGGCTCTGCCAGCATATCTCCAGTTGAATCAGCTCGAAATCTAGGTGTCATATTCCAAAGCAACCTCTCGTTAGACGTCCATGTCAACTCCACAGTCAAATCTGCCTATTTTCAGCTACATAACATTGCTAAAATTTGGGCTTGTTTAGATAAGGATACCACGTCCAAGTTGGTCGATGCGTTCGTTGCATCCCGTCTTGACTTCTGCAACTCACTGCTTACTGGCCTACCGGCATGTGTGGTCAGGCGATGGCAGCTGGTGCAAAACTTTCCAGCTAGGCTTGTCTGTCGTTAGTGTCGCAGCTGCCACATTACACCACTTCTCGCCGACCTGCACTGGCTACCAGTCAAGCAACGGATTGACTTCAAGGTTTTGTCGCTCACTTTTAGGTCCCTTCATTCAATGGCTCCAGCCTATTTCTTAGATATACTACCACATCAGGCCAAGCATCGTACCACCAGCTTTTCAGAATCCAACAGTCTAGAAATACCTCGTACAAACTTTAAATTCTTTGGAGACCGTGCATTTAGTTTGTATGCTCCCAAAGCCTGGAACTCCCTCCCGACCTGCGTCAGAACATCCCCTGACCTGAGCACATTTAAAAGGAAGTTCAAAACACATCTATTTAGGACAGCATTTAGCTGGTCCCTGTGATTCTTCCTTGATGCACTTATGCGTGCTGACACTGTGCATGCTGCCACTAACCACATTTGCATGCTGACCCTGTGCATGTCACCCCTAACCATATTTTTCATTTTGTTTGTTTTTCAAGCATGATTTTACTTACCAATCAATTACATTTCACTTTGCAGCAAATGTAAAGAGCCTAGAAAGAGATTAGGTTCTTTGAGGGCGCGTTATAAAGTGCATTATCAATATTAATAATAGGAGATCAATTTGATAACTTAAATAAATAACTTCCTAAAGATAATATTCTTATTAGTTTTAGGATAAAGTGTTACACAAGTAAATATCACTGTTCTAAGATATATGATAGGATATCAAAATATATTACTGAAAAAGTTGATTATTAACATAGGGAAATGTCAGACCTTCGAAGTAAATATGCAAGTGATAAATATTACAAAATGCTTTTAGAAAATGATAGAATTAAAAGCTGCTTAACTAAATGATGAGAGTTAAATACTGTTTTCAATTCATAGGTATTTTATTATCCCTTGCAACAACCGTAACAAGTACTTACATTCCAAAACATGAAGACCTTTCTCACGTAGTAACTGTTTTAGGAAGTTGAGCAACAATGATCATCTCAATAGATAGTACAATATCACAAATTGTTAGAAGGAAAAAATATACTCTTCAAGGAAATCATAACTTAGTTTCAAAGATTGTTGATGCATTAGATGATGACACAATAACTAAAGAAAAATTTATTGACGTATTAATTTTGATCTATTAGAAAATTTAAGTGATACTACGGCTTAATCACTTGTAACATTTCTCTAACAATACTTCTCTTAACATCATTTACCTAATATCTAACTGCCTGTTCTTGCTATACCATTATTCTAACAATAGTATGTTTAGTTAAACTCCATATTGCATCTGTCGCTCTTCTTCTCTTTTCATCTCCTCCTTCACCTAGTTCTAATAAATATCCAACAGTTGTTCCAAGTTCTAATAACTGTTCTTGTTCTCCTACTTTGCTATGATATTTTAGTTTCTTTAGTTTTTCTTTTTCTTTTTTTAATGCTTTAACAGGTTTTTCACCTATTTCTTTCGTAATACTATTTTTTAGATGATCAATAATCTTTGGTAAATTATAAATCCACTCTCTGTTTCTAGTGTATTTTCCTTTATTGATACTTTCTATTTCTTTTTCATACTGTGCAATGAATGCTTTCTCAGCTACAGTTCTATTCATCCTTTCAACTAATGCAACGCTCTTTTTACTAGTACCTTGAATAATTTGTGTTTCTTGTTTTATCATTTGCTTAGTAAACTCTCTTTAAACTCAGATGCTGGATCTACTGTCATTTTCTTTGGCCATATCAACGGACCTTTATTGTAAATATCTATTATTGCTTTTGTTACTTCTTCAGAAGACTTTGTTTTAAGAATTCTTGAATCTTTATATCTACTAGCAACATCAATAACACTCAAAGCATAATCATATCCAGAATCATTAGGCATGCATAAATTGTCTGCTTGGTGATTTTCATTAGGATCAACGATATTAAAGAAACCTCGCGGAATTTTCTTAGGTCTTGGTTTGAATACTTGACTTATATCTCAGTCAGGATTACATTTGCCGCTTTTTTTTCTTTTCATTTAGAGTTAAAATGACATTCTATAGAGAATGGAAATATTTTGTGAGACATGTTTAAATACGTTTAATGAAACTGAATATCTTGAAGGAAATCATCCCTATCGTCATATGTACAAGAAAATTCCAAAAAGATTATGAAATACGTTGTAATATCTGTGATAAAGATATGCAAGAAACATAATTTGATTCTAATCTTATGCATAATGATACACTTATACTTTTTTCATTCTGTAGCATAAATACTAACTCGTTTAAAAAAAGAGAGGCGACTAAATTATATTCATTTATTAAGAAACACTTAAAAAAAAGGTGGCTCTACTTCCTTACATCATTGTTTAGATCATGAAGCTATTCGTGCTCTTTGAAAAATATTCCCTCTTGGTAAATCTAAATGTAAAGCAACACAGTTAAAAGCTTTAAAAGTGTTAATATTTCATTTATAATTTTCAGGAAGGTTCATAACTGACCAAGATGTTCACTCTTAGTTTTCCAGTTGTATCAATAAAGTAGTACTCTGCTGGATGTCTTCTAAAATATACATACTACTTTAAGTCCATACCTGTTGGAGAAGTATTTATCGCTCTTACATCGACAGATACAGCAGTTGTATCAGTATTAGGTTTTAGAAACATGCAGTTAGATGCTCCGACAACCATAACATTTAATATCACTGTAGGTGAAGCTGTTTTATTTGTCCATGAACAAGGTGTTGCTAGATTTAGTATTAAGTTCTTTGCATTGATATCCATTGATAGATCTAATAATAATAATAATAATTCACTTGATAAAGCACCCTCAGGGAACTCAATCTCTCTCTAGGCGCTTTACATTTGCTGCAAAGTGAAATGCAATTGAATGATAAGTAAAATCATGCTTGACAAACAAACGAGATGAATAATATGGTTAGGGGTGACATGCACAGGGTCAGCATGCAAATGTGGTTAGTGGCAGCATGCACAGTGTCAGCACGCATAAGCACATCAAAGACGAATCACAGGGACCCACTAAATGCTGTCCTAAATAGGTGTGTTTTTAGGTTCCTTTTAAATGTGTTCAGGTTAGGGGATGTTCTGACGCAGGTCGGGAGGGAGTACCAGGCTTTGGGAGCAAATGAACTAAATGCACGGTCTCCAAAGGATTTAAGGTTTATATGAGGTAATTCTAGACTGTTGGATTCCGAAAAGCGGGTGGTACGATGCTTGGCCTGATGGGGTAGTATATCTGACAGATAGGCTAAAGCCATAGAATATATTCTCCTTCAGCATCGATAGATAAAACAGATGAATAAAAGGATATGTTTCTTCATATATTGCAGAATCCTAAATATTCCAATCCATTATCTCTTTATCAATTCTTCTGGTATATCAAAACTCTTTCCTGAATCTATCTCTTTCTTTATTTGTTTAGTCCTATTATTCTAGAGTAAGCTTCATACTTCATACCATTTATTTTTTGTATTTTTAAGTCTGTTAGGAACTTTTCAAAGATTGAACCATCTCCAACTTTAGTAAACATATTTGCTATTCCTGGCTCAGAGTGATTAATTCTAAGTGCTTTATATTCAAATAATAGTTTTACAGCATATAACAAAGTTGATTTGATGTCTTCAATTCTACCCATTGGATAAGAACAGACTTTGAAGTTTGAATACTGTTGTCTTTGTACTTCTTCAAGGCAATCTTTACTTCTTGTCTCAACACTCATTTTCTATATATTGTCTTTATTTCTATTTAAACTTCTTAAACAGTTCTCGGATCAGGTCTTTCTGCTAGTGCTGCTGCTGCCTCTTTTTGTTTGGCACTCATACCATAAAAAATACTCGGAATAACAGCGTAATACTCTTCTTTTACAACACCAGAGATCTCGGGTTTAATTCCGGATACTCCAGAGATAACTGTAGAGAGTGATGGAAGTTGTGTTGCAATCCAAGTCGTATAATCCGCAATTTCACTAGGGTCATCGAGTAGAGTATCAACTTTAGATCTAACTCTTGACCTAAGTCCTGATAGAACTTCAGTTTGACGAACACTAATAATCTTTTGTGCTTCAATATCTGCTTCATCAAGGTAGACTTTCTTAACTGAGATATCAGTCATAACTGAAACATCAGAAATGAGTTGTTGCTCGTCATATGTTGTCATTCTTGACCTAACAAGATAATCAACATATGATATAAGTGCTATCGCACTAGTTGCAAGCATTGGATAAGTAATCTCTTCCACTTCCTATATGAAAATAAAAAAAATTAAATGCACACAGATTTAAACAATATATACTAATTACCGAATGCTATTTGTCTTTTTTATATTGTTTTCTAATCTTTCTTCCTACTCATGTATCTTATCACAAACTTTACAAATATCAATGAGACTTAAAATTATAATATAATCTAAGTCTGCAATAAATTTATAAAGATAATTTTAAAGTTTATCTTTACTAACACATTTGAATTTACTGTTGCAAATCTCTTCTGCTAATTTTCTTTCTCTTGTACAACTGAGAATCCTTGACATATCAAAGACTATATAAAATGTTTTAATTTGCACTCTTGGTTTTGTTTTTAGAATTTTTGACTTTTTGTTTGCCTCTATAGGCATCTCATTTATCTTACTACGACTTTCCCTAAGTTTATCACATGTATCTATAAGAATACTAATATATGAATTATCAATGTCTGAAATAAGTTAATCAAGTGAATCTTTACCTATTCGTTGATCTTCTCCTTTAAGGTTTTGAAGACAGATTTTTATTGCCAATTATCTAGATTGTTTACAACTTAAAAGTCTTGAGACATACGTTTTCTATATATACAAATACAATTTTATTTAATTGAAATTAAATCTCTTCACCTTTAGAGCTATCTACCAATCCTTCAAAGAATTCTTCAACAGCTTTAACTTCATCTTTTTTTTTCATCAATTGAGATCTTCGTATTGTTTGCCAAATAGAAGTTCTTCTAGATTCAGAATCCATGTATGGGGAAGCTTCAGACTCGTAAGAATCAGATTCCTCTTCTGTTTCCATTTGATAATCAGTGTGATCGATTGAATCTTCTGAATATTCTGATTCACTATCCAAACTGGTTTTATCAACTTGTGAAAGTTGGAAATCTTCCTCGGGATCCATTCCATAGTAGTAACAATATTTTAGTTAATATATATTTAATTTCTCCATTGGCTCGTATAGTTCTATCTCTTCCTTTATAGAAACTATTTTTTATCATCTTCCTTCTTCTTTTTATCTGAAAATCTCACTCTCTTTACTGGTAATGGTTTAGTATTTTCATTATATGTTTTATTATTGAGTATTTTCAATCTTCCTTTTTGGCATCAATATTACAAATTTTACAAAGACCTGCTGACTCTTTTATCCTATAGTGACTTTAAGAGTAACTATCAACTCCATGGTCTAACTTTTTTGAGTCAAATGCTGATAGTGCCTTTTTAGATTGTTATAGTATAATTTTGATGGTTTCTAGATTGAAACCTTGATTGATTGCTATAAAGATCATATCCAGTTTTAAGACAACCAACATGATCTGAATATGTCAAACACTTTATTACTACATCTTTTTTGGTTCATTTTGCTTTTTTAACTGCAGATTTACCTTCTATTTCTTTTTCTTTATTGATAGCTATTTGCATTGAATAGAATTTTGGTTTTAAGAAAACAACCGCATCAAGTACAATTGTTTTTCAATCATAAAAACTTTCTCATCTTTAAGAAAATCTTTCGTTTTGGATCTATTTAATACTTTTCACATATTTCATTCTTGAATTTTTCCAGAATTCCCTTATTAGCTGGTATAATCTCTTCTGCTCCTTCTAATTTCCACATATCTTGATTCTTAGGATAACCGGACACATCTAGGTAATCAAAATAATTTTCAAAGTCTCTACACAACATTATCAGTATTTATATGCATTACCAAAGAATCAGTGTCAGTATAGGCAAGTATTACTTTATCATTATAATAATCTTGTATTGTGTTTTTATAGAAATCTTGCATTATTTGTTTTGAAGTATCTAGAATTGTAAAACCTGAATGAATAGGCCTATCAAGACAGAACTCTGCTTTCGTTGTTTAAATTTCAACTAAATCTCGATTAAAAAACCTAGTATCTTTAAACCTTGCACACATTACTCTTTCATCCGAATTTAGAACACCCTTATCATATATAAGATCGAACAATTTAATGTTTATTCGTTCTCTAACATTTTTCATTGTCTTTCTAAAGAATGAATTGTTTTTGAGTTTATAATATTCTTTTTCAAACTCATCCTTGGCTACTTTTCTTCTTTCAATGTTATTAACTATATATCCACTCAACCATCTACTTTGTGTGAAACTCATTACTCTATGTAACCTCGTTAATACATATCCGCTTTCGATTGCAAGTTGTAGATTTCTATAATGGATAACATATCTAACTTTTGGTTCTGGATCAACAATCAGTTTTTCCACTTTACTTTCGCAATCATCTAATTTCTTCTTATCATCTTTAAGTAATGTTTTCTTTCGATAATCAGAGCATTCTTCAACAGCTACTTTTCTTCTAATTGGTAGAATAAGATAATCAGAATACATATCACGTAGTTCACCAGGATAGTGCATTTCTACTTCAAAAGCATAACCAGTCTCAGCATCTTCTTTTAATGATATTATCTTTTTAGTTGCAAACCTTTTTATGTGTTTACAATCTAAAAACTTAAAAATCAGAAATTGGAAGTGGTTGTGTCATTGCTGCAGCATATAATGAATTTGCATCAACTTAAAGTAACCAACTCTTTTCTTTAGTACCATCATAATTAAAAGACACCTTATTGTTTACTTTTATATATCTACATGATGCACGTGTTATTCCACCTCTTATTGCACTTTCAAAGCAGTCAAAATGTTCAAAGTTTCTTAATAAATGTAGTTTAACCTTTGAGAATGTCAAACCTGCAGACCAAGTAAAAACTTGGTGCTCTAAGGAAATTGGCAGGATCTAAACCATCAATTTCCTTTGACAAATGCCTAAAATGTTGAAATACATCTGCAAGTAGAAGGACATCCATAGTTAGATAAATATTGCTGTACTTTCCTAATGTATCTTCAGCGTTTGGATCTATTTTTTTCATCAATGACTAAACTTTCTTAACACGATCGTAATTTATTTATCTATGTTTGTATCATTTAATGTGCCATAAAAAATTTTAATTCGGGATAGTGACTTTTTATCTAGTCTTGAAAGTGAGTCTAAATACTCATAGGGCAATATACCTTTTTCTTTTAATAGGTCGAATTCATTAACATCCAACATCGAAAAGTAATTTCTTGTTTGTTCTAATGGTTTTCCTGATTTAACAACATTATTTACAAGATCAGCTTAACCATTTTTCAACATTTGTAAAGTGTCTTTGAAAGTAAGTGAACCAATTTCAATGTTTACATAGTTCTCCATGTTATTGGCATTTTTTATCTAGTTTTAGATCTTGAAACTCTTGTACTAATGAATGTGAATCATAACCTTTTAAGTTTTGAGTAAATACTAGAATTTTAAACTTCTTATGACTAATTCTGAGATTTAAGTTGCAAGCACTGTGGGCAGCACCACTATACTTTCCTGCTAAATGACAATAATGTAAAACTGTCTCCATTTATATCTAAATCGCAAATATGACAAACAGTTGATTCTTGAAATCTTCTTTGTCTTCTTCCTTAAAATTACTACAATCAAATGTATTGTATTTATCAAGAAAAGGTTTAGTTTCAGTTTTATTGTTTCACCTTCTTCCAACAAACTTTTAAATAGATCTTTAACATTATTTGAACCATTGAATAATTTAAATGTTCTTTGTTTTCCTTCATAATCAATATAGGTATAAGCAGATGAATAAGGGATATACTTTTGAAAAGTACCTTGTGGAGTAGTAGGATCAACTGTATCTGTTTCGTCTAATGCTTGTAAGGAAGCATTCACAGTGTGCATAGGCAACATTTGGACACCATAACGTTTTAGCATATTCTTTAAAATAACATGTATCTCCTTTTTTAATTTCTACACTTGGCATTCTTATTCTAGATTTACCATCATTTCCACATTTGCAAGCATCAACATGTGATTCTGATTTATCTGTAGAGTACAATCTACACAAACTTTTTTTACAAGTAAGCTGTGTTCCATATCATTCACCACTTCTACACAAACAATTAAAGTTTTCAATTATAACGTAATTAAAGTTTTTTTTACTTGGTGTGCTATACAAAAGAAGATCCAAATGGTTTTTTTTCTCTTCATCAACTACTATAACTGGAGTTAGAATTTTATTATCATATTCGTAAAGATTAATAGTTATGTTAAATAATTCTGCTAAATGAGGAATGTCAACCACATTTAATACGTTTGAAAGAAAATTTTCCTTAACTTTGAACAACTCTACTATTCTCTTTAGATGCTGTAAATATTTCTCATGTAATATATCCTGTAAATCGGCAATAGACTCTAGATAAATAAATAAATCCTAGCTGATTAAACAGCCTCATTTTTTATAGCGACAGAAGAGCCTTTACGGCTATCACCACCGCTTGCAGTTGTGATAAAGAATCACCCACCGCAGGAATCGAACCCACGACCTCAGGACGGAGGTCGTGAAAGCAACCACCTTACCTAGTGAGCCATCACGGGATGGTTATCTCTCCAGTGAAGAAACCTTAACACACAGCTTAAAGCACAAATATTATCTGATTCATTTTTTATATTAATCGTTAATCTCTTCTTTTCTAATCCTTCTGGTATTGGCAAATAACTACCGCCGAATTTATGTCGAAAATAAAGAAAACTTTGCATAAATAGCATTAATGCCAACTATAATCCAATGAGCACATCTTTCTAACCATTCCTCTACTTTCTTTTTAAAATATGCAAATTGCATTCTAATTTTTCTACCAATATCTGAAAGTCTATTTATTTTTGAATTACTTACTCCTGCAAATGGTTGGTAATTAAACGCACCGCTTTCTGAAACTAAAATAGGCAAAATAACTAGGGTCATTTTAAGTCACTATCTTTTTAAGTATCTCTTAAATAACTAATTTCTGTTCTCCAATCTTATCATATATTACATCACATTCAATCACGTTCGTTTCTAGTCCAATATATTCATAATCTAAGAATTTACCATCAGACAAAGATTTTCCTGAAAACTAACCTGTTTCTAGTATTTTCGATAACCTCTTGGATTCTCTATCGAAAGACCATCTGCTGTTAGGCTTAACGGATTTTTTAGCCATAGGATAATCCTGCTTTACAGATGTTGGTGATCGTAGAGTTGCAATCATTGCATCTACACTGTCTTACCAGAAAGGATATTTTGGAAGAAGACCTTCACGTTTTTTTACCTCTTCTCTAATACGTTTTGGATTTTCGTGAAATGTTTCACCCTCCCGTCTCATAAAGTTATCCATGTTTTGAGACATATATAAAGATAGGAAATTTATTTAATTAAATATTTAATTAATTGCAAGTATTGTTTATCCTTATATAGTCACATTAATCTAAACAACTCTTAGTAGATATCAAATGAAGAGTATGTAGAATAGGGTCTCGAGAGTGGCGGCAGCAATTACAGAAATCGAACGACGAGAAACGATCACGTGGAAGCGAGATGGTTGATCGGAGAACGATTTGTTTAATTGATGACGTCATTCGGTCGAGCCCTAGGCTACATGCCATTCATTTTATATCTAATTGCCTCCTGCTGCGTGAAAACGCATTGTAGCAGTCCTAAAGTTTTTAGAAGAGAAGATTCTGGATTTTCGTGGCTTCTGCTTCTGCTTGGACAATTTAAAGTTCTGAGAAAAAAATGAAACAAAAATTCCTTTGCTGTTTTGAGCTGGAAAAGGTCACAATGCCCAACCTTGATGAATTTCGGCTGGATCCATAGCCTTATTCTCTGAGAGTAGCACCTTGAGTTCTATCCTGTTCGCTGGCAGCAGATGATAGTTAATGCTAGATGACTCCTAGGCATTGCACAGCTGAATTACGACTATGCACGTGTCACGATCAACCGCTATTTGAATAGGATGCAACATATATCATTGGATCCGCCTTTGGAATGTGCTGCACAGACCTCAATGGTATATATACCTATTCCTGAGGGGCGCCATGTCTGTGCCTTTTTAAGATTGCTTCTCGAATGGCAGGTGGTCCACATTCAACCAAACAATAAATTCTTCAATTTGTATGTGCACTTAGGAAGATCCAGCGTCACAAAATGACTTCCGACATTTCTACTAGCTAGCAGGATGGGGGAAGCGTAGCAGGGAGGGCTAAGAATGATATTATTTTTACTTGTTAAGTTATGCTATGGTCCAACAGTGGACTAGAACGACTTAGGCAATAAACCTAATAAATCCTGGACATGAGGTACATCAAACACAATCTTTAAAAAGTATTTAAATTGCCAAAATTGACATTTGAAGATGCATTGCATCGCAAAGTGTCGCTACTGGCGAAAACTTTTAAAAACTATCTGCCGATTGGGCAAGGTGGACACGAGGCAGTTGTTCACTTCACTAGCTAGATCGTCCCTACTTTGGCCGTTAGTGCAACTCCCGTTTTCTGATTGCATTTATACGTTTATTAAACATCTTACTAAACAGGTTGGAGTAGCAGGTGCAACGATGGTATGAACTCAGCATCTCTTGGTCTGTATTATGACGAACAAGCGTTTAGTTTGGAAAAGTGGGCAACATTGTTGTATAGCTGACATCTTTTTTAGTTGATGCACCGGTCCACTAAATGTAAATTAAGACTTAAAAATCTTTCTTTAACTTAACGGAGTGGGGTTGTCCCATCAGTTATTTTGCTTCTTATTGTGCACGAATAACCAAATCCTCTGGGCACGACCAATCTGCTAGTGGTGCATTGGATCAGCTGACGCTGTTCGCTAGCTACTTTGTAGGTATAGTAGCTCGAAGGAAATGGAAATACTTGATTCATATTTTCTTTTATGCGGAGCCGGAATTCTATATAATACTCCACTCCAATTAAATAAATCGATAATTCACGTCAGGCATATGTTGGGGACAACTACAGTGACTGCTACGTGGCAGGCCATTGAGTTGTCTGACATGACTTGTTAGCAGACGTACGTAAGCAGTTGTTAAGGGAGCAAGTTTAAGCAAATGGTTACGATGGTCAATCACAATTTCTAGCACTGCAGATCATTTTTTTTCAGCAAAAATATGCACTCGGCACTCGTGGTTGAACAATAATCCGAGGGTACCATTCCTGCAATACCGGAAGCTGCCATGTCTGCATGTGCTCCTGGTTAAACCGTTAACCAGTGCCAGAATTTTAACCAGTAAATTAACCAGTTTAAAAGTCACCTACTAAATATGCAAAATCCTATTGTCACTAAGCAATTGAAAAGCTTACCATTCCATGCCACCGTGACAGGCAATTAGTGTCGTGTTTCAGTCAGATCGAGGTGAACTGCTATAAGTGACATTTCTTTAGATGAATATGTGTGTTTCAAACACGTGTGTGACTGCTTTTACCAACATAAAAATGGAGAAATTCTGACCTGCTAAGACATGGACACTGAACACAAAACGGTCACTGTGATTTTGACGTTCATGAAAAGTTATTCACAGCTCACACGTCTTTTGGGGCTTGCAATCACAGGCCTCGGAGTGGTGTGAAACGTTGCAGCCAAGACTGCATCTCACCTACCTCGCCAGAGCGACGTTTAACCACCTCTGGTTAACCTCTACTTGCTACCAAAAAAGCAGTTTTATACTTCAATATTTAGTTTTCACAATCTTTGGTCCTGTATTCTCGGGCTCAGACAGACGAAAGATCAGCTTTGACTGTCTATTGACAGCCATGCGAGAACTAACGTTGACCGTACTAGTTGATCTTTATAAAGGCCAAGTCCAGCAGTGATGGCACACTAGGTAAGGTGGTTGCTTTTACGACCTCAGTCCCGAGGTCGTGGGTTCGATTCCTGCGGTGGGTGATTCTTTATCGCCACTGAAAGCAGTGGTGATAGCCGTAAAGGCTCTTCTGTCGCTATACAAAAAGAGGCGGTTTAATCAGCTAAATTTTTTTACTACAATATTGTTGAATAACATATGCACGATCCAAAAATGCTGATGTCTACGATCGACCTTTTTTTTAAAACGCAACGAGTTTAGCTGAACTCGTCATTCTTGTGATTGTCCAGGTGATCACTAATCTAGCTTTTTTTTCAGAAAGATTGACAAGGTAATGATGTCCTCCCCTTGGGTATCAGAATCGTGCTTGAATTTTACGTCCCTCAATTCCTTGCAGCACTCAGTATCTACACCTTATGAGGTCACTGGTGACCTCGTCCTCATGTTCGTATTCTTAATTAATGAAGGCAACTAATCCTGTAGACCTAATTTCCACTGTCCTGCTAGAGCGATGCATATATCAGCTGCTGCTATCATGGCTAGTTAACATCGTAAGCATGCCATTATAATCGGGTCCTGACCCAGCTCTTTGAAAAAAAGGTTGCATGTGGGCCATCATTCAAGAAAGCAACAGCTAACCAAGAAAACTTAAGCAACTTCCTTCTAATTGGGCTTTTGTATTTTCCATTAAAGAATCATGAGCAAGTCATTGCAGACCAGCTGAACTGTTGAAACTTTAAGCATTGCAAATGAGTTCTAGTCTTGCTTCTGAGCTAATCACTTTATATAGCCCGGTATTGCTTTAGGTAGATAATGACCTACTTATGAATGAACACATGTTTAGAATAGATCTGCTCGTCTTGCTCAATCTTCCCACGGCTTTTGACACTGCCGATCTCCGAGTATCTCTCAAACGGCTCTCATGTGGGCTGGGTATCTCATACTCGGCACTTTAATGGTGCAGTTTCTATCTCAGTAGGATTCCAGGGTATTGACGTGAATAGAAACATCATCCGATTAACTGCAAATTTATGGGGTACCTCAGGACTCGGGGCTTGGCAAGTTATCAATGAGAATGGATAAATATTGTCCAATTAACCACTGAATTATGTGGTATCGCTGGGCTCTGTGCTTGGTCTGATTGTTCACACTTTTATACTCTCCTTCTTGCCAATTTCTTTGCCAGGCACAATCTAAAATTTAGACTTCAATTCAACGTGTAAAGTCCCCAGTGAAAAATTGAGCACACTCAAATGGTAATACGATTTTTTATTGTCATCAATCACATACAAGAGTAAACCACAAAACGAATAAAAAATCAGAGAATACTGCAGATTGCTGTGAATATTGCTGCAAGGATATTTCCAAAATCTCAAAAGTTGACCACGTGTCTGCTTTGCTGAAAGAGCTAGGATTTCTGCTGGTTGATCAGCGGACACAAAGAAAGATTTTTAAGCTGACTCACAAAGCCCGCAATACCTAACGGAACTGCGGCAACAGTTTTGGACTCCTCCTCATGCCCTCAGGTCTTGTACGGAAAATAACTTTGCTGTTCCATTTCTTCGCTTAAGACCGTTGGTGACACAAGCTTTAGCTCTGCATGTCCTAGACTTAGAAACCCGCTACCACGATTCTCAAGCAACAATAACTACTCGGCTGCTGCTGACTACGGCATATCCTTTCCAGCACCAGAGATGCTCCTTCAATGTTGTTCACTCTGGTAACTGCTCTCATGACTCTGCGATGCTTCCAATATATCTATGTAGAATGATGCAAAGTCCGATGGCTTCTAAATGCATACAGAAAGCCGCCTACGCTGTAAGAGATTTTTTTACAAAACTCTCTTGCATAAGAAACCAATAGTCTGTATGGCTTTGTGGAGTTACTCTTGGAGTTACGTTGCGTTACGTTTCCATAGTTCAACCTTCATACCTTAGTTTTTCCTCCATTAAATTTGCAGGTCTTAGTCCCTGCATTAGAAATATTGGCTCTACCACTAGCCCGAAGGACTTCTTGTGCCGAACGACAATTGCTCATGGTCGGTGAGAGATTTTTACAGAAGTTCTTGCCGGAAAACCGGCATTGTGTGTCACACGATATAGCAGAATATTTGGTAAGTAGCGAACTGCAGGCAAAAAACTGTCAAAGATACTCTACTAACCTAAAAGAGGATCTTACATCTACATCCAATGCAGGCTGACGTTGAGCAAGTGAGCCGTGATGGCACACTAGCTAAGGCGGTTGCTTTTTACTACCTCGGTCCCGAGGTCGTGGCTTAGAAACCTGTGGAGGGTGATCTTTAATCGCCACAGCAAGCTGTGAAGATAGCCGTAAAAACTCTCGTGTCGCTATGCAAAAGAAGCTGTTAAATTGGCCAGCATTTTTAAGTCATACCTAGTCCAGCTCTGGACAGCTGTTCAATGTTGCTTCCAACCTATTTAGAAGAGTGTGAAGCCTCGGACCGGAAGTCAGACAACATCACTGCCATCGCTTGTATGTTGAAGCCATCGGCTGCCTTTTTTGCTTTAGCCAATCGCTATCTTATCGAAAACAAAATTAAAATGCAGCGGTGTCTCAGAATTCCAAGCTGATTTTTTCGGAATCCAAGACGGACTAAATCCTAGCTGATTAAACAGCCTCTTTTGTATAGTGACAGAAGAGCCTTTACGGCTATCACCACCGCTTGCAGTGGCGATAAAGGATCGCCCCACCGCAGGAATCGAACCCACGACCTCGGGACCGAGGCCGTGAAAAGCAACCGCCTTACCTAGTGTGCCATCATGGCTCACCGTACAGACCACCAGTGGTTGTATCCTAGTGATCTGATGGCAGTGCAATGTAGCTAGAGTCCTACATATCCAGATCCAATGACTGCATATGAGAGGTGGGCAATTTATTTACTCGCACTGACAGTCATACAGGACGGCGACTGTACAAACGCGGGTCCGATGTCATCCATCTGCAGAGCCGACTGCAGCACGGAGTGGGCGTGGTCATTTATGGGGATAGGACCTGTGAAGGAGTGTCCCGAAAAGAGGCCGGTAGATGAGCAAGCCGAAACAAGCAAGTAAATTATTATACGGCGCATAAGGACCCCTGAATCTACAAAAGTAATAATATTATTAATAATAAGAATGCTATTTTTAATAATGCACTAGATAAAGCTCCATCAGAGAATTCAACCTCTTTCTAATCACTTTACATTGGCTGCAAAGGGAAACGCTACTGAATGGTGAGTAGTTTCACCTTTGATGAGCAACAAGAATGACATGGTTAGGTGTGATATGCACAGGATGAGCATGCAAGTGCGATTAGTGGCTGCATGCACAGGGTCAGCATGTATAAGCACATGAAGGACGAATCACAGGGACCCACTAAATGCTGTCCTACATAGGTGTGTTTTAAGTTGTTTTTAAATGTGGCTAAATCAAGTGATCTTCTGACACAAGTTGAGAGTGAGCTCCAGGCTTTGAGAGAAAACGAGCTACATGCACGGTTTCTACAGGATTCGAGGTTTGTACGAGGTATTGGTAGCTGTTCGATTTTGACAAGCTGGTGGTATTATGCTGGGTATGGTGGGAGAGTGAATCTGAGAGATTGGCTGGAGCCGAGGAATGAAGTGACCTAAAAGTCAGCGACAAAACCTTGAAGTCAATCCGTTGCTTGACTGGTAGCCAGTGCAGATCTGCGAGAAATGGTGTGATATGGCAACTGCAAGGCTCGCCACAACTGCAACTGCTCACGACAGACAACCTAGCTGCGGAGTTTTGCACCAGCTGTAATAGCTAACTGCACATGCAGGTAGGCCAGTAAGCAGAGAGACGTATAAGTCAAGACGGGATGCCACGAATGCATGGACCAACTTAGACGTAGTATACTTATCTAAACGACCCATTTAACAATGTAATTTAGCTACAAGTAGGCAGATTTGACTGTGGAGCTGATGTGGTCGTCTAACGAGAGATCACTTTGGACAACGACACCTACATTTCGAGCCGATTCAACAGGAGATATGCTGGCACAGCCAGTTTTTAGCCTCAGCCTTTCCAACTTCTTAACCGTACTGGGTGTGCCTATAATTAGTAAGTTGGTTTTGTCATCATTTAGTTTTAGAGAATTAGCTGCTATCTATGTGCGGATGTCGTCAATACATGCAGCAAGTGAGTCGAGAAAATTCGAGGTGCTCGAAAGCTGGGAGGGATCAAGGCAAAGGTACAACTGAGTGTCATCCGCATAGAAGTGAGAGCCCAGATTGCACTTGGCAATCACATCAGCAGGAGGAAAAGTATGGACCTTGAAACGGACCGGATCTAGCATGAAGTGTTGAGGCACCCCAGATTTCAGAGGTACCTCGGGTGATCTTTGATCATTCACGTTAATACTCTGGAGTTTCCCACTGACGACCTGAACCATTGCAGATAAGTGCCAGTGATGCATTGGCGAGATGAGAGGCGCTCTACAAGAACTTCGTGATCGGTATTATCGAAAGTTGCCAAAAGATCGAGCACAACGAGCAGAGACACTCTACTCGTTTCTGCATTCCTAAGAAGTACGTCGTAGTAGTAGATCGTTGTACACCCTAAGTAATACTGACTCTGTGGAGTGATTAGCTCTAAAGTCAGACTGGAATTAACTAGTAAGGCTTAAAGTTTCGACATATGAGTTCAGCTTCTCCGCCACTTCCCGTTCCAGTGTCTTTGATAATAATGGTAGAAGGAAGACTTGGCGGTAGTTGCTTATGTTCTCTTAGTCTAGTGTCGCATTCTTGAGAAGTGGCCTGACTACAGCTTTTTTGAAAAGTGCTTGGGCATGACCTTAGGATGACGTAATAATGACGCGTGGCAGCAGCAGATCAATGCAATGTAGGAGCTGGACAGTTGGAAAAGGATCCAGTGGATTTGTTTTTATTTTGATTGCGAGAAGAACTTCAGGACTAGATCACTAGTGATCTGCTTAAATGTAGAGGTTGAGGTGAAGCCAGGAATCGAGGAACAGCATTCTAGAGGGAGGATGTTGTCATTGCAGGGACTAATTCCCTGACCTTGTCTATCTTCTGCACAAAGAATCAAAGGAAGCGATCGGCTAGATCATCTCAAGGATCATCGGGTAAGGAGCTAATCTGGGAGCGGTTGAGGAGATAGTTAATTGTCGACATCAGCATTTTTTGATTGCACATCTGTGATTCAAATACGTTTCTATAGAAACTAGACTTGGCCCTTGCTAGGATCGATTTGTACGACCTACAGTAGGCTTCGTATGCCTGTCGAAGGGCAAATTCTATCTAGCTAAAAATATTGTCACAATGGTCGGTTAATATATATGCAGAATTGTAATACAATAAAAAGGCTCCAGATGGGATTGCTACCGATATTTCAGGCGTTCATTCATACTGTCTGAACGAATGCCGAATGTAATTTGGGTTTGATCATTCACATCCAAACGAAAATGGAAATAAGTTAAATCAAACATGGATCAGTCATAATTGTATGCTATTTCAAGGATTGACTATAGATCAATTGCTTCCTAACCATGATACAATGAAAGCATCTTCATACATGATGCTAACGTCTTAGCCCCTACAACTTGCTAGATAACGGTGACATGGGATATGCTTGGGAATACTGAGTGAATGTCTCTTTAAGAGTAACACACAAAAGGTTTTGCAAATTAACTAAAATGTATTGATATATCTTTGGTGATATCCAAATTCGTCAAGTAATTGACCTCGTTAACCTTCACAAAACGAAAGCGTAGTATCAGCCACAACCTGCATCTAATGCTCTAGGCATTTTTTAATACTCGCCATCTCGACCCATGGTTTGACTCAAACTCTAGGAGTCGCTGTTGCAAGCTAAGAACACAACGTTTAATAAGATGGTGAAATAAACCTGTGCCAGATTTGGATCTACGAGAAAAATCAGGATTATTGTACTGCCATCATCTGCATCGAAGTATTAGAGTTTTGTGCTTGTGCTTCTTGTGTACTTGATGTAACTAACGACAACCAGTAAAAACGCAACCCTAAAGCAGCTCAGCCTGAGCTTGCCTGCTGTGCTCCAACTAAGTTTAGTATACATATCATAACCGATTGTCAGTGAAAATAGTGTCTACCAATTCATAAGCTCAGATGGAGTAATTACAGCCCAGGCAGCAACGCTTTAGAGGTTTTCGCTGAAGCTTGCTATCGCGATGAGCAGAGAAGAGGCGGCAGTGCTTGTCAGCTGGGACATGCCATACCTTCACAGACGCCTGAAAGCACCGTATATCAGGTAATTATCTTCTTAGGTCAGGTTGATGTAGTTGAAAGCGACAGTAAATGCCAAAGACTGGCAAACGTTGCTAGCTTTTAGATTTAAAAAGGAACTCTAACGAAACACTGACGAAATTAAGTGATACCAGTTGGTCGAAACGGTCAATGAACAATTGTAATCGGAAGAGCAGGTTGTTCCTTGCCTGACGTGATTAATGAAAAAAGGAGATGAGTATTCCTAATAATAATTATATTTTGATTTACTCATTGCACATATCATGTTCTAAACAGTTTACATTTGCAGCAAAAGAAGCATGATTGAATGGTTAGTGTTAATATGCTCAACGACAACAGTCCGGGACATGCCTAGGGTCTGCATGCAAATATAGTTTGTGGCAGTATGCGCGCTGTCACCACGAAATGACGAATCATACGGACTCCCTAAATGCTCCGATAGATCAATGCGCTTAGAGCTTATATTTAAATACAGTCAAATAGGGGAACGTAGAAGAGCCAGTCGGAAGTGAGTTACAGACTTTGGAGGTAAATACTAACTAAAAGCACGGTCTCCAAAGGATTTGAGATTCATGAGAGCCAAAGGTAAAATATTACATTACGAAAAATGAATGGCACGATGCTTAGCCTAAGAGGCGATATATTTGATAGAAACAATGGAAAACACGAATAAAGGTAACTAAAAGTAAGTGACGTGACCTTGCAGTCAATATGTTGAATGGGACCAAGTTCAGGTTAGCAAGAAGTAGGGGGACGTGGCTACTGACACGTTATTGACAGACAAGCCTAGCTGCAAAGTTTTGCACCAGCTCTAATTCCTAATTGCACTTGCCATAGACTCGGCGTGCAGTGAGTTACCGAAGTTGAGACGGGGTATCTCAAATGCACGGAACAACTTAGCTGTGGGATCCCTGACTAAACAAGCCCGAGTTTTAGCAGCATTATGCAGCTGAAAGTAAGCAGACTTGAATATTAAGCTGATGCGGTCGTCTGTTAAAATGTCACTTTGGAATACGACTCATAGACCTTGTAAAGATTTAACGGGAGATATTCTGGTAGAGCCTATTTTGAGCTTTGGCTTTTTTGCAATTTGCTCATTTGCTGCAATCCTAGTGGATATGTTATATATACATGCACCAAGGAAGTTAGGAAAATTCGATGTGCTGGGTTACTTAAAGAGATCAAAGCAAAGAAATAACTGAATGTCATATGGATAGAAGTGAAAGTGTAGATTGTTCCTGGCAATCGTACCGGCAAAACAAAGAGTACAAACAGTGAAATGAATTTGACCAATCACTGACCGCCGAGGTACTCCATACTTCCGTGGTTCCTCCGATGATCTTTATCCTTTAGATCAAGAACCAGACGTGGCAACGGTTTGAGGGACACGTACTTCATTGTTTCCTTGGATGATCTTTAATTTATGCAAATCATTAATCTAGAGCACCGCTGAGATAGTACCTGGAACCACTGCAGTGCCGTGCCGAGGATGCCAAGTGAAGATTAGAGGCGCTCGAAAGAACTTGGTGATTGAGAATATCAAAAGTTGCCGAAAGATTGAGCACAGCGAGCCTATATAATCTTCCTACGTCTAAACTCCTAAGAGACGAAAATACAGAAATAATAAAATGCTCTTGATTTTGAGGGAATAGGCAATGCCTTACATTTTGCTCGTGCATGCTGCCACTAATCGCACTTGCATGCGAACCTGTGCATGTCACGCCTAACCATGTTATTCTCGTTGTTTATTAAGCGTGAAATTACTCACCATCGAGCCGCATTTCCCTTTGCAGCAAATGTAATTCGCCTAGAAAGAGATCGAGTTCTCTGATTTCACTTTATCAAATGCAACAAGGCTTCAATACTGAGAATTGTAAGCACTATCACCCATATCTCCATACTATTTCTGTTTTACCAATTGTTGACTGCATCTACTTGCTAACAAGCCATGGCAGACCACTAAATGACCTGCCTCATAGCAGTCACTATAAAAGTCCTCATGATATTTTTGAATTTAACTGTCGGTTCATTTAAGAAAACTGCAATATTATATAAAGACTAAAATCACGGTGACTTAAAATGAATTCAGAGAAAAGTCAAATTTTGTAAAGCTACGTGCCATGCACAGATGCTAACGGTTAGTGCCAGTTTGACTACTACACCCCTGGCAGGTCGGTCTTCAGCAGAGTTCACCGCAAGGCATTATAGGATGGATTATTTAAAGTTAACCACAGAACTTTATTGCATTGCCATAGAGTTCCTCAGCTAGGCCTTCAATCGCCCGGACCGGCCAGCCTCTGAGCTTAATCGAAATGCGATACTACTATCATTATCACTGTAAGCATGGAGCAGCTGAGATTACATTTAAAGTTAGGAAACAAAGTGTTACAAATTTACCAGCACTATTTGACGATATAGCCCATGCAAGTGTTTACTTAATGGCCTCTAATTTAATTTCTATTTTATTATGTATTTATTATTAATTTCAATTTAATCTAATTTATTTTAATGGCTAGCTCTCCATTGTTGAACTGGGCAACAGCTACTAATCCAAAACTTGGCATTTTTAAATGGTGGTTTTGTTTGCTTACTATTAAAACGATGTTCTGGTTTACTAAAAAATACCTGGGCACTGGCCTTACAAGTTTTACTACTATGGCCTCAGACGGTCCATACCATTGGTGGCAATTCGATTACCAAGTGCATGCCCCATGTATTACAATAAGGTAGGACGACCCAATATCCTTTGACCAGCAATTTCATTTAATTATAATAGCTAGGCAACGCATACTTCGGGAATAGCAGCTGCATCGCTGATGGAACGAGTAAATAGGCAAGCTGCCGCGGGCAAATCGAGGCAATAGTGGGAGAACTAAAGCGTCCAATTGGATAGAGTGTGGTAAGTTAACCTTTAACGCCATTCTGTATAATTGGGACAAAAAGCTGCAGTCTTCTGACAATTATTGTGGAAATGGGAGCTGTATTGCAGTTATTCATTGGTCCGTAACAATACACAGTCACACATAAAACCTCAGATTTGCACTTTGACCTCTAAGCTGTCACCTAAAATAGGTGTCTTCCTTGATGTTAATCAATGGTGCTGTTAAACAAGGGCAGTGATCGGCCGTTTCTTCAAAAGAAGCACAGATATCGTCTACGAAGAGAAAAGATAAGACTTAAAACTTACTTTACGTGCATTCGTCGATTATAGTTGTCATGGTATTCAATTATAGAGGTGAAATCTTGAATCTTATACCAGAGATTCTGTCCGAGGTCAAAATAATAAATAATTATATGCTTTTCGTGAAGGATGGCTAATTAAGCATTAGGTCTGATTTTCTGAGAATCTGTAATGATATTGGAGACGAACAAACGTTTGCAAAATTACTACTTTGTCCAAACTGAATGTACCATCATTACTTCCACACATGAAACCCAAGGTAATAAGTATTTCTTTTTGGCATGATAATAGTTAAATAATAAAAACCACTCATGGAAAAGGTTGATCAGTGCCAGCTCTCTTTGCAGCAATATCAAATGAACTTTGTACACATTCTCAGTTAGTGCCAAGAGATATGCTTTAGGTGTTGGTGGATGTGCTGATAAGGAACAAATACTTGCAGAGGTTAAAAAGACCATTGATCAACTAAAAAAAAACTAAAATCATCACCTTTAGCAGATATTGAAATAAATAATTATATGAAATATTTATATATAAAGAATTTTATATGTGTCTTTGCAAGAGACCTAACAAAGCCATTAAAGAATGAATGGCTTATTTTTAATACTGGTGATTCTCAAAAAGCAATATATCAATGAGTAGAACTTAAAAAGGAGGATCTAAATGTTTTTATTTAATTCATCCGGTGCACCAAAAATGCTAGAATAAATAAATTATTTTGGTATTTTTTCCCGAGCGTTCAAACATTTAAGCTGCAAGAATACGATCTAGCAGATCACGGAAGAAGGTGCCTAATCTTCTTAAAAATAATGCAAGAGTCAGATTTAGGATCGACAATGGAGTTATTAATTTAATTTAAACGTTTTCTTTTCCTTGTATAGAAAAAGATAACAAAAAAATTGTAGTACTTGAAAATGCCTCTGTTGTAATTCCTATAGGAAAACCAGCACGTGTTTATATTGAACAGAAAATTAGTAAAAATTCTAAGCCTCACTTCAATGCAAGGATTTTTATTACTGAAAATATGAGACCTGTTCTAGAACATATTGCTATTAGAGCAAGTATGAAACTTGAATACAGTGGCTATGATATGACTAGTCGTTCCCATATTGGTATATGGATTGAATTTTGTACTTGACCATGTATATTCTTTAATCAAAAGAACAAACAAATTAAATTCTGTAGTGTTGTGGAAATAATTCAAAAATTTGAAAATGACTTTGCTGTTACTGGTATTCTAGATGGTGGATACGTAACTCAAGATACATATCATTTAGAAAAAAGACTTAATATTAGAATGAAGCTTGAACAAGTTAAAGTTTATGCTGTAGATAAAAAACAATGTCAAGATAAGTTTAATCACGCCGATTATTAGATATATAAAAAACAAATGAAACAAAATAAAGAAATTATATTAGTTATTTAAATTTTTTATATCTTTTTCTACTTTAGGCAACATCTTTAAACCAAGATTCTGTGCATAATTCATTATCTTGCCTATACTTGATAGATTTGTTACTTTATCTTTTAAGAAATCCATTGCAAATTGACTGTCTAAAATATCCACACCAATATTACGACCCAAGCCCAACTTAGCCTTTGCAGCCATAATTGCTGCCACCGTTTTTGCGTCTTCTCTGATATAAGATGGTTGTCTTGGATCCAACGCAATGCGTGCTGCAGATTCATCAAGAACAACATCTGATAAACTTCTTATTTCTGTTCGTTTTGGTTCAGGATCCGATGCTGCTTCTGTATAAAGACTATCATGCACCAAAGCCGATCTGTCAAGATCGTTAATGCCCTCGTAGCCGTGATCCAAACCTTTTCTAAATTCTCTGCCTGGGCCAGAAAAACTATAACGACCAGTATTGTTGAATGAGCCGTTTGGTACGAATTCTGATTGAACATCTTTTGGAAGTTTTATGTGCATATCACGATTTCCAGTTTATTTACTCATGAAATCTACTCAACCAGAACAAACTTTTCTATTTTGTTTTAATTGTCTAAGACTTCGATTCAATTGGAATCCAATTCCTTTTGCTTCACTCTTCAATTCTTGCCAGTTGAGTATTAGTGAGAAGAATTTGAATATCACCTGTCAAATCGGTGTGTTTCAAACGAATAAAAATAGGTTCTGTTGATTCAGGAATTTGTTTTACTTGATAATCAGATATTGCAAGTTTAACTACCTGATAACTCACACACACACACGCACACACACACACACACACATATATATATATATATATATATATATATATATGTGTGTGTCAATATATAATAGCATATTTATTCCATATATATGTCAATATATAATAAAATATTTTAAAGAGAAGGAAAACACTTTATAGAAATGTCATTGGATCAATTTACTGCTTATAGAGACAGAGTTCTTGAACTATTAGACTATAATCCATATTCCAGCAAATTTAAAAATAAAACAAAACGTAGAAAAGCAGTAGCTGGTAAAGAAGCTGGACCATTACATCATACTGGTTATAGAGAAATACAAATAAATGGAAAAGTATACAAAAGTCATAGATTAGCCACGTTAATTTGTAAAAACGAGACGCCAATTTTTAAAATCAATCATTTTAATTTAGACATAATTGACTATAGATTTTGTAATTTAAGAGAAGCAAAACATTCTGAAAATCAAAGGTATAAAGGAATGAGAAAAGATTATTCTTCAAAATTCATTGGTGTTAGTTATAATAAGAAATCAAATTAATATGAAGCATTTATTTGAATAGATAAACATAAATTAAATTTGGGATATTTTGGTGATCCAATCGATGCGGCAACAGCAAGAGATATGGTTTCAATAAAATTACATTTTTAATTAGCAAGAACTAATTGTACTTATACACTAACCGATGATAACAAACTTGTCAGATATTCAGATCATTATTATTTGCATCTCTTTTTCATGTCTGCTAAAAGTTTTAATACTTCTGTATGTATTTTATCTGTTGTTTTACCTTGTGCAAAAAGTATTGCATTAAACATAGCAGTCTCTGCTTTAAATTCGAATGACTTTGTACCACCTACTGCAATAGCTTCTACTTTCTTAATGTCTCTTTAATTCAGGTGAGAAATTAACTCCACTGTCCTCTACTAATTTCCTTCCATACTTTGTATAATCTAATCGATTCTTTAATTCCGAGTTTTGCAGTTTTCCTGAAACATCAATATCTGTTCCTTTTTTAATTAATTCTACCATTATATTCAAATCAGTAATAGTATTTATCAGCAATTCACTTTGTAAAGTTAGTGCAATCAATTGGTTGCTCATGTACCCTTTTTGGTGCTTTTCTTGTAAACTTTGTTTCATCTATTAACTTTTTAATTAGACTTGCAATTGTAACAGCAATTGAAATAGCAGTTCCAGTAGCTCATACGGCCACCGCAATTGCTGAAACTAATGCAGGAATAGCAGGCTAAAACCCTCCAGAGCTCACTTCTAAGAACTTCTTTGACCATGATTTTGGATCAAGTTGAGCTGCATCCCATTTTATTTCCTGTCCAGAGACATCAGTTAAAAATTCACTTAGATTCCATTGCCAAGGATAATTATTTTTTTTCTGCAGCAAGTACAATATCATTTTTGAGACAATTTTTTAAACTCTAAATCATCTTTTCTAATCCTTCTATTTTCTGTCAGTGTCTTTCAGAACACCTGTCCATAGTTTCCAGAAGAAATAATATCTACTATTTTGTTTATAAATAGACATAGATAAAGTATTCCTGTAAATCCTGACCGAATTCCACCAAAAACATTAGCGCCAGCACCAATTGCTTTAAGAGATTGTAAAACTGTATGTACTAATGTTGCAATATTTTCAGATGCTTGTAGTGATAATTTTGCACCAATCTTTAAAACTACTTTCGTAATTACTTTTTCACCCACATTTGTCGCAATTTTAGCACCTTCTACAATTTCTTTACTTGCAGAAAATCTTTTTTTTTGTATCTTCACCAACTCCTTTTCTTTTTCTTGCTCTTGCTTTTTTCATCATATATTATAATTAATGGAAAAAGTAAGAAAAGTTAATGGTAATATTTATAATGATCTTAACGCAAATAAGAATAGATTAACTAATTTAGCATTTCCTGTTAATAGTGACGATGCTATAAGACTAGTTTATGTTCTTAGTTCAAGTGCTGGTAACAGTTTTATTAGTAATTTCTCAGGAGAATTAGCTACAGTATCAAGTCTAACTGATGTATTACCTAAACAAATTTCAATAATGAAATCACAATTGAATTGTAAGGATATTTAGGGTATATCTGGTAACTCTGCTGACGGAACAGTTTACTCAGATCTAAAAACCTACAAAGTAATAAACTATGGATTATTAAAAAGTATGGGAGCAGTGTTTCAAGGAAAAGCAATGGCAAGTATTGATATGGGAAATAAGAATATTATAAATGCGAAAGACTCTGATGTTGTAACAAAACAATATGTTGATAGTACTAAACAAGTATCATTTAGATGTTTATAAGCAGTTTCTTGTACTTATCCAAGTGTATTCTATCTTGATATGTTATGTTTAAATATTACTGCTAATGGAAGTGAAGGAAATAAATTTCAACCTCAAAAAATTACACCTGGTGATATGCCTGTTATCGCACAAACAGGTAAGATTATTGCATGTTCAACTAATCTTAAGAAATTCTTTCCAGGAGTATTATCTAATTTTAGTATGGTTTCTAATATTATGTATGCAACTGATAAGACTAATTCCTATCTAGAATTAACAAGTGATAATACTTATGGAGTAAGTGGCACAGTAGTTTTAATAATTAATATCGATGGAACATGTACATATGCTATTGATAAGTTTACTGTTGCTAGCGGAATTAATTTTAGAGATTTTAGTGCTAGTATTATACAGAAATGTTAGGATAAAGAAGGAAGGAAAGGCAGCAACGAATTGTATTAAGAAGACTGGTGATGTACTTGGTGGAAATCTAAATATCGATAATGATCCTATAACAAATTTAGGAGATCCTATTGATGCTGGGGATGCAGTAAATAGAAAGTATTTAGATACTAACTTTGTAACAAAAGTTGCTAGATCAACTACTTCTGATGGAGATATTGATATGAATAATTATAGAATAGTAGATCTTGCAAATCTTATACATCCCAGTGATTCTGCAACGAAATATTAAGCTTATACTAAATTACCACTTACTGGTAGAAAAAAATAGAGGAAATTTAATTGTAAATGATGGTGTTGGAGCTAGTGGTTTTTCTGATAAGGAAAATAGTGTTCCTAATAAAAGTTATTTTAATGCAAGCTTCCTTAGTGTTATTGGAGGAACAGTTAATGAGAATTTAGATATGTATAAAAATTTTATCAAAATTATAATAGATTCTGTTAATACAATCCAAATGATGGTGTTAATCTTGATTACCTAAATAGAATTTTAGATGGAAATGTCGCAAAAATAACATTTAATTCATATATTGATTGAACACAACAAAAAACTATATATGGAACAAACTATCAAGGGAAATTTACTGATGGTTTATCAAATGATATAATTCATAGGGCATTTTTTGCAATTCCAGCAACATATTTAGATTTTAAAGGTTTATTAAGACAGATTATTTATCTTACACCAGAAGGAATTCGTGGTTATTCATTTCAGTTATTTGATAGTTATTGTCCTAATTCAGATAAAAGATTAGTTAATGATTCACTAATTGTACGTACACACGATTTACTTAGAATTGGTCAATCATATTTTATAAATATAACTATTTACATAGCGTAATCTTAAAAATGCTTTATAGATAAGATTTACAAATGGATGAAACTTTGAACTTTGATTCAAACAGAATAAGAAATCTTGGAGAAACAGTTTATTCACTAGAAACAGGTAATAAATGATTTGCTGATAACTATTATCTAAGAAAAGATTCTGATCAACATATAACAGGTAATTTATCTGCGAACTCAAAAAAGTATCTAAGAATATCAGATCCGGATAATAGAAGAGATATTGCAACACAAAATATCTTTATACAAAAGTTGATATATATAGGAGGCCTGTAATATTAGAAAAAATTTAAGTGTTGAAAGATTAGCAATGAGAAGAAATTAATCAGATGCTACAGATTATCAACAAACTGATTTAAATCCTATTAAATTCCTTTATAATTTTTTATTTAAAATGTGGAAGATATCCTTATTATTCTAGTGATTCTAGTTTTATTGATTACTTTGGAAACTTAACTCTAAATAATTGTATAAGTATAGATGACAAAAGGAAAATTTCTCCTAGTGATAGAAAATAAATTTTAGCAAAAATTATCAGATATAAACAAAAAAAACAACATACTCAAGAATAGAAATAAAAAAAGATATCGATAGTACAGTTGAAGACAATGTTAATGTTAATAATAGTAATAGTAAATATTTAGCTAACAATACAATATATATAGTGATAGTTCATTTGTATTAAGAGATGATAATAGAACAAGAATAAACTAAAAGGTTGTAGCGGCAGGAGTTTTTATAATTATAAATAAAATCAATGATGGTGATATATTCATTTCAAAGTGCAACCATGAACTGTATTCTCCAAATTTATATCCAATTTACTTAAGAGGAAATAACATGGCTTTTAAAATAATTATATCTTATCATTAGGTGACTCTATATTTAGATTTTCTATTTTTGATTAACCTTTATCAAAATCAATCGCATTCAACGTTATTTATTCAATTCAAATAATGGTACTATTTCACTTCCAAGTGATTTGGATTATATTGAGATTTTATTAGTTAATGGAGTAAAATATTCACATTCATTATCCGACGATTTTAATAATTATGCATGATGATGATCTTGAAAAATGGGTGCCTTATGAATCAACAGTTCCAACTGGACCGGCACGCAGTTAATATATGCATATGGAAGGAGCCTTTGATAAAGTTTAAATCTTCCAATCCAGAGTCTCTTTAATCAATTCTTCTGGTATACTAAAACTCTTTCCTGCATCTATCTCTTTCTTTATTTGTTTTGTTAGTTCTACTTTTAGAGTAATTTCCAGACTTCATACAATTTATTTTTTCAATTTTTAATTCTTAAAGGAAATCTTCAAAGATTCAACCATCTCTCACTTTAGTAAATATATTTACTATCTTTGGTTCAGAGAAATGGATTCTAAGTGCTTTATTTTCTAATAGTAGTCTTACAGCATTTAACGAAGTTCATCTGATGTCTTTTATTTTTTCCGATTGGATAAGAACATATTTTAAGGTTTGAATACTGTTGTCCTTGTACTTCTTCAAGGCAATCTTTACTCCTTGTCTCAACATTCATTTTCTATGGGTTGTTTTTTTCTATTTAAATTATTTAAACAGTGCTTGGATCAGGTTGTGGTTGTTCTTGTGCTGCTAGTGCTGCTGCTGCTGCTTAATGTTTAGCACTTATACCATCAGTAATACTTGGTAGAACTGCATAACACTCATCTTTAGCAGTTCCATAGATATCAGGTTTAATTCCAGATACTCCAGAGATGACACTAGAGAGTGTTGGAAGTTGTGTTGCAATCCAAGTCACAAAGTCAGCAATTTCAGTAGGGTCATCGAGGAAAGTATCAACGTTAGATCTAACTCTTGACTCAAGTCCATATAGAACTTCAGTTTGACCGGCACTAATAACTCTTAGTGCTTCAATATCTGCTCCATCAAGATAGAATTTCTCAACTGATGTATTAGTCATAACTGAAATATCAGAACTGAGTTGTTGTTCATCATATGCTGTTATTCTAGACCTAACAAGATAATCAGCATATGATTAAAGTGCTATCGCACAAGTTGCAAGCATGGGATCAGTAATCTCTTTCATTTCCTATAAATTATTGAAAAACTTACATGCACGTACACATTAAAAAAAATTAAATGAACTATATCATAAATGGATAAATATTAGCACCCGTAAGTATATCACAAACTTCTTTTATCTTATTAGAAGCATCACATACCTCTAAATGAGTATCAATAAATCAATAAATCAATCAGTAAATCTATAAAAAAAATCATGAGTTTTCCTATCTAGTTGTTTTATCGCCATATAAAATTTAATAAATTTATAATAATCACCATCAGATCTTACATTAAATATCATCAGGAACAGCCTCCTAGAATGATAACATCATACAATTCTTTCAATTTCTTGTTCCATTTTCTATATATGATTAAAAATGTGTTTAAAATTAAATTAATTAATTTGTTCTTCCGCTATATGACATTTTCGAAAAAACATCTTCACTTATTATATCATGTTTTTTCAATAATTACACACATTTTAATTAGATCTGAAATAGCTGATTCAGGTAACAGAGCAATATAAGAAAATATATCTCTTCTTTCTTACCTCTATCACCACTGAACCAATGAAAACAAATACTCTTGGCAGTATCTTTAACTTCTTTATAACAGAGGATTCTTGCACTATCTATTGTTTAATATCTCAATTATATTTTTTTAAATATACAATTAAATTATTTGCTCTACTGGTTTTGCTTTTGGTGTTTTTGACTTTTTGTATAATTCTATAAGCATTTCATTTATCTTACTACGACTTTCCATTATAATATCACATGTACCACATATATCTATAATAATACTAATATATGAACTACCTAGATCAGGAAAAAGTTTATCGAGTGAATTTTTAACTATTCATTGATCTTGCCCATTAAGTTTTTAAAGACAGATTTGTAGTATTGCCGTTTCTCTAGATTGTTCGCCACTTAAAATTCTTGAGAAATCCATTTTCTATATATGAAAATGAAATTTTATTTATTTGAAATTAAATCTCTTTTCCCTCAGTTTAATCTTCCAGTTCATGAAGGAATTCCTCATTATTTATGATTTAACTTCATCTTCAGTGTGTCAGTGTTTACCAAATAGAAGTTCTTCTAGATCTACCTCTTCATCTGATTCAGAATTAATGTAGGAGGAAGCTTCAAACTCGTAAGACTCAGATTCCTCTTGTATTTCTATTTCATAATCAGGATCATCGATTGAGTCTTCTGAATTTTCGGATTCACTATCAGAGCTTGTAATTTCAATTTCTGAAACTTGAAACTCTTCTTTAGCATTCATCCTATAATAGTGATAATATTTGTACTAATATATATTTAATTTCTCCATTGATTCGTATAGTTCTATCTCTTCCTTTATAGAAAATAGTTTTTATCATCTTTCCTTTTCTTTTTATCTGCAATTATAACTTTCTTTACTGGTATTGGCTTAGTATTTTCAATCTTCCTTTTTGGTACCTATACTAATAATACAAGTTTTGCAATGACCGCCACTCTCTTTTATTCTATAGTGCCCGTAAGAGTAACTATGAACCCCACAGCCTAACCAATCTCTTTTTGAGTGAAATGCTGATAGCGCCTTTTTAGATTGTGTTATAGTAAAAATTTGATGGTTTCTAGCTTAAAATCTTGATTGACTGCAATAAACATCGCATCCAGTTTTAAGGCAACCAACATAATCAGAATGGGACAAACACTTCTTTACTACATCTTTCTTCGTTCCTTTTGCCTTCCTAACTTCAGATTTAACTTCTATCCCTATATCTTTCTTAATGGTTATCTGCATTGAATAGAGTTTTGGTCTTAAGAAAACACTGCATCAAGTACAATTGATTTTTCAACCATAGCACCTTTCTCATACTTATGAAAATCTTTTGTTTTTGGATCTATTGAATATTTCTCACATATTTCATCCTTAAATTTCCCTAGACTTCCATTATTAGCAGGTATAATCTTTTCTGCTCCTTCTAATTTCTATATATCTCGATTCTTAGGATAACCGGACACACCTAGGTAATCTAATTAATCTTCAAAGTCTCTATAAACATTATCAGTATTTATTTGCATTACCAAAGAATCAGTGTCAGTATAAGAAAGTGTTACTTTATCATTAGAATAGTCTTTTATTGTGTTATAATAGAAATCCTGCATTATTAATTTTTAAATATCTAGAAAATTAAAACCTAAATGAATAGGCTTATCAAGACAGATCTCTGCTTTCGTTGTTTAAATTTAAACTTCGATTAAACTACCGTCTATCTGTAAACCGTGCACTCATTACTCTTTCATCGGAAACTAGAATATCCTTATCATATTTCAAATTAAAAAATTCAATGTTTACTCTTTCCCCAACATTTTCCATTGTCTTTACAAAGAATGCATTGTTTTTAGGTTGTTAATATTTTTTTCAAATTCATCCTTTGTTTTCTTTCTCGTTTCAATGCTATTGAGTATATATTTACTTAACCATCTACTTTGCGTAAAACTCATTACCCTATGTAACTTCGTAGTATGTATCCCCTTTCAATTGCAAGTTGTAGATTTCTATAATGGATTACATATTTAAATTTCGGTACTAGATCGACAATCAGCTTTTCCACTTTAGTTTAACTGTCATCTATTTTCTTCTCATCATCCCTTAATAACGTTTTCCTTTGATAATCGGAGTAATCTTAAACATCTAATGTTCTCTTAATTTGTAGAATAGGATAATCAGAGTTAGTGTCATGTAATTATTCTGAACAGTGCATATCAACTTCAAAATCATAACCAGTTTCTGCATTTTTTGTAATGGTAATATCTTCAAGTTTTAAACTTTTTTATTTGTTTAATATCTAAAAACTTGAAATCAGAAATTGGAAGTGTTTGCGTCATTGCCGTAGCATACAATGAATTGGCATCGACATAAAGAAACCAACTCTTTTCTTTAGTACCATCATAATTAGAAGTCATTTCATTGTTTTCTTTGATATACCTACACGAAGCTTGCGTTATTCTTCCTCTTATTGCGCTTTCAAAGAAATAAAAATATTCAAAGTTAGTTATTAAATCTAGTTAAACTTTGAATACCTCAAACCTGCGGACCAAGTTAAACCTGGAGCTGTAAGGAAATTAGCATGATCTAAACCATCTATTTCCTTTGATAATTGTCTAAAATGTTGAAATACATCAGCTAATGAAAGGACGTCCATAGTTAGATAAATATCACTATACTTTCCAAATGTATCTTCAGCATTTGGATCTAATTTCTCCAAAAAAGCCCAAACTTTCTAAACACGCAAATATTCTTTTTTTCATCTATGTTTGTATCATTCAATGTGCTATAAAAACTCTCAATTGGGGGTAATGTCCTTTCATCTAATCTTGAAAAAGAATCTTTATACTCATAGGGCAATATACCTTTTTCGTTTAATAGATCGAATTTATTATCATCCAACATTGAAAAGGAATTTCTTGTTTGTGTTAATGGTTTTCCTGATTCGGTAACATTATTTACAAGTTCTGCAAAGCCCTTTTGCAACATTTGAAGAGAGGCTTAAAAACTAAGTGAACCAATTTCAATGTTTATATACTTCTCCATGTTATTGGCAATATCCTTTTTATCAAGCTTTAAATCTTGAAACTCTTGTACTGATAAATGAGAATCATAACCTTTTAAGTTGTGAGTACATACTGGAAGTTTAAATTTTTTAGGATAAATGCAGAGATTTATGTTGCAAGCTTTATGAGCAGCACCTCTATAGTTTCCAGTTAAATGACAATAATCTAAAACTGTATCTCCATTTAAATCTAAATTGCAAATATGAAAAACAGCCACTTTATCAAAATTACTTTTATCCTTTTCATTAAATTAATCATAACCAAATTTTTATATTTTTCTAGAATTGGTTGCATATTATTTTTTAGCTTTTCAACTTTTTTTACTAAACTCCTTAATAAATCCCTAACATTATAAGGACCCTTGAATAACTCAAATTTTCTTCTTTCACCTTTATAACCAATAATAGTATAAGCAGATGAAAAAGGAATACGCTTTTGAAAAGTACCTTGTGGAGTAGTAGAATCTTCTTTATCTGTTTTTTCTAACGCTTGTAAGTGAACATCTAAAGTCTGCATAAGCAACATAAGGACACCATCACGTTTTAGCATAATCTCTAAAATAACATTTATCTCCTTTTTTTCTATGTGCGTTTGGCATCTTTATTCTAAATTTACCATCATTTCCACGTTTGCAAGCATCAACGTGTGATTTATAGTTTATCTTTAGAGTAAAATCTACACAAACATCTTTTACAAGTAAGCGGCGTTCCATATCATTTGCTACTTCTGCACAAACCATTGAAGTTTTTTAATAAATACATAATGGAAGTTGTTTTTATTTTGTGTGCTATACAAAAGAAAATCCAAATGCTTCTCTTTCTCTTGATCAACTGCTATAAGTAGAGTTAGAATTGTATTATCATATTCGTAAACATTATTAGTTATGTTAAGTAATTCTGCTAAATGAGGAATGTCAACAACATTTGATACGTTTGAAGGATAATTTTACCTAACGTTTAACAACTCTTCTATTCTCTTTAGATGCTGTGAATATTTATCATGTAATATTTCCTTTAAATCGGCAATAGACTCTGGATGGTTATCTCTTCAGTGATGAAACCTTAACACACCATAAAGCACAAATATTATCTGATTCATTCTTTATATTATTTGGAGATCTCTTCTTTTCTAATTCTTCTGGCAATGGTAAATAAGTACCACCGAATTTATGACGAAAATAAGAAAACTTTGCATAAATAGCATTAATGCCAACTATAGTCCAATTAGAACCTCTTTCTGACCATTCTTCTACTTTCTTTTTAAAAGATGCAAATTGCACTCTAATTATTCCATCAGTATCTGAAACTATATTTATTTTTGAATTACTTACTCCTGCAAATGGTTGGTAATTAAACGCACCACATCCTGAAGCTCAAATCGGCGAAATAACAAGGGTCATTTTTATGTCACTCTTGTTTTTAAGTAATTTTTTAACAACTAATATCAGCTCTACTCCAATCTTATCGTATAATACATCAAATTCAATTACGCTCGTTTCTAGTCCAATTTATTCATAATCTAAGAATTAACTATCAGAAGATTTTCCTAAAAACCAACCTGTTTTTTGTATTTTCATTGACCTCTTGGATTCTCTATCGAAAGAACATCCGCTTTTGGTCGTAATGGCTTTCTTAGCAATAGGATTATCTAGTTTTATAGGTGTTGGCAATCGTAGAGTTGCAGTCAATGCATCTAAACTGTCTTTTGAGAAAGGATATTTTGGAAGAAGACCAGTAAGATTTCTTAACTCTTCTCTAATGTATTTTGCATGATCACTAAATTCTTCATTCTCACGTCGCATACAGCAGTCAATGTTTTGAGACATATTTAAGGATAGAGAAATTGTATTTAATTGAAAATAATTATCTTCTAATATATCCATAAGTAGATATAAAATGAAGGGTATGGAGAGTATGGCCTCATGAACGACGGCAGCCATTAAATAAATCGTATGACGAGAAACCATCGAGCGGAAGCGAGATAGTTTATTGGAGGACGATTTGTTTAATTAATAATGTCATTTGATGAGCCCTGGGCTCCACGCCATTCATTTTATATCTACTAGCCTGCCCTCCCAATCCAAGCCGGTCGGAGCTCGTCAATGTTTAAATAAATACCCTGACAGGCTCGGAACGACAAACCGCTGGACAAGGCACCGGCTGCTGAGGAAGTCAAGAGCGCCGGGTACCTGATGGCTGCACGAGTTCCGGGCCGCGAGTGCGGCCCTCCTGTCAAGCTGGTGGACTATGTGATTAATGTACATTCTACAGGGGAAGGGAAGTTGTTTGCGCCTGCTGCTTCTGCTGCGGTACTTAGCGAAACGTCCGGCAATAACGTGCATGCCTCACCTGTGGCCAATAGTTAAGCAGTTGATGCGGCGCAGCCGAAGGCCACTAATGCATGTTATGCATGTTATACTTCGCGTTGTCTGCAGCGATTGATTGGGCCATACATGTGCCAGCTGAGAGGAATAAAGGAGAGTCTCGTTGACCGCACACATGGGCCCGCTGCGTCTCCGTGAGCCTATCAGGAGAACAGCCATCGCCGGAGACACTGTCGTACGACACACCTCTAGATGTAGAGTACCGAAAAAGATAAGCGGGTGGCGATAAAACTGACGAGCTGTCGAGCTTTGCACGCGCACACGTACCCTTTGCACTCGTGCGTTCGCATGCGTATTCACACGCATAAACGTGAAAGCAGGTGTGCAAATAAGTATCGAATACACGCCGGATACTAGGACACACGCACAGGAGCCAACACAGTAATCCCCATGCAAATCACACGCAAGGATGTTAATAGAAGATCGTGTGAGCAAGTAGCGTGCCTGAAAGCTTGAGCATTCAAATCTATACGCATACGAAGACAGCTCGTGCACAGACGCAGCAAAGGCATCGGCTGAGTAGCAGCAAGTAATAACGAAGAAGTTTAATTGTTGCACACCCAGCTTGAAAGTCTCCCGAGGCCGTTCTCTATAGCAGGGAGGTATTTGTAGTGCTAAAATAGGAAACAGGCACAAATAGGCACACAACTAGCACACTTGTGCACGACATCCTTCTTCCGCTCATGAACGCTAGCAAACTTCGAAGTTTGGAGAGCCACAGTTAGCAAGCTGGTGCTTATAAAGGCATTAATTATTCGCACATCGCGCAGCGATGGTTGACCTGGGTTTTGAAACTAAATCGATCATGACTGTTGCATTGATTGAGGGGAGTAAGCAAATTACGCAAATTTTGCGCCATAACTTTCACAAACATTGGCCTGAAGATAAAAGTGCCGAAAATTGACTTGAGAAATTGGCTTCACGTAGCATAGTTGGTCGGCTCGCGTCCGGCTACTGCAAGTCGAAGTATACATGCTTAAATAAGCATATGCAAGGCTTCAGTGAAACGACGCTCCATTTGTTGATAAGTAATGCGTCAAGACCTTCAAAATAACTCTCAGGTCATTGCATTTTTGCTGTCCGTTGGAATTAAGTCTTGGGTCTTGGCATTTGATCAACGCGAACACAAGCGACTAAAGTGAAATATATTTTAGTGGAAAATAATATCAGGGGAGCCAATGTCCTCAATGAATCTCTGCTTTTGTGGTGCAGCAACGCAGCGCACTGTGAAAGATTCGAAAGAACAAAGAAAGAAACAAAGAGAACGTGAAACGTAACTTTCGTCGAAGTAATGAGGCTTCAGTTTACAAAAAAGAATGTATTTGAATAATATAAACTTTAGGATGTAATAACTGATCGCAATTATTAGTCAGCTCCGCTTACAGAACAGAGGTTCTGTTGACATGCACAACGTGCCTTAAAAATTATTATCTATTAATTTCATGTGATAAACGAAAGTTAAAATTTGACGAAAGAATAAGATGTGCGAATTTCTATCGACCACGTGCCAAACCTTTCGTTTGCCAGACACGCGTGTTTGCCAGGTGAGCTTGTAGGGGCTCGTGGGCGCGCGATGGCGGCGCGACGAAAAGCAAAGCGCCCACAAGCGAGTCGTGGCGCTGTCGACGGCGGATGTATTATATGATATAGCAGCCGTCGTGCGTGCTGCTTCGGAGCACGTGGTGTTAAGGGATAGAAGAGAGTGGATAGCGTTCGCACAGATCGACGCACAGGCAGATAGCGAATTGCGCGGCAAGGAACGCGTCACATGCCGGCAAGGAGAGCGACCTTTGGGCGAACGGAACGTCGGCAGGGGGGCGGAACCACGTGACGGCGATTGCATGCCCACGAGCTCTCGTAGGAGTCTGGGAGGTGTGGGACGTGTGCCGCCTCACAATCTCGGTCAAGACGAGCTCTATTTCCTTGCGTGAAGTTTAGTTTCACTGAGATTTTTTGTCTTTTTTAGTTTTTGGTCTTCAAAACCAACTCATGCTTTAATAGGAGTCCGAGGTGACACACTCAGTGAACATACTGTTAACCTGTGCTCTTGTATGTGCCTAAAACTGTGATTTTTGTGACAGTTCATACGGTCGTACACACAACGAGCTACTATTACTTGCAGCTATAGTTTAGCTTGTGGTGTACACTCAGAGGCGAGTAAGATTATGTGACAGACAATGACAATGACAAAGACAATGTGTATTCGATGTGTAGCATCTTCTTAGTCAGGTAATATTAGTGTGATGGTGCTAAAAAATATGTGAATGGTAGCTCTACTTATTCAAAGTATGCATTGGTCTTGCTCAATTTGATGATAAAACCAACTTGAAACTATGCCACAAATACAATAGCAAACTATGATCTAGGCAAAATGAGCAAAACGTTACGGGGAATCATAAAGGTCAATATTCTTCTCTTTTCATTACTTCCAAATCACGTATCGTGCATGACTATTTCACGCCATTGTGGCTGTTGTAGGTGCAAGTGCTTTTTTGGTTTGTCATAATATGAATGTGCGGTTTAGTGTATGTGTGTGTTCACGGTTAAGCACTATGCATGTGTATTTTCTGTATACTAAGGCTTGACGGTGTGTTTGTTCACGTGCTTTAGTTTTTGTACCTGTACGTTTGTTATGTACACTTGTTAGTGCCGTGAGTGTGGTTGTGTGTTAAGATTTCTGTTTGCCTTCACATATGTATTTGTGTGTGCGTGTGTTTGTGTGTGCGTGTGTTTGTGTGTGTGCATGTGTGTGTGTGTGTGTGTGTGTGTGTGGGTGCGTGTGTGTGTTTGTGTGTGCGTGTGTTTGTGTGTGTGTGCGTTTGTGTATGTGTGTGTGCGTTTGTGTATGTGTGTGTGCGTGTGTGTGTGTGTGCGTGTGTGTGTGTGTGCGCGCGTGTGTGTGTGTGTGTGAGTGAGTTATTCACATCAATCTGGTGGATGTTTTTGTATTCAGCTGATGTTGTAGCTGTGAGGTGGTTATATTGAGTTGATGTGTATGTGGGAGATCGTGGACATTTATGATTCACGAGCATATTATGTGGCTGCTAATCTGTGTCTACCTGCTTTGTTCAGCCTATCATCACCTGCGCGTGTTGTGACACCAGCATTGCTCACGATTTGCGTCAGTCGAGTGCTATTACCAAGCCTTTCGTACGAGAAAGACTTGAAACTTCTACTGTCGTCGTTCATGACATAGCTACGACTTGTTACAAATGTGACTAGTGTGACATAGGAAATTTTCGGCTACGTGTAGCTCATGTGACGAATATTTCTGCCCAGTTCAGGAACCATTTGCAACGGTACCGAATTTAGACCGCTTGCAATTGAGACATTGAAGTTGGCACCGGTACACATAAGAGGAGCACTTACTAGCCCTGCTTAGGGTTCATCTATGGCTTTTTTGTGACTCGTACGTACTCACAATATTATTTATGGAACATGTAATATAGGCCGTTGAACGTAATCAAGTTGGCAAAATTTCACGTCTAAATGATTGATTTTGTGAGTTGCTATTGCACACTAACAAACCGAAAGTAATTAGACAGTTGGCTTCAGGAGAACCAGCTCTTACCTATACCCCAGAGTTTAATGTGTAAGTTTGAGGAATAGCAATGCTAACGGGCCACGTTGCACTCCAACGACCGAGGTGTAAACTAACAGGCGAGATGAAACAGCCATTTATTTCAGGCATTTATGTTTGTCCGGTATCGTAGCAAATCGCCGCACGACAAGAGAGCATGATTGAAAGTATGCACTCAATTTCTGTCGATTTGCCACATGTATGCTTATATACATAACTCAGTGGTTTTGATGTAATTCGCGGATAGCTCTTAAGGCTGCAACCGCTTAAACCTCAGCGACGCACGCACGATTGGAAAGTTGTATAAGGAGAGTCAGAAACGGTCACAGACGTTAGGTAACCCAGCAACCACTGAGATGTCGGACAGTCATGATTGAGTGGAGACAGCTAAGGCTTCACAGGTGGCTGCAATAGAAGCAATTACTATGAGATAATTACAGGAGACGCATCGTGCTTAAACGAGTATTTTAAGGAATACCATGCCTACCAGGACAGTCAGCTCACCAATTTCCTTCAACCATCAATCAATCAAGGCTCAAACATTTTGTACTATAATTGTATACTTGATTATTTTTCTAATGATGGTTAAACGGACATGTTCTCAAGCAGTCTTGTGATAAGCCACAATATGACAAGCTGGTTAACAATTTTGATATTTCCCTAAAGCAAATCGTATACCATCAGGCTCACACTTCGAAGTACACCATTACCACAGTGACACTCACAGCCTCATATAACCCTTGCAACAAAGAGACATATTAATGATATTAAATATAATTAACCATTATTAGGATTAAGGTTAATAGTAAGGATAAGACTTTTGCATAGTGCTCAAGGAGAAGTTTCTCCCTCCCTCTCTCTCTCTCTCTCTCTCTCTCTTTATTTCTGTCTGTCTGTCTGTCTGTCTGTCTGTCTGTCTCTCGCCCTTCCATAATATATACTAAACAGCAAATATGCCACTACAATAGCCACTCACAATGTCAGCACCCAGAAAAACACGACGGAAAACTCACGGGAACCTAGAAATTGCTGTTATGAATAAACTTGTTTTAGCTGCTTTCCCATGCCAAATCGGGATATGCCGCGAAGTGAGTCAGGAATGAGCTGCCGTAAGCAGACGAAACTCATGGTCCATTACGGATTTGAGGCGTGGATATCTAAGCTATCATAGTCACACGAGTGGGTGATATTATCCCAAGCCAGACTGGGAATTAGTTTGAATATTTGGCCCGAAAAAGATTGAATACAGAGACCTGGAGTAAATGCAATTACACTCGTGTTGACAAGCTTCGAGAAGTGGAGCCAGTGCATATCGGCTTGAAACGGTGTAACTATGTGACAGCGACGATCACTCGTGACAAGTTGCACGGCTATGCTCCAAATTTTAATGTCTTAATGCAAACCTACACCTACACACACACACACACACACACACACACACACACACACACACACACACACACAGAGACACACACACACACAGAGACACACGCACAGACACACACACAGACACACACACACAAACAGGAAAGTAACAATCAAGACGTTGAAATGATGAAAGAAAAATATTGCTTGCATGAATATTTGAAATTGCACATTGAACTGTACTACAGCTCACTGTTATAATCGATGACAAGAATTTACAAGACGACAGATTGTTTATATAACAGAAGTAGAAATACGAGCAGCTAAAAATAAATAACTCCTGAACAAAACCAGCCGATGAAGGCAGCGAAAGTTCATACTCAGATGTCGCTTGGACTGACTGCATTCATCCATCACTCCTTGACATCACAGCACAGCAAACCAGTGCAATGTCACTTAGTAGAAAAATCAGGCAAACTTGTGCCACTTGCCAAAGCGATAAGAAAAGATAAGGTGATTTGGGAAACACAAGTACAAAACTTTGCCACAGCCTGTGAACGTACAACTACGGGTTTTCTATGGAGTCAAAAGTAAAGCAAATATCTCTCTGCATGTTTTATAACGACAACAAACGACGAAGAGTCCATGAAAATCCAGGCAACATGCTTAGAGTCAAATTCAAAAGCACGCAACCAGATATCCAGTGTGTCACGTAGAAGAACCCTTGCTTAGTGAATATGCATGTTATCGACCGCCAGAAAGCCTGCAAATCACTCTGAAACACTTTTCTTGAGGTCGGGACTGCTAAATAGAGACAAGGATACAAAAAGCAACATGTTCAGGGGACTGGACTTCTTATTATTGCCAGGGGTGGGGCACGGCTGCACCAAGTTACATAATCTGGTAAGATTTCATTAAGATTTCGTTGGCATACGTTCTTCACATCCGGTCAAATCCAATTTAATTGGCGTAAGGAAATGAGTGTAGACGTGCCAAATTCATGTAAATAAAGGCGTATCTGTTTGGGTTGGCCATTCACCCCATTCATTCACTTCATTCCCCGGAGATAAAAAACTCGCTAGTTTTCGTTTGCTCTTTATTTTCGTTATAGCTACTAGCCGAAGAGTCAACCTCGAGGCTACATGTCATTTTTTTTAAATGTATGCGTTTATTGCATACCGTACGTTGCCGTGCAAACCCCCGCGATCCCCGATGAAAAAGCAAAAGCCTTTCTTATCATTAAAGCAAATTGTTAATAAATATTTGTATTCGCTAACTGAACGAACGAAACCATATCAAGACTCGTAATAATCACTCATCGCTATCTACTGCTATCCTCAGCCTCGGAGATGATGTTAGCAATCATAACCGCAATCATACTTTTGACAAAGCGCCGTCAGAGAACTTAGTTTTTTTCTTGGCACTTTACATTTGCTGCAAAAGGAAGTACGATTTTGAATGGTTAGTTTTAGCACGCACATTAAATACGAGAATAACATGGTTTGAGGCGACACGCACAAATTCAGTATGCAAGCGTGGTAAGTGGCAGCGTGCTAAGTGTCACTACCTATAAGTACATAAAAGAGGAGTCACGGGAACTCGCGAAATGCAGCCATACAGGGTGAGTTTTTAGTTTCTTTTAAATGTCAAATCAAGAGACGTCTAATACAAGATGAAAGATAGTTTCGGGATTTGTGAGCATACGAACTTAAAGCATGGTCTCCAATGAATTTGAGGTAAGCATGAGGTATAAGTAAACTCTTTGATTCCAAACAGCTAGTGGTACGATGAGGCCTTGCTGCAGAGTTTTGCAACAGCTGTAAGCGCCTGATTACACTGGCCGGTAGACCAGCAAGCAGTAAATTATAGATGTCAAGACGGGATGTTTCAAACGCTTGAACCAATTTAGATTAGTTATCCTTATCCAAACAAAAGCAAATTTTGGCTATGCGTTGGAGCTGAAAGTAGGCAGACTTAACTGTGGAGCTGATATGATCGTCTAATGAAAGGTTATAACATGCCACCTAAATTTGGTACTTAATTTTCCACAGAATAAATCCTGGCAGGCAATTTCCGGGTTAGTTTTTCCAATTTCTGAATCACACTCGGTTTGCCCATAACTAGTAAATTGGTTTTTATCACCATTCAATTCACGAAAGTTTCTGCCATCCATGTGAGAGTGTCATCAATAAATGCAGCAAGGGAGTTGAGAGAATTTAACGTGCTGGAGGCTGGGAGGGATTAAAGCAACGATACAAATGAGTGCCATCCGCATAGAAGTGAGAGCCTAGATTGTATTTGGTAATCGCATCAGCAAGAGTAAAACCGTCTCAATCTTCCTCTTTCATATCAATGGCTTGAAAATTTATGGAAACTCCGTTATAATATAAGTCGTCAGTAGTCTAGCCATTAAATGTCTCATTTTGCTTTCCCCCTTTGCATCTGAAATGCCCCAAATGCATTACAACTGGAAGCGCATTAAAAGCTTCATTTAGCAAAATAGCAAAGAAAAAAGTAAGTTCCCATGTTAAGGCTCCCCTTTCTGCCGTCCGACCCCAAATTAAAAAAAGTGGGCTTAAATGTCGTGCAATATGTTAGATCAATGTAATGGTTGGCGTCTGTTTATGGCTCATCAGCTTTCATTTACCTCTTCGCTCATAAAATGCTACTCCTTAGCCGTAAAACTCAAAAAAACTAATTAGTGATGTCGACATACTACTTCTGATTTTAACATGTCTTTCATAATAATTTTGTTTAATACGTTACGGTCATCTTCAAATTACCGCAACTTGAGATTGCATGCATTAATATTTTGTGTGTTCTTCAATAGATGAAATTAAAAAGATATCGACCAGTTTTTGACCACCATGTAGCACATCTTTGCCCCCCTCCAATCTTAGCCCAGGGGTTATGGTGCTAGCTGTTCACGGCCCAGGTCGTGGGCTGGAGTGTCACAGTGGGCGATTCTATATCGCCAACTGCATTCCCTCGTGATAGCCGCAAAGGTTCTTCCACCGTCATATAAATTAGTCTGTTAAATTGGTTATTATTACTGCATTATATCGGTTTGGGTTATTCGTGTGGCCACTTTATTCGTCGAGATCCAGGTCAAGATGGTTAATGGAATGTGACTTATATGAATTGGCGATGCTTTCAAGGTCTATATTATGCCTTTATAAACTACTGTTGGTTAGAATTGCACCTCACATAGCTGGGCTTGGGTCCGGAGGTGCAGCTGGATTTTTCACTTTTTGGGGCAGCGATGCAATTCCTCTTGATCTTGTGCGGCAGCACAAGTCGTAAGAATAGGTATGTATAATTATATATTTAGTGCATTCCTAGGGCTGACGTACTTAGCTTGATTTCCTTCATCAATCCAGAGAACCAATCCAGAGCGCCAATCTTGCTTGGTCATCGTCTAGGGCACCGGTTCTCAACCTTCCTAATGCGGCTACCCTTTAATACAGTTCCTCCTGTTTCTGAGACCCTCGAAAAATATTGTGATCACAATGTGTAGATGCTTGTTGTACAGTTATCTTAGGCGACCCCTTGTGAAAGGGTCGCTTGACCCTCAGAGGGTTCGCGACCCACCGGTTGAGAATCACTGATCTAGGCACTCTATGCTGGCCCGGTGTGTGCCTGTGCTGCTGCTGCTGCTTCTGTCCACTGTCGGCCCTCTACCTTGCCCAGGTCGCTGCTCAGCTGACTTGATTCGTTGAAAAAAATGCATTCTATACATTTGTGCCCCGTGGCTTTTACCTACCACAGCTTCGGCACTGACTTGCTGCTTTGGAAGATAGACCGCGCAGTCTCCGACCTGGTAATGCTTAAAGCGCTCACAGCCAAAGTGAAACTGTGCACTTGCTTTGCAAGATGCCGAAGTCCAGCAGTCCGTCGTCCCCCAAGAAGAAGAAGCTACCGAGCGTGCCGACTATACGCCGTCTCACACGGAAGCTTACCTGTCGCTTCGGGCCAGAAGATCTCGGACGATGCCCGAGTATTTGACCACATACATCTATGCTGTGACACAGAGGGTGTCTGCATCATGGTTGAATGGGACTGCGACATCGAAGATAACCACCTCCGATCAGTTGTCGACGGTGAGGTACGGGTGCCTAGGCCGTTCGCTTGCTCGGCAACTTCTTTCCACCGATATGAATCTCTGCAGACACTTCAGGAGAGTGCTGATAAGGCGGCTCAAGACAGTGTTGTGAGTTGCTGTGATGGTCTACGGGATTGGTGGGCAATGGCTCAGCATAATGCTGACCGATTGGTGCATGTAGCCACACAGGCTGAAGCTGGTTTGAGCCCGGTCATTGCCGTTCAGACCAACAGACCGTCCCGTAAGGCTCGGTGAAGAAAGCTCCATGCCTGAAATGACAGCTCGAGGCTAGTGAAGAACACGTGGCCGTGGTTCACGAACTGGTCAGTCGTCGCCAGGCAGTAGCAGACTCTGCCTCGGTGAGCTTGTTCGGCCCTTGCCAAAGCGTCAGTCTGCCAAGCAAACTCGAGGAACTTGGATACCATGGGCTTCTGTGTCAGTAATTGCTCCAGTCCAGATTCCTTAGGCCGGATCGAGGCTTCGGCTCAGGCTGGTGAGTCACTTAGGTGCCTGCTGCGATCAGAGAGACGCCAGGCCGGCCCTGTTGCGACAGGATGGCCAAGCTCGAGCTCATCCTGCGTTTTGCGTGCTGCCAACGAAGGCGATGGCCCGGTCGAGGCGGTGTCGCATGGTGAACGACACCGCCCAGCCCGACGAGTCCAGCATGCCTGCGTGAATCCTGCAAGCCTGCATCGTGCCCAGTGTGGCAGCATTCTGTCCCGACCAGAAGCAACCAAGGCCTCCAGACGAATGCAGGGCAAACAGGAATTGTGTGCTGAGAAAAAGCACGGCACACAAACAGTGCGGCAGAGATTGACGACTGCGTTGTCGGTAGGCTTCAGGGCTGCCTGAGATATCTTGTCAGCTCGGCAGAGCTAGTCCCGCCACAGCCGCTTCTGCCTTGGGCGCGGGAAAAAGGCTTTCGGGAGATTGATGTCCTTCGTGAGAGAGTTTCACACTTGAGCTACGTCTACCTACGGCTGCCCGAGTCCTTGCGGCAATCCCAAGTACTGCAAGTGCGTGTCTCCAGGAAGCTCTTGGATCTGCCCAATCTGCAAGGTGATTGCAACCTGGGTCGCTCGTGTGTCAAGTCACGAGACAACCATACATTTCTCGGGCCTGAGGAAGAGACTGAATGCGAACAAGGAGTCCTCCATGGCAGATACATGTGACTGCTGGCCCTCGGCCGACTGGGCTAAGAGAGTCAGGTCGTCAGTGAGAGTACATATGCAGAGCAAGTGTATCACTTCGGGAAGCTGGAATAGGCATTGCTTGTGATCAGACTTATGGTCCGCTCCATCACCAGGTCAAACTAAATGGGCAAAAGGTGGTAATCCTGCCGGACGCCAGAGGGGTTGGTGATGAATGCCAGGCTGCTATTGTTCACCAGGAACTCGATCCAGCAAAGAGGGTCTCCACAAAGTTGCAGAATGCCTCGTCTAGGCGGCGGCATGCGGTAGCACCTTGGGTAGCACCTTGTGAGGAAAGCTAGCACCGGAAAGAGTTCATGCGATCGACAAATTCAGAGCATATTTCACGTAGACCATGGCGACCGGCCATTCCTCAAATGTCCTCTCGACTAGGAACGAATGCTGGAGGCCGCCGTCGAAGCCCAGGACGAATCTGCTTTGCTGGGGCAATGGCAGGCCAGCCGTGCAAGCATGCCCAGACTGGAGGCTAAGCAGCCCGAAAGCAGCTTGTTAAGTCTCAGGAGCAACATAATCAGTCTCACATTGCCCAGCTGGCTTGGTTCAACTTTCTTGAAGATCGGCATGGTGAATCCTGATCTCCTGGCAGAGGAAATGTCACAGAAGCAGAGGCAGCCGTTTACGATGGCCGAAACCAGCTTGCAGGCTATGATCGACAAGGCACAGGTGGCCGGACTTGTGGTAGGTGGTGGGCTGTGTGCTGTTGTTGGCCCAACTGAGACGTGCGACCACTTAATTGGCTGTGAGCAGGGCCAAGAGATTCATTTAAAAGGAGCTTAAATAACACCTATTTAGGACAGCATTTAGTGGGTCCCTGTGATTTTTCATTAATGTGCTTATGCATGCTGACAATGTGCATGCTACCACTAATCTCACTGGCATACTGACCCTGTACATGTCACCCCTAGTTGTGTTATTCATGTTGTTTATCAAGCATGCTACCACTCACCAGTAGAATGTGTTTCCTTTGCAGCAAGTTTAAAGTGCTTAGATAGATAACCAGTTCTCCGAGAGAGCTTAATCAAGTGTATCATTATTATTATTATTGTTATTGGTGAGTACATGTTGAACAGCTGTCATGGAAGAGGCATGCATGGAGTGTGCCCATACCAGAGGCAATCTTTGGCCTGGCTGTAGATTTTGCCGGCCAGTGCACCTAGCATGCTGCCACGTCACCAGAGAATGGCGTCGGCATTGCCAGAAGGTTTTTGTGCATGTTTCTGGTATGATTGACTTTTTAGAGTATTTGCAGGTGCTCTGTGAATTCCACGCCCGCTGGCCCAAGGGGCTCGCAAGCAGCTTGCGCAGGCTCCAAGCAAGGGCCAATGGACAACCTCTTCCGGTAACAGGCTTGCAATTGTAGATCACGCAACGGCAGGCCACCTGGTGCTGACTAGACATATGTTGGCAGCAAAGCCCGTTTAGTGGTTGTAGCAATGCCTGTAATCAGGGCCGACGACCAGTGGGTGACAAGCTCTATCTAGAAGAGGGGAGGCAGAAGGTTGCGGGACAGCCTCTTAGCTGAGGCAAAGGCAGTGGTGCAGTGCATCGGTAAACGGCAATGTGAAGGGTGTCTGGTGCAGGCGACATCAGACATTCAGTGGCCTGTATGTGGGCCAGGCAGGCATCACAGGCTGCAGGAGCCATTGAATGTCAGCCGGCAGGCAGGTGGTGACAACCGGAAGTGAGGATAGTGGTGGCCTGCAGCCAGGAATAAAAAAATCTAAGCAGACGATAATGAGGATATGAGGGCAAGCATGGGTGCTCTCTGGCATAAGCTCCGCTCGGGACTGTAGATGAAGCAGTGACAGATGGCCCAGCATCCGATGAGTTGGGGGGCACTTCGACCGATGAAGTATTGTGTGCACCTCCAAGGTGGAGAGAGAGGAAAATACGAGCGACTGCCAGGGAAGCTAGGGAATTGCTGCAGCAATGATGTGCTAGAGAGATGCGGAACTGTATACAAGTAACTGAGTTTGGAAGTTGTATTTAGCTCAAAGCTGCATGGTTGGCTCTTGCGCTGCTGGCTGTCTGAGGTCCTGCTCGGCCACCAAGCCTTAAATTAGCTGTCAGTGGGCTATTATGTCGGAATCACATGGCCTTTGTATGGTGACAGGAGACTGCTCCTTGGTACCTGGAAAATAGTTTTGCCATTAAATAGTCCTTGGTGGCATGATATTCATCCTAGCAGGGGGCGACTAAAGGCAAGCAAGACTTGGAATGTGTTAGGAAAGCATATCAGCTGAGCTTCGTGAGGCACATCTGTACTGCGGTCTCAACACAGGCACACCAGATGCATAACGCTTAGGGATTGTGGAGATGCCACGTTGGCTTGCTAGGGAAGGTGGCTGTGTTTCACAACCCCAGGACAGAGGTATTGGTCTTGAATCCTGAAAAAGGCTTTCCCTTATTGGGAATGCTAGCCTTGATTGCCAAGAATAAGTAATACTATATATATATATATATATATATATATATATATATATATATATATATATATATATATATATATATATATATATAATATATAAATATATACTATATATAGTATATATATATATACATATACAAGAATAAGAGAATAATATATACACACATATATCAATAATAATATATAATAATACATAAATAATATATAATATATTTTATATTATATATATATATATATATATATATATATAATATAATAATAATATATATATAAGCTAGATTGCCTTTAAAGCTATTCTGTCGCTATACAAAAGTGCCTCTTAGGTCAGCTTGTTTTATGTCTAAATTTGGAAGATGCCGAGGCAGATGGAGCATACGACAGACACAAAGGGCCAGAAGTCCAGAATAGGAAAATGGAGGGTACCAGGGAAAGTCTATCCCCACACGGCATGGCTGTGCTAGCTGGGGGACCGATGCTTTTTACAACTGCCCCAGTTCTTTGCAGCTGCAGCAGCTCTCTCAGCTACAAGCTATTTGGCTGCACGACTAATGAAGCCCAATCCGGTATAGACTGATGAAGTGGTTAGCTGCAGTTTGCTTGGGGCTCTGCTCGTCGACGATGGGGTGCCAGATGCCAGGTGAGTGGGTAGTCCAAGGTTGAGATGGGCATGTGAGGTGACTTTGAGTCCCACGAGGTAGGTGACAAGTGGTATTGGAAGCATGAGGTGGTGCTCGACTCAACCTCCAAGGATGCAGGGCTAGCCGGACCGAGTTGTAACAGAGCTCTGAGAGTTGGGTGCCGAGATCTGAGAGTCTTGGGACGACTCGTCTGGTTGGTTGAAGAGCTCTAGCCTATCCAGAGAGGCAAGTGCGATCCGAGGATCCGAGTGACCTATGGTGACTGGAAGAGGCCAGGATCACGGAGGTTTGAGCGGAGCCACCTTTGCCGTTTATCCCGGTCCAGCTGCTATCTTGGCCTGTTGCTAGGGCTGCTAGTCGACCTGGTGTTAAAAGGGCAAGTCGAACTTTACAGATATCGGCCGGCAGTGGTACCAAGCTGTGAGGTGGCATAGCAGCAGGCTGTGGTGCAGTGCAGCAGTAGCCGAGCCCAGTATCGCTGGCGGAGCCTCTCAACGGGGTGGTGGTGGAACAAGAGGGAACTCGTCTAGTTGCCAATAGGTAGAGTTTCCATTTTCGGCCTTTGGGTAATCCCTGCAGTTTCTGGCATGGTGGCCAGAAGACCGGGGGCATGGCGAAGTGCACACTCCAAGCTGACGTGGCATGTAAGGTGGTTGCTCCAGCAATGAAGGGCATGACATCTGGCATGGAGATGTTCACAAGAGTCTCAGCAGGCAGGGGACCCAGCCACAGGTACAGCATCCTTTAGGCTTCACTGTCAATTATTTGAACCAGAGGGATACACATGTCGACTACCATCCATCTTCACCTTCCTCAGGTCAGAGGGGAGGAGTTCGTATAGGTGAGGACTGCCATTTGGAACCCCCGGCTGAACCCTCACCTCAGTTCCGAAGAGATTTCTTCGTCGATCGCCTCGAGGCTCAGGCCGTCAACAGTGAAAGTCACCTGGCGGTCTCCAAGGCTCTTGCAGTCGGGAATCTCTCTGTGGCCGACGATGGCATAAGGACTCAGGCTTGTTCCAATGTATGGCAGCAGATAATGACATTTCCCAAGCATCAGATGCGCACTGCCCAATGATATCGACTCTGTGGAGGCTTTTCACATGCTGCATCATCGTCTGGTTCCAAAAGTCAAATACTGCCATCTGTCGGGGCAGAGACACCTCGAGCTGGTTCGGCTGCAGCTGGATGCTGTTACCAGGGGCGTGGCACAAGTTTAGTAGGTAGTGGTAGAGCAATTGCCAGGAGCCCTAGCTGCAGCCAGCAAAGACACACCACAGCTCGTGAGCCCAGCAGTGCTGGTCGTCGGTCAGGGCTAGTTGAGAGCTTGAGCTGCAGTGCCGGCTTGGCCAGCTGGCTGGTTAATTAACCTGAGTCTGGCTTGCACTCAAGCTGGCACAGCTAGCCACTGCAAGCCAACCAGCTGATCAGCATGTGCAGGACCAGAAGCCAAGTCAACATTGTGGTGAGCCGGTGACAAGATGACAGTCGCGCCTGGCTGGACTGAGTGCCCTGCCGTAAAAAGGATCGAAGATCGTGACGACAGAAGCCATCTCTGTCTCTGCACTGGAACTCCCGAGAGCAGTCGGCATGCTCTTAAGGCTAAGTGAGCCACCGGCACCGACTTTGATGTTACCCCATGAAGCTAGACTGATAGAGCAGGTCCAGCTGGAATACAGAGGAGCACCGTTCTCGGAGCAGGGCATCTCCTGGCCGAGCTCCACCCAAAAAGACCCCTCCGACAGCATTTGCGAAAATAAAATCAGGGCAGCCGTTGTGTTATCTTTTTTGAGCTAGCCGTCCAGCCGGGCTAGGAGGGCTCTTTGGAGATGGGGGAACTCTTCCTTGCAGTGAGTCGCTTGGACGCATCCTGATGAGTCACTTGTCCAAAATTTTCTTCTTTGGTGGCAATGCGCGATAGCAAAAATAAGAAAAAAATGTAAAAGAAACCTACCAGACACAAATTACGTTGTGCCAGTGTGCCTATTAAATAGTAATCCAAACATCACAAACGTCAGACCCTGCCTTAGTTTACCCTGGTTTGACATTTGAGCAGTCTTTGGTGTTTTTACGACGGTTGAAATAGTAATATATGCATCGATGGCCAGTCTTTTTGGCACAATTCTGCCCACGTGTCTTGCTAGTATCTTGTATAGGCTGAGAGCGATTCGATTTACTTGAACTTGTATGAGTTCGGCTCTGCATTTGGATCTTATACATTAGTTTATCTTTGGTATGGATTGATTAGGAACTGATAATCACCGGTATTCAGGTATGTTCTCGTCTATTGCCTCATGAGTCATCAAACTTGTTATTCAGAACTATTCATATTATTATTTGTCTAAAAATTTTGATATTTTTCTCTGCTCATCAAAACTCGGGCCTAGCGTTTTACATCTTGTGAATTCTTCGGCATATTTTTATATTGCACATTACTTGGTTTGGCCTAGTGGTTAAGCTCCTCGACTTTGATGACCGTGATCAATGTGATGACCGACGTTGCAGGCTCGAGCCGGGTAGTATACCTGAAGCTCACCGAGCTGGTTTGGTTTAGTGGTTAAGGTGTTCGCTCCGACCAAGATCTGTCTGAGGTCGTGGGCTCGAGCCCTGAGGCACACGTGAAGTGCTTGAATAGAGATCAAGTTTTCTTAGAGAGATATACAAATAAATCATGTTTAATTATATTTGAATAGAGATTGGTACTTTTGTGGCCTTAAACAAGTGAGATATATCAGTATATATCGGTGAGCCGTGATGACACACTAGGTAAGGCGGTTGCTTTCACGACCTCGGTCCCGAGGTCGTGGGTTCGATTTCTGCTGTGGGCGATTGTTTATCGCCACTGCAAGCAGCGGAGATAGCCATAAAGGCTCTTCTGTCGCTATACAAAAAGGGGCTGTTCAATCAACTAGTATTTATTTATTTATTTATATAAAGTTTGAATTAAAACTGGTTTTGTATAGATTTATATGTTTGGTAATTCGGCCATTGACTGTGATGGCACTTCACGGTCGTCAGAAAGTTTATATCCAGCCACCGTTACATCTAAAAGTGGTTTGGCGATAATTGGTCGTGCTAATTTTCACAGAGGTCGTTCTCTCGCTCCGTGTGAGAGATTAATAAACCTGGGCGGGTACAAATCTCTTGATTGTGAGGAACAGAACTCTTCTCATCCATACCTTTACCTCATAAATGAGGTTGCTGGATTAGCTGAGCTTCACTCTTAGCATCAAAATGCTGAATTATTAATTCTCTATAAGCTAGATGTAAAAAGCATTGATGTAGGGTTAAACATACGGCATATTATTAAAATTTTAAAATTTGGGTTATTAATAGGCAATGGCAATTGTAAAGAGAAATAGCAGCGATTCATCACTTTTAGGGAGTCATACACGAGTCATTATTTTGCCCTTACTCTGCTGCGGAAACGATGTTTTGCTATTTTAGGGAACATGTTGTATAAGCTGGTTGCAAGGTAGGTCTCTTGGTGCAGGGTATTTTATCCAAAATGGAGCCTTGGTGCACCTCATAATAATCTCTGTGGCATCAATACCGTGCTTATTAGTGCTTTGGCCTATTAGTAGTATGAGCTGCAAGTCATCGGGTAGTGCATTGCAGCTTTTCCTTGCATTTCGTGAATTCCAATATGTAGATCTAACTCTCGCAAGAGTAGATCATGCCGGCCAAAGTATGCAGCTTGTTCTCTGAAAGCCAGGCATTGCTAGGATTCTCTTTTATTCATGCATCGGCACGGTTTGATCTTCATTCATGTCGGATTATTATCCAGCCTGGCGTGCAGTTACTCGGCCACCCGTGAGCTTTGCACAGGACTGTGCAGAGATAATCTACTTTTACATGCTGACTTGAAGTGGACAACGGGGTCATTCCTATCCAGTGCTGGTGCAATAGTTTAGGTCGTGTAGCATATGCTGAGCCAGGCAATGCTCAGGCTAATGCCCGGCAGGTTAAGGTAGTGTGGCACGGACCCAGCTACTCAGCTCCATATTCCCTACGCCCCCAACCCGACCATTGTTAGCGACTAGATTATGCCCTACTTCTAAAAAACAAGCGACCACTGATCACGTGTCGAATGAAAAATATTGTGCCAATAGTTTTACATAACTTGAAAGTCTTGACCTCTATCTGCAAAATCTTTTGGGCCTCAATGCTTGATAAGGATCTCGTGGTTTTTGCCCTCATAATTTAAATCCCAGGTCTGCCTTGACGCCCGGTTTTGAACAGTTCGATATTCGAACCAACAATACTGCCCGTTAAATTCAGCAAACACAGTTGATTAGGTCTTTGTTTGAAAAGTAAGGATTTAAAATACAATTTAATTGGCACTATATAACAAGCGGAATTTCTTGTGAGAGCAGCTGTAGCCTATAATCTGACCTAAGGATATCGTTGAGTTTTTTATTTGTGACTTCGACTTTCGATTACCCTGCCCGATATTGCAGATTCGACTATTTGACACCTTTTCGGGACTCGATATTGAAATATGCAATGGTGTCTCAGCGAGACCCCGAAGCATCATTTTGTATCGAAATATGAGCAGTTTGCATCCGAGTGACCCCGAGTTCTCAAACCTGGCTCTGATTACTGCATCCTGGTGTTTACTTAGAGTAGGGTGTTCGCACAAAGCTAGCAATCCTATGCTGCTCACTGTAAGCATGGGTGGTAGTCACTAAGGGTCCGTTGCTGCAATATAAAGTACGCTGTTTGACAGGTTAACCGTTGCTTCTACTTTTCTTGCCAGAGGGAGTTCGGCCTTGTTTGGTTTACCTTAAAGCAGTGCTGTTGCAAATTAGTTAGCAGCCTTCTCCAGACAAAATGCTAACGCTTCGTGGTTTGACGCCAGGCTAAGGTTCTCTGAATAGCACACATGGATGGCAGCAATTTCTCTTAAATTAAATTAGGATAATAATAACTTAGTAGTTACAGGCAACCAAGTAGTGTGATTCAGAAATTGGAAAGGCTAGAGCTGAAATTCAGCTCTGCCGCCATTTTCGTGCTGAGTCTGCATGAAATGTAGGTGTCACGTTCCAAAGTGAGCTTTAATTGGACGAAAACATCAGCTCCAGGATCAGGTCTGCTTACTTTGAGCTAAATGAAGTTGCTAAATTTCCGGTTTGCTAAAATAATGACGCGACATCTAAGTCGGTCCATGCATTTCTGACATCCCGTCTTGACTTCAGTAACTTACTGCTTGCTGCACTACCAGCATGTGCAATTAGAGCTTACAACTGGTACACAACTCTACAGATAGGCTTGTCGGTCTTGACCGTCGCAGTTGCCACGTCTCGCCAGTTATCGCCGACCTGCACTGGCTACCAGTCAAGCAAATAAATAATCGACTTCAAGGTTTCGTCGCTTACGAAGCTTTACGTCGCTTGAGGTTTTTTATTCTTTAGCTCAAGCCTATCTGTAAAATATACTCCTCCACCAATTCAAGCATTGTACCACCCGTTTTTTGGAATCCAACTGTTTGCCAAACCGCGTACAAACCTCAAATCCTGTGGAGATCGTGCATTTAGTTCGTATGCGGCCAAACCATGGAACTCACTCCGACTTGCGTCACAACATCCACTGACTTATCCACATTTAAAAAAAGATTGAAAACAGATGGTTTTAGGACATCATTTAGGACAGCATTTAGTGGGTCCCTCTGATTTGTCCATATGTGCTTATGGGTGCTGACAATGTGCATGCTGCCGCTAACCACATTTACATTCTGACCCTGTTCATGTCACCCCAAACTATGTTATTCATGTTGTTTATCAAGTATGATAACAGTCACGATTCAATCACGTTTCCATTTGCAGCAAATGTCAGGCGCCTAGAAAGAGAGAGAGAGAGAGAGAGAGAGAGAGAGAGAGAGAGAGAGAGAGAGAGTGAGCGAGAGAGATTGGGCTCTCTGAAGCAACTTTATCAAGATTATTGTTATTATTATTATTATCGCCATTAAAAAAGAGCTTAGGGTTGAGACCTAAGGCATATAATAGGCAGGTTGATGAAGATCCTCTCAGCTTGAGACGCTAAATAAGTTCATGTTTTTCTTAAATTATGAAATAATTTAAAGTGCTCCACCACACTACAAGTGGCAATCCGAAAGTTTCATATTATTGCACTGCATATAGTTTTAAATGTAAGTTCGTGAGACTATGAGTGAGTGGCGTGCACAGGTCTCGTTAATACAAGACAGCTCCTAGGCTTAAATCGTGCCTATTTAAAATTTACCCTATGATTACCGTAACGCCGGAATAGCAGTATAGACACTTTTTACTAGCAAATGTAGCTTAGAAACGTACTTTATTTTTTTAAATTGAAACTTGACTTGTGCATTTAATTTTTGAATTGCGATGGACACGTTTTTGATCAATTATATAATTGGCATGTCAAGCCCAGAGCTGGGTGCTACCTGGTCGACATTGCGGGTGATATGAGTAAATCGCTTAATATTAACTCGAATCTCAGAATCCTGCTGCATGAATCTATATTAAAGAAGCTCTTATTACAATTGCCTGCTACTCTCCTTCGACTGGTTTTCCAATGCGATTTTCTCAAGCAGAGTTGCAAATATACGCTATGTAGCAAATGCGGTTAAATTTGGATAAGTCATATATGAGCACCTATTGATTCTCCTGGTTGCATAACGGAACCGTTTTTTCCAAGAATAATTTCTGCCTTTTGTGACTCATTTTCCTTTAAAACTCTTTGCTGCTCAAATCTTTGGCTTATGTGATACAATTCAAAAAGATGTTATGGATTACCAAACGAAATCCACCCAATTCCACATGCGGCCGACATTCGCTACTTTTAGAGGCATGGCCCATAGGTGGCCATGCCTCTAAAGGTAGCTAGCCTAGCCTTTGGCGTGGTAACGACTCGTCACTCTACTGACCATCGCTCGGCATGTGCCATCACGCTTCAAAACTCTGTTTGTTCACATAGCATAACCAATTCAAGTCAATCGTGAAATGTGGGCTCTCATCTATTGCTGCAATGGTTGTTCACAATATGACCGTTAAGCAACATAGTCGCAGCAAGAGTGGTGTAGTGACAATTTTAATAAAAATGCCTTACAACCGGCAATAAACGGAGAAGAAGCCTTGGCTGCTGTAGGTCCGTCGGTAGAGAGCAGCGTGGCTGTCCAGTATGGTCGCTGCAGGTCAAGCAGTGAATAGACAGCGTCCCTAACCTACAAGCCCGTGGCGTCGCCCTCAAGAGCCTGCTTTGCTATCTATCAGCAATCATGCTCCCAATTACAAACCTCACCCTTAAGTGACTTTCTGTGTTAGTTACTGATTTGCTATCGTGAAAGAGCGATAGTGAGAATAACCGAGATAGGCCTTTCGGTCCTTGATGCTGTCTCGGCTAACCATGCTGACGCCGATCCAATATGTCAAGCTCAAATACCGAAGCATTGGATATAATAAAAACCAGCAAATAGGATTTAGAAGCGGATTAATTTATATATTTATAATTTATTAATTTAAAGGATGATTTATTACTCATTCTAGCTGTGTATTAATACAAATGGCCCGAAGCGGCATTTCACTAAAGTTCTTATGCCAAGCAAATGAAGTGCTGATAGCCATGCCTTTCCTTGCCGACCCCTTACAAATGCCGACCACTCCAGAGCCTTTAGTTAAAGATATTGCGACTTGTAGATACAGTGCCTAGGCTCGCTGATGCGATGCTGATAATTGTGTAAAGCAACGGGCTCGACAAGTGTCTGTGCATCATCACATCTCGATCATATCGACTTTGCTGAGCGCTCTATTGGACTACCACAGAGGGTAAGGCAGCCACCTCAGATGCAGCTACTCCTGCATGCCGCTGGAGCCCAACTCAACTGCCTTGCTCAGTGCATGGGACGCAACTCCCTAGCCTTACCTGGATAGCAAGGCTCAGCACCTCACTGATGACTATCTAATTGAGCATGTTCTTCTGCCTCATCCTATTCGTTGGGTTCAACGAATTATGGCTATCCACCTCAATTCAATCTAATTAGGCTAGCAACGACCAGACGTAAGTGTTGCCGAGCTCAAATTTTGTGCTGATATTGTAGTACACGTTCGAATTTAACTGTCAACAAAAATTAACTTCGCTTTCCACACGCCCACGTATGCAAATGAGCTTTGATGCCAGGCGCCTGGACCACGATCCTCGACATTCCATTCTAGTTCGAGTCAAATCCCAAATCAGAAGCGAACAGCTCCAAAACTTTTGGAATATTAAACTATGCTACATGTATAATGCACCAACAAATTTCAAGCTATTCCGCTCAAGCGTTCTGAGGAAGTCCACTGAAATAGGATTGTGTTGGCCCAGTCAAATACCTCAATCTACCACAATCCGCTACAATCTACTGCATTCCACCATGCAATGAAAGAGATCCCCTTAGAAAAGCTGCTTTTTTGATTGAATATGACAGAAAACTCTGCGACGATTGCATGAAAAAAATGTCACTTGCATTCTCACAGCCGTTCTAATGCAATGTGATGCAATCGACCACATTAGCCCTGGCCAATACCACAATCCACTTCAATCAACAAAATCCCCAGCATAAAAAATCGAAATACATTGGTCCGAGCTCGGTTTTTAATTGCATATTAAAGTGCGCCATGCTGTGTGCACAACCACGCAAAAAAAATAAATTGTGCAACCTCGCACGGTGGCAATGAGCGTCAATAGCGTGAAATGACCTCGAAAACTACCACAATTCACTCGATTCCACTGCAAATCATCCTCAAATCGCCACCGCGAAGCTCTAATTGACATTGCAAATAGGACTAGACTAGGTTTAAAAGTGAATCCACAACAATTCCCTTCATTTTGCACGTGAGTTCCTACACAATGAATCGCAATTGACTGCAACGACCCGGTCCCACACCACAGTCCACTTCAATCCCATGCAATCCGCCTCTCAGCGACCAGAATGCATACACTAGAAGCTCTAATTTTGATCGCACGCTGGTCTACTCTTCGGTTATTGTGTAGTCGCCTAACATCTCTGTAATTGCCTCGGCCATTCTGCAGCATGCACTGCAATTGACTGCAACTGTCCGGGCCAGTATGTCAAAGCATGGGAACCCACTGAAAAACGACCAGAATTCATGCAGCTCTAATAGCGAATGCACGTTACTCTAATTTTTGGTTAGTGTATAATCCCACAGTTTCACGACAATCGCCTTGACCGGTCGGCAGCAATGCACTGCAAATGACTGCAATGGCCCAGACTAATATCTCAATTTACAGCAATCTGATGCAAATTGCCTTAAAATCGATTTCCCAAAGCTTCAATTTTTAGTGCATGTTACAAAGCACACCGGTTAAAAAAAAACCACGTCATTTTAAGCAATTTCGCTCACACAATCTTGGGAAATGCATGGCTACATACTGCAACTGCTCGGCTCGAAGCAGCAATCCACTACAATCCGTGGCAAGTTGACACTAATTTGGCTGCACGAGTGCCGATTGTGAGCGTATTTCGCATTTCCTTGTGCTAAAAGTGATATCGTAGGACTTTCTAGCTATTTTTCACTGTAGTTTTCAACAATGAATGCCATTCGACAGCAATGGCAGGGACCAATACCGAAATCCATGGTAAGTCGGCGAGATATTGACTACACCAAACTCTAATTTGTATTCCACATACCATCTCACTGCGTGCACACATACTTTCAACCCTTGCAAACAGCTCTGACCATTAAATCTTGGGCAGTGCATGGCAGCAGTGTGCGATGGCCCAGGCAAGTAAGGCAATTCATAATGGTCCATCGCAAATCACTAGAAAGTGACTGGGCCGAGATCCATGATATCTTACCTGTCACAGCCCACTGTATTGAAAGTGTAATCAAATCCTTTCAATCAGTCCATGTTAGCCATTGTTGGATAGAAACGCTGACTCGAAATGTAGCTACCAAAAATGCAGCCAGCTGAATAGCAAAAAATACGTGGTGCAGTATAGCCTTGCATGGACTTTTACACAGTAAATTCTGTCTTGTCTTTACATTAGAACCATGCAACATGACGAGTCGTGGCAGACAGGCTGAACTCATATATTGAAACTTCAAACCGTGCTAGTAAGTTCCACTCTAACTTTAGAGCTAATCACTCCACAGAGTCAGCATTTGTTCAGTTGAACAACGAACCATTTAGGAACGCCGATATCAGGTAAGTATATCTGCTTGTTTAGGTCAACATGTCGGAAGCTTTTGATACAACCGATTACCCAGTCGTTGTAGAGCACGTCTCATCTCGCCTCGGCATCACTGACTGCTCTGCACTGATTGAGGTCCTATCTCAGTGGGAGACTCCTAAGTATTGCTGTGAATGAACAAAGATCATTTGAAGTACCTCCGAAATATGGGGTACCTCAGGGCTCCTTGCTTCGTCCAATTATTTTTACAGTTTGTTATTGCCCTCTTGCAATGTGATTGCCAAACGCAATCTAGACTTTCACTATAATGAGGATGAAACTCAGTTGTACCAATGTTTTAATCCCTTCAAGCCCTCGAGCTCGTCAAATTATCTCAACTCCTTTGCTGCATGTATTAGCAATATCGGCACATGGATGGCGACCAAGCGTCTTAAATTAAATAATAATAAAACAAATTTACTAGATATGGGAAAACCAAATGTGATTAAGAAATTTCGAAAAAATGCCTTCAAAATCGGCACTGCCAGAAAATTCCCTGTCGAATCGGCACAAAATCTAGGTGTCATGTTCCAAAGTGACCTTTCCTTAGACGACCACATCTGCATCACATTCAAGTCTGCCTACTTTCAGGTATATAATTGTGAAAACGTGACTTGTTTAGACAAGGGTATCACATCTGAGTTTGTCCATGCATTTGTGACAACTGGTCTTGACTTCTGTAACTCACTACTTGCTGGTCTACCTACCTGTACACTCAGGCATTTAAAGCTGGTGAAAAACTGTACAGCTAGGCTTGTCTGTCGTGAGCATTGGAGTTGCCATATCACACAAATTCTCACTGAGCCGCACTGGCTACCAGTCAAGCAACGGATCAACTTCATGGTTTTGTCGCTCGCTTTTAGGTCCCTTTGTTCTCTAACTTAATAATACCTGTCAGTTCTACTGCACCCCCACAAGAAGCACCGTACAACCTGCTTTTTGGAGTTAAACTTTTGCCAATACCTCGTACAAATCTTAAATCCTTTGGAGACCATGCATTTTGTTAGTATGCTCCCGAAGATTGAAACTCACTCTGACTTGCATCACAACATTCCCCGAATTGGCCAAATTAAAAAAGAAATTAAAAATGCATGTATTCATGATGGCATTTAGTGGGTGCATGTGATTCTTCCTTTATATGCTCATGCATGTTGACACTGTTGGGTGCGGCCACTAACTACACTTGCATGCTGACCCTGTGCCTATCACATCTAATCATGTTATTCATGTTTATCATGCATGATACCACTCACCATTCCATAGTGTTTCTTTGTACCAAATTTAAATAGCCTGGAAAGATTTTGAGTTTTATGTGGATGGTTTGTCAATCGTATTATTATTATTATTATTAGTAGTAGTATAATGACCAGTGCCTTCTATATAGGTTCTAGCAAAAAAATAACTCCTTGAACTGTTGTGCAAGATATAATTTTAAGACCACGATACAAGAGCTCTTAATAAGACGCATGCATTAGTGCAACTCGAACAATGTCAAGGCATTCGAAATCAGCCCCGGTAGGTGGCCACAGGCATTTCCTTGCATCTTCTACAGATTTGGGTCCTCTTCGGCCGGTTTCTTACTCTGGCAGATGTCTAGTTGTGTCTGCACCACTCTTTAGGCTCAATCACTCCACTTACTTGAATTTGTGTGACCATGTCTTCATAGCTTTGTGCAAGCTGTTTTTCTTTCTGTTAAAACCTGCTCTCTTTTGCAGAATTCCATGATTGCAAGCAGAGGATGCTGGATGCATAGTTCTAATATATTACGGTTTTTTCTCTAGTGGAAGAAGAATTGTGGTGGCTACAGTAGGCAATGGCACTCATCTACGAGCAATATTTTTTAACAACCACATGCTCAATGTCTTACAACTACCTTGACAGTTTAACAAGCTCCAGATCAGAGAAAAGACAACGCCAGGTTTATTCGCAATTTCATAAGAGTAATGTATGCAGTGGCTTGATTGGAAAACTATTTGCTATGCACGAAAGTGAATACTGTGACCCCAGTGCATCCATACAATTTTACCTAATTTAAGTGTGTGATGGTACATTAATCAACAGTTATGTTAGATGAAGTCAAAGAATGAATCAGCTGGCATTTGCAAGAAATCGCTGAGGGTAGACAGCATAATCAATCAGAAATAAAAGAAAATGGCTACCTGATTAAGTGACTCATTTTAGCCTCGCGTGCTGGTCGTGTCTCGAAACTACATATTTAGAAGATTGTCCGAGGCCTGCTACTGCCCTGGCCCTGTAGCTGGTGCTGCTAGTAGACCTGGCTTTAATAGGGCTGTGCCAGCTCTGCATATCTTGGCCGAAAGTGGTACCAAGTCGTCCAGTGGAATAGTAGCAGGCTGTACCAGTAGTAGCCGAGCCATGCACCAATGGAGGAGCTACTCACGGGTTAGTAGTGGTAGTATCCGAGGGAAGATTTTCAGTTTTTAAGGTTGTGATGCCATTACCGGCCTTCGGGCAAGCTCTGCAGTCACTGGCATTGTGGCCAGAAGACCAGGGGCATGGACAACACTGGGGAAGTGCATGCTATAAACTGACCAGGTGGCACCTCTAGCATTGACAAGCAGGACCTCTGGCATGGTGATGGTCGCAAGAGCTCCAGTTAGTGTAGGCAGTGGGCCCTGCCCAGGTACAGCACCAGTCAGGCCTCACTGTCAATCACAAGATCCATGATACCCAGGTCCACTACCATATCAGCCTTACTCAGGTCAGAGGGCAGGAGGTCGTATAGTTAAAGGACTGCCATCTGGAACACCTGGCTGAACCACCTCAGTTCCGATGAGATTGTCTCTTTGATAGCTTCAAGACCCAGACCGTCAAAAGTGACAGTCACCTTGCAGTCTCCAAGGCTCATGCAACCATGAATCTCTCTGTGACCGACTGTGGAATAAGGGCTAGGACTTGTTCCACGGTATGACAACAAAGAATGACAGAGTCCGAGCCACAGCCATAGTCTGCCCGGCGATCGCAACTCTCTGGAGGCTTTGCCATGCTGCATCTTAATCAAGTTAAAACAAGTCACGGACTGCCTTCTCTCGGGGCAAGGACACGTCGACCTAGTTAAGGAGCAGCCAGGTGCTACCAGATGGCTGTGGCAGGGGCTGAGGCATCTGCAGAGCAGTTGCCACAGCCACAGCTCCACCAGCATGCAGACACCGTCACCCTTGTGCCCAGCCATGCTGGTAGTCGGCCTGGGTAGTCGGAAACTCGAGCTGTGATGCTGGCTTGGCCTGCTGGCTCATTAACCCTGAGCTGGCAGAGCCAGCAGGGTCTTCCCGAAAAGCTCATTACCACATTCTCGGACGAATGCATGGTCGACCATAAGGCTAGGGAATGAAGAAATGGCAACTAAGCTTAGTGGTACTGCAGGCCTAGCCTTAACCGGACCGAAGATCACGACGACAGAAGCCGTTCCTGTAGCTCTCGCGAACACCCGACACTTGTGGGGCAGGCACTCAAGGCAGAATGAGCAGCTGTCGCTGACGTTGATCAGTGACGTTGTCACTAGAGAAGCCAGGGTCGTAGCTCAGGTCTGGCTTGATAAGGTGCCATCGGAGAACTAAATCTCTTCCTAGGTCCTTTGCATATGCTGCAAAGGAATCACACATTCCATATCTCTCGCCAGCCTAGACTGACAGTAATCCGATCGACGTGAATTTGCATGCATCAGGCTCAGCTTTTGGATTGATTAGGCTATTTTATTCTCGGTGTAGGTTTGTTACGAATGGTTACTCGTGGATGCAATGTAATGCATCTCCATCTGTTACTCCACAAATATACAAAGACTACGTGGGTGTTACTCAGGAGATTTTTGTATTGCCCACGCAAAGCCTACGTGGCTTTCGGTATGCATTTTGTAGCCAACAGACTTAATCATAATCAACGAAAAGAAAGTGGGAAGCATTGCAGGGTCAGGAGGACAGTTGCAGTAATGAGTATTATGGAAGTAGCAGCTCAGGACCGCTAGAAAGAATGAGCCAAACTCGACAGCAGGAGATGAGTTGTCGTTGCATCAGAATCCTGGACGTGAGTTCCATAGTTTAGGACCCGCAGAGCTTAAGTTTCAGTAATCAAAGGTCTTTAACTGAAGGAATGGAACGGCTATGTATTGACCATACAATACCTGATGGCCGGAGGAGGCTGAAACTGGTTTAGCAGTTCAGCTAGGTAAGTAGGAGCGAAGCCGTGGCAGGCCTTGGGGGTCAGTTAAGAATTTTGCTTTGTATCCATTGCTATGTAGGTATTTCCCCATGTATCGTCTAACTAGTCATTAAACTTGATATTCAGAACTATTTGTAGCACTGCATGTCTTATCATTTGTGTGATTTTTCTATAAGTTAAGAAAATACTTTGGCCGAGAGTTTTTATCTTTTGAATGGCTTGAAATATTTGTAGATGTACAGTACCTGCTTCGGCCTAGGCACAGGTTGTAGTTAAGCTCGTCGACTTTAACGTCAGTGGTTAATCCGATGTCTGGTGTTGTGGTTTTTGAGCCCACATGCATACGTGAAGTATCAGAATAAACATTAAATTCACCGGTGGCTCCATACGAGTGAATTATATTAAAATATTATGCTTGCATAAAAAAAATCTGTATTTTTATAGGTTTCAATGTTTGGTAATTTTGTGACTGACTGATTTTGACTTTCTTCTGTCGTCAAAAGTCTAAATCGTAGCCATCGTAACATCTAAAGGTTGTTTTGCAATAGTTGCTTGTGCCAATTTTCAAAAGTGATTGTTTTCTCGTTCCCTTTCAGAGATTGTTAAATCTGGTGGGGATCAATCCATTGGTTATTGGGAACACAACTCCTTATACATATACCGCCGCCTTAGGCTGCAGGATTAGCCGACCATCACTTTTACTCCTAAAAATGAGTGATTATTGATTTTCTATATGCTAGTTACAAAAATCATTGATAGAGATTTAGATTTCAGATGATACTACTCAAATGATCTAGTATTACAATGCTTTTGAATCTTTTGTTGCTTCTAGCCTTGCAGGCAATTATAAAGAGCAGGAACAGTGATTCGCCACTTCTATGGAGCTATTAACGAGACATTATTTTGTCATTTCTACTGACATGAAATCAATAAATTGGTGTTTCTGGCCTGGTTGTTGTATTAGCAAGTTGCAAGGTCTCGGCGTGGAGCATTGTATCACTAATGAAGCCTGTGTACGCCTCATAACTATGTCTATGTGGCCGAGAATGTGCTACGTTCATGAGCTTGTCAGTTGATTAAATTTTGGAATATACATCGTGCAGATTTAAGTCTTGCGAGAGTTGATCATGCCTGCCAAGATATGCAGCTTGTTTATGGACAGCCACGCATTCTTATGGCAAGCTTCTATTTGCTCACAGGCACGGTTTGACCTTCATTCAGGCCAGATTATTGTCGAGCCTGGTGCGAAGTCACTCCGCCAACACAGACGGCTTAGCTCAGGACTGCACAGCGATAATCTACTTTTACAGGCTGACTTGAAGTGGAGAACTCAGTCACTAATATCCAGTGCTGGTGCAATAGTTTAGGTCCTATACATTTGCTGAGCCAGGCAATGCACAGGCAGATGCCAGGCAGGATAATTTAGCGTTATTATATTATAATATATATATATATATATAAAACATATAATAAATAATATATAAAATTATAAAATATATAATACATAATAAATAAATATTATATATATATAATTATTATAAATAAAAATACATATACAATATATAATATTGATATGTATATATATTATATATTATACTATATATATAATATCTATAATACATTATATTACACGCATTTAATATAGCGTTGCATGGACCCAGCTACCAAGTCACTTATTTCCTCCTTGCCCATAACCGACCGTCACCAGCGATTAGATTACGCCCTACTTCTATTCGACAAACAACCGCCGAGCACGTCTCGAATGAGAAAGATTGTATTATATTGTATTATTTATTATTATTGTATTATATATTGTATTACTCGGAGGTCTCAGTCTGCATCTTGCTGGCTTTCCCGCTAGAGAAGGTTCTCGTGATTCTTTCGCCAAATGTTAAATCCTAGATGGGCCTTTGACGCTCCGCATGGAATAATAAAATATTCGAACCGATGTTATAGTCGGTTAAATGCAGCAAAATTGTTCGCAATTGTCTCTTTGTGGAAGGTGAGGATTTAAAAAATAATAATCAGCACTCTATTACAGGCAGCGTTTGTTGTCAGAGCTGTTCCAGGCTATATATACTATGACCTAATCATTTGGCTGAATTTTTGACAAGTGGCTTCAGCTTTCGCTTACCCTATCTGATTTCATTCCGATTTGTCCAATTTCAATGACGTGGAGACGGAAATCACTGCTCGCATACTTTGCTCCTATCGCTAAACCTAAAAATATGAGTGAGTAAACAAAACTACAAGAATATGCAGATGTGTGTCCCTTAATTTATTGTCAGCAGAAGCCCCTCCCTCGACAGCTTTTATGAGCCACGCACCAACATTATATGACAATTTGTTCACTCGAGTCCGAGCACATTGCACAGCTGATGGCTAAGGGTCTCTTTATACCATGGGGAGCTTCAGTAGAACCTAGAAATGCAAACCTGTTCGTTTGATGTTAGGTTGTTAGTAAGGTTATCGAGCGAATAAGGTCATCGAGCCAATAATAATGCACTTGATAAAGCGCCCTCAGAGAAATATATCTCTTTCTAAGTGCTTTACATTTGCAGCAAAGGGAAATGCAATTGAATGGGAGTAATATCATGCTCTGCGCAAGTTTGGTCCAGTGGTTAAGGTGCTCGCCCCGACCAAGGTCTGGCTGAGGTTGTGGGCTCGAGCACTGAGGCATATGTGAAGCGCCTGAATAGAGATTAAGTTCTCTTGGGGCACTATACAAATGAATTATATATGCTTGACAAAAGAACAATATTACTAAAATGGTTAGGGGTGACATGCACAGGGTCAGCATGCAAATGTGGTTAGTGGCAGCATGCACAGTGTCAGCATGCATAAGCACACGAAGGACGAGTCACAGAGACCCACTACTAGCTTTCCCAAACAGGTGTCTTTTAAGTTCTTTTTAAATGTTGTCAAGTCAGTGAATGTTCGAACGCAAGTCGGGAGGGAGATCCAGGCTTTGGGAGCATACGAACTAAATGCATGCTTTATAAAGGATTTGAGGTTTGCACGACGTATTGGTAAACTGTTGGATTCCGAAAAGCCGGTGGTACGATGGCTGGCCTGGTGGGGGAGTAGATCTGAGAGATAGGCTGGAGCCAAAGAATGAAGTGAAGTAAAAGTGAGCAACAAAACCTTGAAAGCGATCCGTTGCTTGACTGGTAGCCAGTGCATGTCGTGGAGAAGTCGTGTGGTGTGGCAACTGCGATGCTCACGACAGACAAGCCTAGCCGCAGAGTTTTTCACCAGCTGTAATTGCCTGATTGCACATGCCCGGATGCCAGCAAGCAGCGAGTTACAGAAGTCAAGACGTGATGTCACAAATGCATTGACTAACTTAGTCGAGATATCCTTATCTAAACAAGCCCGAATTTTAGTAATGTTATGTAGCTGAAAGTAGGCAGACTTGACTGTGGAGCCGAAGTGGTCGGCTAACAAGAGGTCACTTTGGAACATGCCACCTAGATTTCAAGCTGATTCAATTGGAAATATGCTGGCAGAGCCAATTTTGAGCGTCAGCCTTTCCACGTTCTGAGTCACACTGGGTTTGCCCATAACTAATCAGTTAGTTGTATCGTCGTTTTGTTTTAGAATATTGGCTGCCATCCATGTGCAGATGTTTTAAGGTCTCCCGAGGCTCAAACGGACCCTGAAATTCGGGCCAAGACGGCAGCAGTAGGTTGCATGACCTCCCTGATTGCAGGAAATAGAGTGGAGTTTTTGGATAGTCGCAGCTCTCTTCAGCCGGTCCATAGGGCTGAGAGGCATACTGAAGCATGGCGTGTTGCCTATTGCTCTGCTTGATATAGTTCAGGCAAGCTCTTTTAGCGATGCTAGCCTTTTCCAATGTAAGTCCGTTAACTCCAATGGTCCTGTAAGTGAATGATTTTTATATTTGTCTTTGTGATATTTACACGCAGAGACTTTTTTCTTAATGACAAGTGCTGCTTGGAGCCAAGAGTTTGACATGTGGAAAGGCGATTCTCTCCCCTACTTTAAAGGGTGAAATTGTATGAGACGCGAGGTTAGAATATGCAATGTGTGTCTCAACTTGAATGCCCCGAGGCAGGATTTTATATGGGAATATGAGCAGTTTGCGACTGACTGTTCGAGCTTTCTCAACACGCTCTGATCACTGCATCCAGTATGGTCTCAGCGTAAAGCACTGCCACACAGCTGGCAATCCTATGTTGCTCACCGCAAGCACCAGGGTGATAGCTGCCAAGGTTGGTCTACCATGGAATAAAGTACGCTGCTTGACAGGCTAATCTCTGCTTCTACTTTTCTTGCCCCAGGGCGCTCGGACATGTTTGAATCACCTTCAACCTCCATTATTGTACCTAAGCTAGCGGCCTTCAACCCAAACAAATATCTGCTCTAGCCTGGTTTGGCGCCAGGTAAGATGGTAGATGTTGACTACCAGCTGCGGGTTGAGACACGAGGCGTATTATATGCACTTTGACAGAGTTTCTTAGCAGCGACGCCTGGGAAGTACATGCTTTTTCTTACAATATCAACGAACTCGAATGTTTTTACTCACTTGAAAACGTAGCTAAAATGCATTATAACTTTATAAATTGACCGTTGACTTGTGCTTTGAACTAATAAACTGTGTCGGTCAAGTTTTGACCGACGTTATTTATTTAAGTGACATACCGTGCTCTGAGCTGAGTGCCCACGGGTCGACATTTCGAGCAACTTTAGTGAATCGCTCTACTCGTTCTCGTTCCTCAGGAGAGTGCTGCATCATTCTATATTCGCTGAGCTCTAATTGCAATTACCAGCTATATCCTTCGACTGATTTTCCCATGTGGGTCTTCTCAATCATAGAGGCAATATTATGTGAGCCATGATAGCTATAAACGATCAAGGACCCATTACAGGCGAATGCGGTTTGATTCGGTAACATTATTTAACCTATTTAATTGCCATTTGCACTGGGTCAATTTTCTAAGCAGATGCATAGCAACTGTTTTGGTTTCCCACGAATAATTTCTGCCAATTTAAATCCGCATGCCTTTTTAAGGAATTAGCTGCTAGAACCATTGGTTTCGGTGATACCATTCAAAAAATAAGTTTGGGATCACCCCTCAAAATCTGTCCAACTCCAATTAGGACATTCTCATGGCCTATAGACCTTTAGTGGTAAGCCCTGGTCTTTTGAAGAGCGAATATCTTGTCACCAATTTTCACCATCGCTCAGCATGCGACAACACGCTCTAAGAAATTGTGCTTGTTCATATAACAGTATCAGTTTAAGTCAATCGTGAAATATTGGCTTATAGTGATTGTTACCATGGCTGTTCCCAGCTAGACCGGTCATCAATAGCATAGCAGCAAGCCCTGCGTAGTGGCGATTGTTTGAAAATGATTTACAACATGAATTGAATGAAGAAGAAGCACTGGCTACTGTAGCCCCGCCGGCAGGGCTGCCACCGGCCATCTACTAGGGTCGCTGTCATGTCAAGCAGCGAACATAAGGTGACTGTAGAATACAAGCCTGTGGGCGCCTAGGCAAGAGCCAGCCTTTGCAGCTACATTACTCACGCTCCCGGGAACCAATATCCCGCAGAGTAAGCGGTTTCCTCCGTCAGTTGTGAGTTCCCTATAGTGGAGGTGCGAACATTAGAACATATTCGAGAGGGGCCTCTTGGTATCTGATTCTGACTGGATTGTTCTTGCGCAAGTGAAATGCTGTATAAAAATCTCGAATCCCGAAGCATTGGGTACAATTCAGACGGTACACAATGTCTGTATTAATGGATCTCGCATATACTGGTGGCAGCATTCTTTACAGCTCGCATACTGTAACAAGTGCATTCCCAGGGATTTGAAGCAGAGACCGGTGTCTATAAGCCCAAGCAGCTTGCTGGACGGAGGAGTGACCACGCATGCTGACCCTGTGCATGTCACCCCTAACCACATTATTCATTTTGTTTGTTTTTCAAGCATGATTTTACTTACAATTCAATTGAATTTCCCTTAGCAGCAAATGTAAAGCGCCTAGAAAGAGATTAAGTTCTCTGAGGGCGCTTTATCAAGTGCAATATTATTATTATTATTATTATTATTATTATTATTATTATTACCACTGTGCGTCAGATCTGGACTTGAAGTTAAACAGTGCAAGTCAGCCGAACGGCTGTTCATACAGGGAGAGGGCACAGTTCTTTCAGAGAGATACATGTGACTCACTACTAACCACGTGACAAAACGTGGTAAGTTGTTTTTTTGATCGATTATCATGGCTAAATGTTTGCATGATTCTCCGTAAAATGGTAGCATTATGAAAACAGACCTTGGAAGCCTCTGGTGCCTGACGGCGTCATGGTGGCATCTGGGTAGCCGGTGGTGGCTTCTGAGCCCTATAGCATTCTGGCATGCGAGCGATCATGGACAGCCCACCTGATTAAGTTCTTAATTTCATCAAGCATGCAAAACTCTTTCGAACCGTCGAGTACTACAAATGGCCTATAGAGCCGTTTCAAAACTCCGAGTGCCACAAAAGCAGTGCTGGTAACTGAGCCTGTCCCTGCCGACGCCCAATAATGCTGAGACAGAAGAGCATCTAATTAAGGATAGGGGGTCGTGTTGGTATAGTGCCTACGTACACAGATGACATGCTGGGGAACAGTCAAATGCAGCGGGCGCGAAGAGCGTCTGCGTATCAGCACGTTTACTTCATATTTATTTTCCTGAGCACTAAATTGTACAGCCACGGAGATTAAGGCCTGTCCTGCACCAACCGCAGCTTGCAGCTACTCTTGCACGACGCCAGTGCCCAACTCTTTTGCCTCCCTTAAGGCTTTGGCTGTCACTCCCTAGGCTTGACCGAATAGCAAAGTGCACCTCGCTGACGACTCTCTTACTGTGCAGGTTCAGCCGCCCAGCCCTGTTCTATGCACAGCCGGCTTCTAGTCATTCTAGTGCAGTCTTTGCAAACAAAAGTGGACGAGTCACATCAGGCTACGGTAAGCAGGCTCGTGTATTGCTTGTCATAAGTGCTCTGAAAAAAACACTGTGGGAAGCTCAACGCGGGCGCGACGTGGCAATGCAGCAATGCAATGCAATGTATTAAGCTGCTTGGCCAGACAGTCATGCCCTAGGTCTGAATGCATTCTCGCTTTCGCATGAAAGTGTCACTCAAGCAATGCATAGACGTGAGAGCTGCATCATACTTGTGAAGCCTCTGAAGGGCGTGGCATGCACATTGCTACCGTTCAAACATGTGTAAAATTCATTAATCACGAGCACGTGAAGTTCTGGGTGCGCATAGAAAATAAAATGGACACAGACGGAGAAACTCATGGAATTGTCACATGTAGAATTAGCCGCAAGATTGATGCAGCCGTCACAGCCAGTGTTTCACAAACGCTGCCTCGATCTAAGGACCTGGGCTAGGGATGTAGGGATAGCTCTATTGTCGGTAGATGCCGCGATTCTCCACAGGTGTCGTCTAGCTCGACATAATGCTCTGGATTGGTCAACGGAGAATTCTCCATCAATGAGTGGTTACAGCGACTTCAGGTTTCTGCCACTTAGGCCTAGGTCTCTTCATTCAAGTTCTTCAGCATATCAAAACTACTCTTAAACCAGACTAGGTATATTCTCAATCTGCTGTACCTTAAACTTGTTTAATATATTTTGGAGTCTGAGTTTTATGTTAGCATAATGACAATAATAATAATAATATTGCACTTGATAAAGCGCCCTCAGAGAAGTTAATCTCTTTCTAGGCGCCTTACATTTGCTGCAAAGTGATATGCAATAGAAAAGTAAGTAAATCATGCTTGAAAAACAAATAAAATGAATAATATAGTTAGGATGACATGCACAGGGTCAGCATGCAAATGCAGTTAGTGGCAGCATGCACAGTGTCAGCACTCATAAGCACATCAAGGACGAATCACAGGGACCCACTAAATGCTGTCCTGAATAATTGTGTTTTAAGGTTTCTTTTAAATGTGGTCAGGTCATGGGATGTTCCGACGCAGGTCGGAAGGGAGTTCCAGGCTTTGGGAGCATACGAGCTAAATGCACGATCTCCAAAGGATTTGAGGTTTGTACGAGGCATTTCCAGACTGTTGGATTCCGAAAAGCGGGTGGTGAGATACTTGGTCTGATGGGGTAGTATATCGGAAAGATAGGCTGGAGCCATAGAATAAAGTGACCTAAAAGTGAGCAACAAAAACTTGAAGTCAATCCGTTGCTTGACTGGTAGCCAGTGCAGGTCGGCGAGAAGTGGAGTAATGTGGCAACTGCGATGCTCACGACAGACAAGTCTAGCTGCAGAGTTTAGCACCAGCTGCAATCGCCTGATCGCACATGCCGGTAGGCCAGTAAGCAGTGAGTTGCAGAAGTCGAGACGGGATGTCACGAATGCATGGACCAACTTGGACGTGGTATCCTTATCTAAACAAGCCCTAATTTTAGCAATGTGATGAAGCTGAAAGTAGGCGGATTTGCCTGTGGAGCTGATGTGGTCGTCTAACGAGAGGTTGCTTTGGAATATGACACTTGGATTTCGAGCTGATTCAACTGGAGATATGCTGGCAGAGCCAATTTTGAAAGTCAGCCTTTCCAATTTCTAAATCACACTGGGTTTGCCCATAACTAGTTAGTTAGTTTTGTCATCGTTTAGTTTTAGAAAATTTGCTGCCATTCATGTGTGGATGTCATCAATGCATGCAGCAAGTGAGTTTAGATAATTTGCTTGAAGGCTGGGAGGGATGAAAGCAACGGTACAACTGAGTGTCATCCGCATAGAAGTGAAAGCCTAGATTGTGCTTGGCAATCACATCAGCAAGAGGCAGAGTATAAACCGTGAAAAGAACCGGACCTAGCACAGAGCCCTGAGGTATTCCATATTTTAGAGGTACTTCAGACGATCTTTGTCCATTCACGTCAATACTCCGGAGTCTCCCACTAAGATAGGACCTGAACCACTGCAGAGCAGTGCCAGTGATGCCCAGGCGAGATGAGAGGCGCTCTAGAAAAACTTTGTGATCGATGGTATGAAAAGCTGCCAAAAGATCAAGCAAAACAAGCAGAGACACTCTACCCATGTCTGCATTCCTAAGTAGTTCGTTGTATACCCTAAGTAGTACTGACTCTGTGGAGTGATTAGCTCTAAAGCCAGACTGGAATTAACTAGTAAGGCTTAAAGTTTCGACATATGAGTTCAGCTTCTCCGCCACGACCCGTTCCAGTGCCTCTCACAGAACAGAACTCTTCCAGACTAACGTCACGATATACCTTGAAATGAGGACAGTTAAGCTGAAACTAAATAGGCACATTTTGCTGGACCCAACGTTCACTATATCGTTGTGAATTAGCCTTTGAGTGTTTGTGCATGTCGACGATATGTACGTTAAACAGTGAAACATTTATTGTAATTAGATACCATAATTACAGATTTATTTTTGAATGCTGACGAATGGTGAGAGTATTTCTCAGGCGGCATGTAAGATGGTCGCCGAAAGTATGGCCATCTGTGATAAATAAGCCTCAATTATATATTAATGGTTTATTGAACTGGTTAATTTCTTGGGATACAGCTTAGAATTTCCTTTAAGGTTTCTTAATATTAATTTCAGTCTTGCTCTACTACTTTTGAATGCATTCGTGCATTAGAATTGCTAGCATGAGTGGCTGTCCGGTTTTTCTGCACTCATTCAGATGCACCTGGCAAGTAACGTTGATGCAGGGCATTCACTACTTTTGTCGTCCGTCCTTAAAAGAGAAAACGGTCATCAAAACTATATTCTGCATTAGAATCTCAATGCCTTTCATGTGTGGAAAGCAGAAGGGCGGCTGTGAGCAAGTGTGAGCAACAAAGGTTCTGCACAAAGCATAGTAAATTCTACTGCAGATGCTCTAGCTGTGTCCATTGTCATAATCAACTTTATCTTATAAACTGCCGGTTACCGGATATAAATATTACAAATATTTAGGAAACATAAATAACGATACCCAAGTTGTTGACGCCCTTTGAGTATCGGCTATCTCTTCCTATTAGCAATGTCCGATCGCCTATGCTAAATGCTCATGATGATTGGTAAAAGTGATTCCCTCTATGTGGGGTTTTTTCGGACGCAGTCTAGCAGCATGGGAATTCTCGCAGAGGCGAACTAGTAGCTGTTTCCCGCAATCGTGAGAGTGGCGTATTACCTTGAAACATGTGAGGATTGACTGCTCTAATCGTTTCCGCTTAAATATGTGCCAGACAAGGACGATAGATAATAAAGGACATCAACGATAGTTTAGTTGAAATACCATAAATGTAAAGACCAGCTTTACAGTGTTCTCCTGACAGAGCAAGATTAAGTATTTGCGAACGATACATAGTGGCAGGAAACCAAAATTGATTATGGAGCTTACGTGTTTCCAGAATTATAAAATTGATTCAGGATACAACAGTAGTATACAATTAGAAAATATAGCTCCGCACCTTAAACTTAAGCAACATGGGTTCGAATAGAATATCTAATATGTCCCCAGCATACAAATCGGGTTTCATGCGCCACAGCGACTTTATAAGAAGAAAGCATTTTAGCTACTACAATCAGGTCTCCCTCTTTCTGCCCAGGGAGAGCTTCAGAATTTAAGTCTTGCTTTAGTATGATTACTACAACCGAGATAGTTTTGGCTGATGAGGATTAACTGTTTTCCATATCGTCCTACAAATTGTTCTCTATATGTCTTGAACGTCTTCTCACCTATGAAATACTGAGCTTTCAAATAGATTTAAACTATTCAGCTTATATTTGCCATCATAAATGTGGCAGTCTCCACACTACTTCACTCCTCACTGTCTCACAGCTGGTCCCCATCAAGCAGCCAGTAGATTTCAAGGTTTGGTTCGCGTATATCCAACTATCCTGAATTAGGCTGCCAACAATGCTATGTCATCCGGTAAATTGGTTCGTGTAAATTATACAAGCGATTTTGACATGACTTTTCACATCAATGCATGCATGCAGAAGTAAAAATCACAGCCCCCTGATTCATCTCCAGTGATTTTTTCATCTATCTTTTATTCTGCTCTTTGTAAACATTGTTGTAATAATTTATTTTAGATTGAGAATTCATCATTAGATACTTGATCTGAAATTTAAGAAAAAATTGATGAGACCAAAGATATGTAACATTGATAAATACTTGGTTTGTCGTATATAAATTTGAAGCATTACTACCGAAAAAAGATGCATATACTATTAGGCCGGTTTCGGAGCAGTGAATGAGGGGTTAAAGAGCAGTCGCCTCCACTTGGACAGGAATGCCATTGTATTACTATGCTCTGAATGACCGGAAGTTCATAGGGATTGCACTAGCTTTCACTGTTCTTGAGAGATTGGTAATTGCCAACTATACTATATAATTCTGACAGTTTCAAAACAAGCGGGCATTCTATTTCTAGAATTCTTGTGCAGAAAATACTCTGTGGAGAAGCACAGCTAAATCTAACCAAGACTAGCCAATGGTGGATGAAAAAGCTGGTTAGAAACCAAGCTAGCAGAAACATGAACAATCCCGCTGAATACCAATTTATGTGGTCCACAGATTGTGGGGAATGGCTGCACAATTAATAGTTGTACCCCCACCTCCTATTTGACTTATCTTCGTCTCAGCTTATTTATTATTATTTTGCAAATACTAATAATAATAATGGCTTGTGAATTGGCGCAACCAAGGTAACGTAAGCTATATTTTTATTTAACCATAACTGTTGTGCTGTCCATCTGATGACTTGTAAAGGTCAAGGTTGAGTTTTAAACTATACCTCAGACGAACCTGGAATGTTGTCAAATTGAAACATTTATTACACACCCAAGGAAATGCTAGATCCTCCAAAAGATGCAGGACACTTCGCCCCGAAACTTGGAATTTTAAAACAACAACAATCATTTGACAAGGATGCTGCTATGGAAGTTCATGGATATTTGTGACCTGTAGCTATTCTTACTGACCCATCATGCGAATATTAGCAAATCAAGTTTGAAATGCAGGTGAGCCGTATATTTTAGTACAATTTTACGCCGATCTCTGCTGCTTTGGCCAAGCTGTAAGTATTAATGCAGCACACACTGCTACTCTTAGGAAAACACTCAGAAGGAAACTGAAGTGGCAAACGGACTTTGGTGTTGACAAAGATATATAACATAGATAAATACTCGGTTTTTCATATATAAATTTGAAGCATCTACCTAAGAATGAGTATGTACAACTTCAAGCTGATCCAGTCATTATTAGCGTACATGTGACATATTCAGGACACGTGTGAAATGATAAAGACGGTTTGGCATGAAAAAGACACCCGGTTCTCCATCTAAGTGATCCTAAATATTAAGATTAAATATGCAAGCCACAATGCCGGAACGATACTTTATTACGGATATTATGCGTTCAAAATTTTAAGTTGATCAGATCACTATTTGAAATATGAAATAAACAAGATATCGTGGGCTGGCATTCGACACGATAATTAAGAGAGAGATAATGAGCGCCCCAAGCTATGGCAATATGACAGTGCTAGGTATTGCCGTATTATTCAATAAATAAATAAATACAGATCTTAGGAAAAGGTTAACCTTACAAGACACTTATGTTCCATCAGGAAAACGTATAAGCAAATATTAAGTGCTTAAAAAGAGATTGAGTTCACTGAGGGTGCTATATTAAGTGTATTATTTTTATTACATTCGAGGTAGCTCCCAGACTGCAGCAGTCAACTAGCTATGACATCTAAACGTGTGAAAAACATTCTTCAGTACAAATCTCAACTTAAAAACGGCATTCATGAGAATTTAAATTGCTTTAAATTAATCCCCATACAATTTAATCAACATTTGTAGACCAATTCCCAGTTAAGGGCGCTCTATTTCAATCCAAGTCTCAACTGCACTGAGCCAGCCACTGCAAATAGCTTACAGTCAGCCGCTTCAGAGTGTTCAATTTCTGCTACTGTAACCGGAGCAGCGACCCTGCAGAATTTTGTTGGTGCTGTGATAATGCACTCACTAGTAACTGCGGCACCGGCGACTGTAGATTACTTATATTTTTACTAGCTATAATATAATCGCCGAACAAAGGTCATGTTCAGTTAGTGAGTATATCTAAACATATCAACGTCAAAATATTTGTGGCAGGGAAATAGCAAGTTATTGCCCTGAACACCCGTTTGTCACAAGTGGGCTTTGAGCTGCAGGTGCCTGCCTACTCTTGTTGCGATCGGTTTTTACTTTGTCACTGTTATAACGACCAGTAACACGGTTGGTCTCGAGGGGTGTGTCATTATTTTGAAAATCTAATGTTTTGTTTCAGTTTCAACTGATTCTATGCCATCAATTGAGGACCGAGTACCTTTCATCGAAAAACTTTGCCAAAAATAGCTCCAGGGAAATCACATTTAAAACAAAACTCGAATTTTTGAGTTTGATGTACTTATCCCGCGCTAAAAAGGTCTTTCAAATTAATTCTATTTAGTATGCTCTGTTCATATCTCGTTAACTAAAACTTGGAATTGCATTTATAACTAGTTTGTCCTTATTTAGGTAAAAGTTTGAAAACTTCAAAATTGTAATTCATGTTTTGAAAATGTCCCAGCAAGTGCCTCTTTGATGTGCATACAATTTATTCTTTCTGAAGTAAAGTCAGGCTTATTTGGGTATTATAACTCTGCACACGACCAACAATTTCCATATGGGTTTTTTCAGAAAAAACACAACTCTTGAAACTATAATGCGAGATCTCATTTTAAGAAACCAATGATAAGTCTGAATCAGAAACCTGTGTTTGTGAACCTCAAGAAAAAATATTGGGGCATCGGAACACAAGCGCCGGTTATCCGAGTCAGGCATTTCTTTGCATATTTTATAAATTAGGTTTATCTTCAGCCGATTTATTACGCAGGCAAATGTCTACTTTTCTCGGCACCACATTTTAGGGTCCATAACTTCACGTGGGAGAACTTTACCGACCTTTATCCTGGTGGCAGTTGTCCAAGCGGTTTTTCCTCCTTTAAAGGTACTACCATGCAGGATTTGAAGCAGATGGCGTCCTCCCTATGTTCTTCGAGTTAATAAACCTGTGAGAATTGGTATCGAATACCTTTTCCGAACGAATGTCCTGAAAATTGTGGTCTTTTTGAAGAATTCTGGTGTCCAACTGCCTCCAACATCCATTATTAGCAGGCTCCGTATTTTCAGTTGAACCTTTAATTTGAACTTGTAACCTTTAGCCTTTTCACTTTAAATTCAGCTGTCACAGAGGATTTTACTCGGAGTCTTCGACCGTGAGCCCAATTCCGCCATTTCCCAATTCTTAAATGAGGATGCTACTCTATATGGCAGCATAAGAAAAACGTAATCTCTTCTGGGGTCTTCATATGAGATGCAAAGGAATTATATTCAAATATTTAGCTGTGATCCTAATAATAATAAGGCATGCGTATAGCCCCCACAAAACCTTTAAGTCTTAGTAGGCTTATTAGAAATGTTGCAATGGAAGTGTTTCCACACGATTAGTGGTAAAACCCACAGCTTCAACATGTATTACATGGTAAGAGGCTAAATGCTTTGTGTCAGCATGTAAAATGACATGGGCAGTGATATAAAAGTCATTTTCCTTCCGCTTGGACTTCAATGGGATAGTCAAGCTGACGCTCTTGATTACTGAAAGAAAGACTGGCGAGAGCAAAGAAATTTTGTGCCCGGGATTGATAGCGTCCAAGAGCATCCTCTTATCAACAGCTAGAAAATGCTAGTTTCCTCAGTACACGTAAACCTTAAATTAATCAAAAACTACGCTTATCCTCTAACCTAAGCGGCTATGTCTATGAGTACTTACAAGAAGAGTTTCCTGAAGCTAGTGGGGCGAAAACAAAAGCAAACACTTTTATTGGTCCTCAGATCAGAAAATTGTTCAAAAACAGACAGTTTACATAAATAATGGTTGAGATAGAATTGCATGTATTGAATGGATTCAAGTTTGGGGCAGAGAACCTTCTGGGCAATCAAAAGGCAATTGAATACGCACATTAGGAAGATAATTCAAAGCCATGCAGTACTTTGAAGCAGAAGGATTTTCTTGGTTATATAAGATAAACTCTCACCTTGATAATTCTAAAAGTAATTTCGAGAGTCCAGCAAGAAAGAGTGAGAGGTTTCATCACAACTTGCATGAAATGGAGCTTAGATAGCAAAACCACTGGAATGTTAACCTGAGGGGTGAATACTGTTGGAGCCTCAATCGCCACTTTCTAGCCGGTGAGCGTTGCAAAAAGTTGATGAAGTGGCAATTTGGAAGCATTTCACTAAACGAAAGAAAACTGGCGTCTGAATTACGCATGCACTAGGTGACTTTGTTATCAAACAAATGTAAAAACTATTCATTGCACTTAAAATATGTAAAAATAAAATTCAAATATTTAAAAACTCAGATGCAGTAGTTGTATAGCTTATCACTCCACTAAGTCAGCATTGTATCGTGTGTATAATGACCTACTTAGGAATGCTGACTTAGGTAGAGTTTCTCGGCTTGTTTTGATAGATCTTTCAGCAGCTTTTGATACTATCGATCCCTAGATCTTTCTTGAGCGCCCCTCATCTCGCCCGGGCATCAATGTTGCAGCATTGCAATATTTGAGGTCCTATTTTAGTGGAAGACTTCATAGTATTCACGCAAATGGACAAAAGTCATCCGAAGATCATCTGAATAATAAGGGAGTTCTGAGCTCTATGTTTGCTACTGTTCTTTTCATGGTTTATACTCTCCCTCTTGCCTATGTGATTGCCAAGCACAATTTAGGCTTTCATTTCTATGCAGATGACACTCAATCGCACCTTTGCTTTGATCCCATCCATCCCTCCAGCACGTGGAACTCTGTTAATTTCCTTGCTGTGTGCATTGTGTACATCCGCAAGTAGATGTCAGCAAACGTTGTAAAATTGAATGATGATAAAACTAACATACTTGTTATAGGTAAACCAAGTTTGATTTGGAAATTGGAAAGGCTAACACTGGAAATTAGCTCTGCTCGCATATCTCATGTTGAATCTGCACGAAATATAATTGTCATATTTCGCAGCGACATTTCATTAGACGACCACATCAATTGTGCAGTCAAGTCTATCAACTCTCAGTTGCATTAAATTTCTAATAATTCTTTTTTTTAGATAGGGATACCACATCTACATTGGTCCATGCATTTGTGATATCCAGTTTTGAATTCTAGAACTCACTGCTCGCTGGTCTATAGGCATGGGCTCTCAGGGACTTGCAGCTGGTGCGAAATTCCACGGCTAGGCCTGTCAGTCGTGAGCGTCACCGATGCTACATCACACCACTTCTCGCCGACCTGCACTCACTCCAAGTCAAGCGATGCATCGACTTTATTGCTTTGTCATTAACTTTTAGGTCCCTTTTTTCTTTGGCTTCAGTCTACCAGATCTACTCCCCCACGATGGTAAGTATCGTGCCACCAGCTTTTCGGAATTTAACCGTTTGCCTGTACCTTGAACAAATCTCACATTCTCTGGAGACAGTGCCTTTAGTTCGTATATTCCCAAAGCGTGAAACGTACTTCTGAGTTGCGTCACGAAATTTCCAGACTTGTCCACATTTAAAAAGAAACAAAGAACGAACATCGTTTTCACACCATTTAGTCGGTATATGCTATCCGTCATTTATGCACTTATGGGTCTGATACTGTGCATGCTGCCACTTAGGATGCTTGCATTCTGACACTAAGCATCTCAGCCCCGACTACATTATTATTGTTGTTTATTGAGCATGCTACTACTAAAAATTTTGAAAGTACTTCCTTTACAACAAATGTAAAGGCCTAGACAAATATTAGGGTCTCTGAGGGCTCTATATGCAATGTAATATTATTATTCCCGCTTAATATTAATATTCAATAATATCATTATAACTGCATATCATAATACCGGTCATCGGGAATGCAGCTGACTCATTAGCCCAAATATGGTATCTCTCCAGAAGAACTAGGTAGCATGCAGCTATATCTGGAAGGTGACGTTCCAGAGCAGGATCTTCTCGCTCGCTCCTCGTTTGTTAGAACAAATGACATTTGCTAAATTCGTGTTGACGTAGGCAAAAACGAACTACTCTCACTTGAGATTCTTGTTATTGCTTGCTATCATGCCCTTGAAAATCAACTTCAAGCCACTTGCATTACCCTCAAAGCAGTCGTTTTAATCGATTGTCTTGGTCTCATCCAAATACCAGCTAAATATAAATATATAAATATAAGTCATTTATATAGCGTCCCAAGAGAACTTAATTTGTATTCAGGCGCTTCACATATTCCTTCGGGGCTCGAGCCCATGACCTCAGTCAGACCTTGGTTGGGCGAGCACCTTAACTGGTAGAGCAAACCAGCTCGGCATATCAACTACCGATAGTAGCAGTAGTCTATTGCCCACCAGGTAAAAATCCTGCTTTATCTCAGATTTATGCGATCTAATTACGATTATGTGTGAAATAAATCGATCCTTCCTCGTTATGTGTGATTTCAATGTTTACTTTGATAGAATTCCTGACGCCTCCAGCGTGAATTTCGTTCATCGACCGACTCATCGTCTCAAATGGCTGATGTGCACGGCCCTATTCACATCAAGGGCCACAAATTTGACCAGATTTTCTCATAAAACTGCAACTTTTCATCAGAGCTTATTGGCAAATTCTGCTTATCTGACCACATGGAGATCTTATTCAATCTAAAGTGTGCACCGGCCACCCCTCCTCTTACTTCACCGGTGAATCTAGAAGCCTCAAGACCCTTGACATCGATGCTGTCCATGCAAAAATATCTGCTTCGCCTCTGCTACCCAGTCCCTCCTCCGATCTGTCATCATTGGTAGATAGCTACAACACGACACAAGCTGGCACGCTGGACGAGTTTACACCTCTAACTAAGCTCACTGCGAGCCCACGCTCAGGCAGCCTATGGTTTACCATTGACGTTAAACTAGCTAGGTCTACTAAGTACAAGCTTGAAAAAGCATACACAAGATCACGATGGCTGTCCATCGACAGGCATACGAGAACTACTGTATGTCGTACCAGTCGATCCTGACAAAGGCCAGGTCTAGCTTCTATAAACACTTTGTTGAATCACAGATGCATAATGCAAAAATACTGATGTCAACGATCAACTATCTTCCCAGCAGCTCTCAGGTTTGCTCCTTACCTGCTGATCCATGTGATGATCTAGCCTGTCGCTTCTCTAGATTCTGTGTCCAGAAGATAAACAAGATCAGGAACTCCACCACTGCGATGATAGCATTCCCCCAAAAATGCTGTCCCCTGATTCCTGGCTGCACCTCAATGTGTACATTTAAGCAGGTCACTCGTGATCTCGACCTGAAGTTCACATCCTAATAAAAGAATACATCATTAATATGTCATTAGCCTCAGGTCATGTCCAAGCAACTTTCAAAAAAGCTATGGTCAGGCCACTTCTCGAGAAATCGACACTTGACCAAGCGAGCTTGAGTAACTCCTATCCAGTTTCGCTTCTACCATTCCTATCAATGACAGTGGAACGAGTCGGGGTGTACCAGCTGAAATCAGATATTAAAACGTCAATCCATGCTAGTGGGTTCCAGTCTGGCTTTAGAGCTAATCACTCCACAAAATTAGCACGGCTTAGGGTGGACAAAGACCAACTTAGGAATGCGGACATTAGTAGAGTATCTCTGCTTGTTTTGCTCGATCTTTCCGCAGGTTTTGATACTATCGATCACCAAGATCTTCTTGAGCGCATGTAATCTCGACTGGGCACCACTAGAACTGCTCTGTAATGGTTGAAGTCCTATCTCAGTGGGAGATTCCAGAGTACTGACGTGAATGGACAAAGATCTGAGTTACCTCTGATTTATGGGGTACTTCAGGGCTCCGTGCTAGGTCCGGCTCTTTTCGCAATTATTAATTTCCTTCTTGCGGATGTGATTGCCAAGCACAATCAAAGCTTTCACTTTTATTCGGATGACACTCAGTTGTACCTTTGCTTTGATCCCTCCGAGCCTTTGAGCACCTCGAATTCTCCCAACTTCCCGCTGCATGTATTGATGACATATGCACATGGAGGGCAGCACATTTTCTTAAACTAATCGACTATAAAACTGACTTATTAGTTATGGGGAAAACTCAGTTTGATTCAGCAATTGAAAAGACTAATGCCCAAAATCTGCTCTGCCAGCTTATCTCCTGTTGAATCAGCTCAAAATTTAGGTGTCATGTTCCAAAGCGACATCTCGTTAGACGACCACATCAGCTCCACAATTAAGTCTGCCTACTTTCAGATACATAATATTGCCGAAAAATTGGGCTTGTTTTGAGAAGGATACCACGTCGAAGTTGGTTCATGCATTTGTGACATCCGGTCTTGACTTCTGTAACTCTCTGCTTGCTGGCCTACCTGTATGTGCAATCAGGCGATTACAGTTGAAGCAAAACCCTGCAGCTAGGCTTGTCTGTCGTGAGCGTCTCAATTGCCACACAACACTACTTCTCGCTGACCTGCACTGGCTCCCATTCAAGCAACTGATCGCTTTCAAGGTTTGTCACTCACTTTTAGGTCACTTCCTTCTCTTGGCTCTAGCCTTTTTCTCAAATCTACCCCTCCACCAGGTCAAGCATCGTACCACATGGTTTTTGGAATCCAACAGTTTAACAACACCTCGTACCAACCTCAAAACCTTTGGAGACCGTTCATTTAGTATGTACGCTCTCAAAGCCTGGAACTCACTCCCGTCTTGCGTAATGACATCCCCTTACCTGACCATATTTAAAAATAACTTAAAAATACACATATTTATGACAAAATTTAGTGGGTCCCTGTGATTCGTCTTTCAGGTGCTTATGCACGCGGACACTGTTCGTGCTGCCACTAACCACACTTGCTTTCTTACCCTGTGAATGTCATTTCTAACCATGCTGTTCATGTTGTTTATCAAGCGGGATATTACTCACCATTCAATCGCGTTTCCCTTTGCAGCACATTTAAAGGGCCTAGAAAGAGATTTAGTTCTCTGAGGGCTCTTTATCAAGTGCATTATTATTATTATTATTGATCGGAAAGTCCGTGCTTTTTACTATGACTCGTGGTTGCATGCTACACCAAGTAACTGCATCCCGCATATTTTCTTCTCACCAGCCTACTGATGAACGGTCCATGTTTCGGGCTAACTTTAGGGAAACAGCCGCTCCCTTGATGACCAATGTTCACGACAAAGCAGAGTGCCACCGGAGCCAGCATAATCACATGGCCAATAAAATTATTTCGCGGCGATGCTGGCGGCAGTTTTTTCCTAAAACTGTGAGGTGGATTTCGGAGCAATTAAATTCGCAAGCGCTTATTGCAAATATATGCACACACACACACACACACACACACATATATATATATATATATATATATATATATATACATATTAGACCTCGATTGATTGTCATCGTCGTGTCTCGGTCGAGCAGCCCAGGTGGTAGGTAATAACGGACATTCTGTGCCTATTTCAACCGCAACATAGCATTTGAGCACTTTCCTTCCTCTGCAGCGAATCTATGTACGTGATAACGTAATGTTTCTGTCATCTAGATACCTCATGACCGTGATGTTGGTCCTCGTCCTGTGGGCTGTCCTCTCGGCTGGAAATAGTGATGCAGGAGTCGTAAGTGGCTGCTACTGGCAGAGAGGCAGCTAGAGTTTGTAGCTATTGAAATGACATTCACAATCGACTCAAAAAATGCATTGACGCGTTTATCTAATGCAGGTCGCCGATCTTAATGAATTTGAAGATTTGAACGTCAACGTACGTAGTGCTAGCTCTCAATGTAAGTTGGTGCACAGTATCGTGAGCAATTCTATGCCATGTCATTTGCCAACATGATTGAGCACCGTAGGTGTTCTCTCGGTTGAACCAGACTTCATTTAATGCCATAATATGCCATGTTCAACTTGCCGAATCTGGGTCTCCTGAGTGCAATCACAGCCTGCATGCGTTACGTAAAGGGACTGACTGAAAATTATGGGTATTGGCTGCCTAATGTTGCATGTAATTGCACGGATGCTCTGAGTAACCGGATTGATTTGCTTTAGATGCAAAGAATGACTGCGAGTAGAGATTATCTTTAAAATCCCATTTTATGAAATTCAAGCACACGCTTTGAAAACATTTAATATTAATCGATTTGGTAATCACGAAAACACTTTGAAAATTCAGCTACAGTCGCCCTGTTACGACCAATATTAGGCCAGGGTCCGAATTGCCCAGGGAGTAAGGTGCGAGCTCTTTACTACCGAGATCGCAGGTTCGAATCTAGTGGGCGATCATTATTTTCCAACAGCAGGCGGTGATCGCAGATGTTAAGGATCTTCTGTCGCATCTAGCAGCTTATCGCCGGTAGAGTGGTTTCCCTGAGCAACAATAGTTCAGTCATGAAAAACAATGCTGGGTCATTTTGTCACTAGGCCGAAGTTCACCATCGTGCCACGTTTCGTATGTGTGCTATCTTTCTGGGGGACCCACTAACCACTTTCATTTGTAGTAATATAAATGAGGCTTTTTAATCTGCTTATATATATATATACATATATATATTATCTTTAATTTAAATAAAAATATATATATATATTTATTTAAATTAAAAATAATTTAAATATCAATATTTAAAGCGGCATTTTACACACACATATGGAAAGATTTATTTAAATATTAGAAAATAGTCCATTAAATGAGCCAGAGGACCCCTGCCCCACCTGGCCTCATAGTCTACCAGCCACTTCCGGTTCAATAGTCGACTTTGCTTCTAAGAATACGGTCTTGCAGGCAAATAGGGAATCTCAAAAGCAGATCTTTTCAATTACAGGATTGATTTTATCTTAATATTAGTCTATACGTGTTACTTTTAAGCTCAGTGATGTTGAGTTGCTAATTAGGGACTCTTAAATTGTATCTGCCTTTAGCTATAATGCTCTAATAACTACGCCTCATCCAACTTTCCAAGTTTAATTCACCAAAAAGCAAATCCAGTTCTGAAATATTAGCCGTAAAAATTGAGTTGAATTCTCACAGCTTGAATAAAGTTTTAGCCGCGTATTTTAATTCGGAATAGTTGGTTCAACGTGGAAACTTTTCATTACTGTGTGTAGGGCTTTAAGTGTCAAGAAATAAGATGCTAAGGCAGTTGAGGCAATGCTAGTATAGTGCAATGTGTTTTAAATCTCATTGATAGACTTTACACAGTCTGGACGCAAGCGACAGCAAAGCTAAGGAAATAGCCAGGGTCTTTTTTATGAGATCCAGCGGTCGACCAAGAGCCTTGATAGCTGGATGGCTAGAAGTCTTTTTTCTCAATTTACTCAACAGAGCAATTAAGCTCCACCTGAAATGCTTTATTCGGCGCGTTCATGTTTAAAGCTTGAAGCTGCTCTCTGCTTTTTTCCTGCTGGAGCGATCCCTTACAAAGAGGCCTGTTTAGAATATTTAAAGTTGCATGACAAGTCCCATTAGAAGAAACGCCTCGGGGCAGGATATGCGTGGGGCGTTACCCGAAAAGTCTGTCTGAGGTTCTCGGACTTTGCTGTCAGCCATTGTTCAGGCACTGTGCACTTAGTTCCATGGAGCCTTTTTCAAAATCAACACACCTACGTAATAACTTCACAACCCCGTTTGGATGGCAGGGAGCGATTTTTTTGAGAGCTCTGCTGCTGCTCTCTCCCGAGCCTCCCTAGAAAAGTAAGAGGAAGAAGTTCAAAGCATTTGAAAATGCGAAAGCTCTTCGAAGGAGAAGGTGCGACTCCTCTGAGGAAACTCCGACCTAGAATAAGGTACAAATGATGCTTTGGTCGAGCAGCGATGTCTAAGGACTAGAAAGTCGCTCTCTAGAAAATTGGCAGCCTTGCCAGTGAAGCTAAATAAATACGTTTGGCGAACGCCGAACCTGATGACGTCAGCAAACTCCACTGGGAAATCCTTGCCCACCTTTCAGGGCCAGATCCACAGAATTTAAAAATTTTCATTGCGTTCAGCTATTCAACTTGTTTAGCATACAGACTAGATTTTGCTGCTGATGACGCCTAGAAACAGCATGGAACCTTTTCACCTCCGCTAGCACTTCATGAGCTCATTGGTAATGCACAAAGAGCGGTTTTTACTGTATGTAGATTCGGTCGCCTTAAATTATTGCTGATAATGCAGGCAAGTAAGAATTACAGGTTTCTCAGCCACAGCTATGGGGCACAGTCACCCATACAATGAATTCTCTAGCTTTTTTTGTAAAACGCTACACAGCTCTCAAGGTAGCTAAATTGCGTACCAAGATGTGTAGGTAATCTAGAAAGTAACGATCGGCAATTAACTTTTGGATGTGCCGTACCACCTCTTGTAAGAGTAGAACACATCCTTCATACAGCAGCAGCAAATAATTAAATGGCAAAGCCTCCTTTAAGTGTGGTTAAAATAGGTAACTTCGTTACATCAATCGAGAGCTGATTGCAGCCTTTCGGTGGTTAAAGTTAAGCCGAGGGACCTCGAATCCTTCTATCGATTCGCCAGACGTTCGTTAACTTGCAGAGCTTAACAACGGTCAGTCGTCGGTCCTCGGTTGTTCCTTATTAATACTCAAACTCTTATAAAAGGGATTCAGGTTCATGGAGTCCACTATCACTTGTATGCCGACGCCAATCTACTTTATTTAAATTTAAACCGTTAGAACCTTCTGCAGTGAGTGATGAACTCAACGATAGCCATGCAAATGCTTTATCCTTAATGTTGGCTAATTTTCTCAAAATTAGCGAAGCTAAATTAGAACAGCCACTCGTAGGACACCCTACGCGCATGGCTGGTCTAGAATACTTTGCTCTGATATTAGGTGATGCAGTTGAGCGAGTGTCGCCGTGTACCGGGAATTTAGGTGCCATGTTGACCAGCTGCCCAATTTTTAAAAGCTTAGTTAGGAAGACAATCTCCACATCTAGCCATCACCACCAACCCGCATCCAATATTAGGAACTTTCTTCTGCAGAGGCTTGCAAAAACTTAGCTACCTCGTTGGTTTGGTCAAGATTATATTATTACGATTCCATTTTGCCGTGACAACCAAAAATAGCCATTTAACCACTTTAGCTGGCAACAAATATGGCTGCTAAATTAGTAAAGTAATCCCGGAGGTTTAACCATGTATCAAATTTGCTGAAATATTTTCGATGGCTTCGTGTTGATCTATGGATACAAAGTAAAGTTCTTATTCTCATCGGCAAGGCCCACAGCATCTTTGGTTCTTATACTTAGCTGGAGTACTGCACCAGTTTGAGCCTCATCGTACCCTCAGGTCCTCTATGGACAACAGATTAGCTGCTCCATTCCTCAGCTTAAAGACCGTTGATGCCAGAAGCTTATGCATTACTTGTCCTATAAAGTGTAACTCACTCCCACAATTCTTAGGCAAGAACATCTGCTCTCTAGCTGCCGACCGTGGCATATATTTTGTAGCCATCCTGAGCTGCTACTTCCATCCTACTAACATACTAACTCCTTCAACTGCTCTCCTAACTCAAACACGCTTTTCGTTTCCTTTTTGCTTCGTGAGTAGATGGATATTTTTGCCAACGAATGCTTACTGAAAGCCATTTGTGTTCGATTGGACTTTAAATAGCTCATACATGACACACATAGTATCTGTTGCTTTGACGAGTTACGGACGATAGATGAAGGTTCGCTAACGAGTAATTGTGGCCAATATGTATGAAAAAACGCATGGGCCACCAGGAGGCGAGTAAGTAAGATTCCCTTGTCTCGTGCTGAAGACTGAACGGCCCAAGGGGGTGCTTGTGCTTTGTGGTGGGTTTGATGCATATCTTTTCTTTATTTAAATCCAATGAAATTGACAGCACAGACTAATCATGCAAAGTGCAACAATTTATTATTGGCTACAGTCCAGAATGTCTATATAATAATTGCATGATGCTTTTTCACTTCAAAACCTCGCTCTGTCTTTTTCAAACGCTGTCGCTGTCACAGCGATGGAGTTAATCCAAAATAATAACAATCCTTGATACGTGAATAGGACATAGATGCCATCGTAGTTGATCCGCATGAAGAACCTGAAATTGTAATCGATTCATTGGGGTAAAAAATCAAGGACACCAGCTAAAAAGGATAAAATGCGTGAACAGTGACTATTTATCCAAAACGGCATAGGATCACCTGATGTTAATAAAAAAATGTTAAGAAACTTTTAAGACACTCCTTGATATACATATCTCTTTGTAAGAAATTTACTAGTGGAAATGGAAATGCCAGTAATTGATATAAAAAATATTGTGACGTGCTCAAACAGACAAAAGATTATTTGCAAAGACCCTGCAAGTCGAGAACTGTTTTGACGTCATTAGACAGATGCTCAGGCTTTGGGAGCACACGTACTAACGAAAATTACTCCAACTAACTTTTCATTGGTTGAAGGGTAATATATACGACTTGAATTAGAAGAGCAGGAGGTGGGATTTATGTCTGGATTGGAAAGCAGTTCAGATAAGTAAGTAAGGGCGAGAGATTGAGTTACGAGACATAAGATAAAATAACTTACAATTGTAAGCGATACCCTGTTTGATGAGGAAAATGCCACGTGACAGAGTGAATATCTGACTTCTAGGTGTCAACGACACGTGGTATTGGAAATGGTACACAACCGGTCTTTAAAGGCAAAGTTACGAGCATAGTGCAGTTTGGTTTGCTATCTTTTGCTGGAAAGCAGCATGAAGCTTTTTCTCAAAGAAGGTGTGGTTCTATAGATTCCAGTGGACCCATAATCTCGTGAGAATAGCCGCGAAAGAAAAGGCTGAGTAGCTCTCCGTAGGTTTGGTCGAAGTCACGGAAATGAAAATTAGTTGATAAACAAATAGCTTTACTGATGATGCTCTTTCGAAGAAGAACATTTTCTCTCAAAAGCAGTGCGAACGAGAAAAAGCTACTTTGAACAAGGCCACTATGCGCAATAGCCCCTAGAGGAACTAACTCAGCATTCTGGCCATTTAAACTCGTTGGAAGGTAAGCATAACTAATATTTCATGAAAAAAGGTATTGCACCTAGCCGAGCAGGTAAAAACGCAAATATTTCATGCTAAGACAAACGTAGAAAGCTGACAAGAGGCTCACGGTTGTTGTTTTCAAAGTTATTGGTACTAACTTATTTGTGAACAGTCAAACACAGAACGTTGGCGAAATGTAAGTCTACTACAGAACTATACAACAGTACTTAGCCGAAGCTCTGAGTGGCAAATTGTGCGATTGCGCATCGTAAAGCTTGATAAAATGACTTTGCACTCACAATGAGCTAAAGCTTCGTGGGAGAGGTAAGTTGTTAGCTTATTTTCTTATTTTTTCAAATTAATTTATGCCGGAAGCAGTTGAAGCAAGCTAGATTCTGTGGAGAAGCAGTAGTAAAGGAGTTCACGACCTAACTGGTATTGGAAGCTGTTTAACGGATGAAATAATTGATAATTGACTAGATCCAGATCGCAGGGCATCCCAATAGGAAGCTTGAAGAGAAGCTAATTCATGAGTGTAGGATGTAGCACAAAAAATGGAAGGATCTAGCAGTTAGTTGCAGGATAAAAAAAAATCAGATATACTTTCTCAAATTAGTTAATATGTTCTTTACCCGCAGATAAATTTATTGAAGTACACTGAGCATTATTTAATGTCTAGTGAATACCATATTTTAATAATAATAATAATTTACTTGATAAAGCGCCCTCAGAGAACTTAATCTCTTTCTAGGGGCTTTACATTTGCTGCAAAAAGAAATGCAATTGAATTGTAAGTAAAATCATGCTTGAAAAAAAACAAAATGAATAACATGGTTAGGGATGACATGCACAGGGTCGGCATGCAAATGTGGTTGAGAGTTTTGAGAGCTGTGTAGCGTTTTACAAAAAAAGCTAGATAATTCATTGTATGGGTCGCTATGCCCCACATTTCAGACGTCTCTCTGCGGTTTATCCAGAACCTAAGGAACTTTCCTGTGTACTACGACAGCCAACCGCCCTTGGAAAGCAGAGGCTCTTCAAAATTCCCCTTGAAATACGGCAACACGCAAAAACTTCTAGATCAAAGCAGAAAATTGTTGGTTCTTGTGACAACTGACAATAGCTGTCAATTTTGCAAAGAACATATCCAATCCATCTTTTTTAGTACTGGTACAGTTAGCCCTGGTCTCCCGATGTCGATGCTATTCTGGCTCGTTGCTCAGAGAATTCCGGCTGACGCAGCACTGAATGCCGATCGCATGCTGAATCTAAAATGACATATTGATCCAGAATTGAGATACCTAGTTCGAGCCTACCTAGGTTACTCCTAGGTAGGCCCTTGACCTAAAAAGTCTGGCATGGCAACTGAGAAGGTTTCGTGATAGCCACTAAGGAATCTTGGCAACTGATAACTTTATTGTGCATACAGTTGTGCTTTGCCACTGAAATAAGTGCCTATCCTTAACTAATGATATTAAGTTATTCTATCCAATTTAAAGCTAAGTAAACGTGCTTTTCTTTCATCATAATCCAGTTAAAGTGCTCGCCCCTACCAAGGTCTAGCTGAGATCGTGGGCTCCAGCCCGGAGGCACGCATGAAGGACCTGAATAGAGATTAAGTTGTCTTGTAACGCTATACAAATCAATTATATATATATATATATTGGCTAGAGAAGCCAAAAACCAAGGATTTACCCTGTAATATCGGCATGTGACGTCCTACTAGAAACCCTACTGTACAGCACCTTGGCTGTGCTCGTTGCAGCTGGCTCGTCGCCAACCTATGCTAAGGTGACGGTCAACAACAACGACTCCGGTGGAGGGGTAATTTATGTTGGTACTACTCTGAGCCTGCTTTGCCTGGCCGACGGCAGCCCGGCTCTGAGATTTAAATGGAATCGAATTGCAGCCGCTAACAAATATGGATTGCCAGCCACAGCTATCGTCAGCGACAATAGGCTCACGTGAGTATTTCATTGAAAGCAGCGAAAAGATGCGAGATAAGTGAGAGAGAGGGAGAGAGAGAGAAAGAGGGCATAGACTAAGTGACACTCACTTAAGCAGGGGGACATTGAAAATGAGATGGAACCGTGATGGCTCTCTAGCTAAGGCTGCTGCTTATCTGGACTCTTGACCCAAGGTCTCGTGTTCCAATCCTGTGGTTGGCGATCCTTGATTGCAGTTGGAAATGGTGGCGATAGCCGTAAATGCTCATCTGTCACTATTCGAAGAGGCTGTTGAATCAGCTATATTTTTGTATAGAGACCAAAACGAATCGCGAGAAAGGCACTGAAGTCTAGGATAACACTAATGGAGTGAGACGGTCGAGAAGCTGAGCAATTTTTATTGGGAGAGAGGGCGAGCGTATGGGCAGATGGGAAACACCTAAAAAGAGACATATGTAACGAGATATAGACTGGTCAAGCTGCGAAGAGAAGTCTGCTTTGCTGGCACATCAGCTGTGCCAGCTGCAGTTTACTCAACAACGAAGTAAGCTTTACGTTTTAATCGTTGCTAAGAGCTAGCTGCCTGAGGATTCGCCACAATAGACGCATGTAAGAGCATCGGGCCTGTAACATATGACAGTTATCTGTCGTTGGTCGACCTTGCATAAAAGCACATCAGAGGTGGAGGGTGAGGATTATTCGCCCCAAGCTGAACGATCGGCCGCGTGTCTTTTTTCGTGAAAATCAAAGTTATTGTGCTCCTAGAATTTGGTAAATTTATCAGCTGAAACGTGCTTAAAACATATTTAATTTGTTTTGACTGTAGCGCATCGTACGAATACGGCCTTAGTACACCTACATGCTTGCAACTTGTCCCAGCCGTCTTGCTGATCGGTGTTTTCCAGCCAGGATGTCACTGCTACTTTTCCGACCCTAATCATAAGTGCGATCGTGCGTGTCTACTATCATTTCACTATTTTGGCTAAATTGCCTTCGTAATTGTCGACGCCTGTGCCAATGAACGTGAGTAGAGAATCTCCAGCAGGAAGGATTGCCTTAGCAAGAGGATCACATGGCGGGCTAGTGCCCAGTAATTCAAGCAGTGCATTGAACTGGCTATTTGGCTCTCTCAAGCACTGCTGTAAAGCAGTTTTACTAGTTGGTCAGTGGGCGTTCTATATACCGTTTGATATGGCCTATAGTTCACCTCTCCAATACGTGTTCAGCACTCAGAAACTGCAAGTACTACCCGATCTAATTATTCATAATGTCTTAGAATTCCCAACTTGAAGTCGTCAAACTTCCTAGCCTTCCTTAAGTGAAGCCAAGCCTACAAGCATGTCTTTCATTTATAGCTAAAAAAATATTTAAACTGGTGGATGAGATGTTGCAGTTGGCTGATTATTCAAGTCTTTTAAAATCAATTATAGTGAGGTACTCCGATAAAAAGTTAAAAACGATGACAGCAAGTTAATACTCCGTACCAGGTTCATATTTCAACTCAGATTTAGTGAACCCAACTTTGATTCTTGGAAAATATCTTTCCTCAGACTGGATTATTTTAGTATTTTCTTGTTTCAAAGAATGGCACTGTATGTGCCAACCTTCGTACTTAGTCCGATTCTTTTAGTTTAGCAGCTCCTAACTATCGCCTTTTTATAAAAGTGACGCCAACATTAAAATTAAATTGTTTCCAACGAATTTATGCATTCACTTATCATTGACGGCGTCTGCTCAAGTGACTACTTTGCAGATCAATTAGGTCTGCATTTTTGGTTCCAAACGGTGCCAAAAAAGAGATTTGTTTTTGATACTATCAACACAAAACTACTTTTTGGCGAATGCCACATAATCTTCGGTTCACATCAGGTGTAAGCATCTACAAAAGAGTGACCCATCATGGACATCACAATTTCAACATCGCACCAGTTCTTATGGGAAGTCAGTTACTCTCCATAATGCAGTATTTCAATTTATTTCTCAATTCTAGTCCTTATAGCATTGGCATGCAAACCGAACTATTTACCTATCAAGCTAGATGAAGTATTGACCAACCTTCTTACTCAAGTTCCTTCTCCGAAAAATAATCACGCGTACTTTTGATAAAAAAAAATATATGTCAATTGCTTCCAAAGCACAGAAATTACTCTCAAATGATGGCTTTAAATATACTATTTAACTTAAACTTTGAAGCTGAACTAATAAATTGAAGCTGCAAAAGTACCTGTCTCTCATCTTTTTTTGTGGGTTAGCGTAGGTTGTCTCCCCTAGTTAATGGTGATGACACAATCGATGCTAATTATTTTTCAGCACACTCAAAATTTCCAAAAAGAAACCTGGCTCTTGTAGGGCACAATACAATGTCGATTTTTCTACTGTGCTTATTTCTAGACAGTGCATGATAACCAGAATCAGTAGATAGACCAAGGTTTACATGTCATTGCCCAACCAAGTCTTTTTTTATAGAATACCATCAGTCCAAGTGCAGGATTCCGGATTGTATGTCTGCTTAGCTCAAAACGACTTTGGATCATCAAGCGGTGCTGTGAATATTGGCGTGGAGGTCGGAGGTAATGGGAACCCGCAAGGTACTGACTTATTCTCTTTCCAGACTAATCGTGAAAATGTACATCTAATTTAATTACTCTTCCTTCGACGAACTGTGGCCGTATTATTCCTTTCTTTTCGGCTCCCAGAGTTTCGCAGAGAATCTGGAACGCCTCAGCTTGCTCCGTCTGCAAAGTTTGCACCGACCAGTTGTGAAATAAACATTCCACTTTTTTGGTGCCCAACTCTCTCACACACCATGGAACACATACTTATTTTGCTGCTCTTGTTGAAGTTAACTTTCAACCCACCTTGGTGACGGTGAAAAGTGGCAACAGCGGAGACGTCACCATTGGTGGAACCTTTACTGCTATCTGCGATGCCAATGGAAGTCCAGCCCCAAGAATCATATGGCGAAAAATCAGATTAAATCAGGTGGTTTCGTTGCCAAGCAAGGTCGTCATCAATGGCAATACACTCACGTAAGTAAGACAGTGGTAGCACATACGCGACGGAGAAAGAGACGAAGTGATGAGAGATTAAAGACAGGATCTGACAAACGCCATCCAGTTGAGGGAATGAAGAAGAGGCAGCCACACATACACACACAGGGAGACACATGCTGAAGTACTAGAATAAACATATACCAGATTCTAATCATATACACTTTAAAAATTAGAGAGTCCGTAGAAAACGTAGATTGAGTGTTCCTGCTGTGTCTACGGTGATATATTCGTAGACCCATACCAAGTAGGAGCATTGTGAAGACAGGACCAGGATCAGTATCCTAAGCCCTGAGTTGACCACATTTAAAAAGAAACTAGAAAGGCACTTTTTTAAAGACAGGATTTAGTGGTTCCCGTGATTCGCCCATTACGTGCTTATGCTTGCAAACACTGCACATGCTGCCACTAACCACTCTTTCGTGATTACATTGTGCATATGACCTCTAACTATGCTATTTTTTGTTTATTTGCTGAGCATGATACTCCCAGACTTTCAATGATTCTTCCTTTGCTGGATGCGTGAAAAGCCGAGAGAGAGATTGACCTCTCTGAGGGCGCTTTAACTAGTGTGCTATTATTAATTTTGTAATTGCATTAGTTGGGGATATGAATTGGTTTACTAATTCGCACATATCTAGAAACAAGTAACAAGGTGATAAAAAATTTCAGTAAGCAGCTGAAACTTAATCGTGTGCATTAATTTGTGAAATAGCAACACCAAACGTTTTGATCGGCTCATGGGCTATCTACATATGTACAGGCTAAACATTTCTCAGTGGAACGTCTAGATTGTGTAATATTTTTTTTCAGGAACATTGTATAAGAAGTTCTTTAGAACATGTACAAATTGACTTGTGATATTTTTGTGTATCTTTTATGGTACACAGTATATACAAATCTAGGCGAAGAGAATACGAAAACATTTAGATTGATTGAGTGCTAGATATACACAAAGAGTGGGAGCGAAAGGCATGGTTCTCCAGAAAATAGGAACCAATAATTAGAAAACTGTAGAAAGAGGAAGGCAGTTAACTGTTACAAAAATAGAAGCGGGCTTATATGAGAATAATAATTTCCATGAGGACCATGAGCAACTGATTAAAACTGAGTGGCCTGCCGTTATTAGCCCTTTTTATGTTACCTTCCGTTTGTGACTGAGTGGGATGCTCAAACGAGCTTCGAAAGTCGGGGTTTGCCATGGGCAGTCAGTTTACTTCTAAATCTAAATTCTGGATCTCGTCTCCTGACATAAAACTAACCGTTCACGGCAACACATGTGTATGCTACCTTTCCGGTCACAAAACCTGCAGCACTGCTCAGATATTCAACGCGGTGGCTAGCTGTTAGACTTGTCGTCGAGATCCGGTGGGGATAGGGCAGAAACTGTTTGCTGTCAAGCCCGGCCTTGCTATGGCCATGCTCCGGCCACGCCTCCCGTCGGCCACGACACTGAGCTAGGGCAAGACGAGTGCCTTTTGATTAAACCTCCATGAAATCAAGAAAATATTAAGCAATATCGCACCTATTAACAACAACAGGGGAGGTCAACCGAATCGCTGCAAGCCCTGGGTAAATTGGGCTGCAGGGTTTAGCAAGCACGGAACACCAAGCGAGCCCTCCTGATGTCGGAACAACCTCGAAATAGAGGAATCTTGAAGATGAGCCACAATCCGAAAAAGTATCAGCAAAGACGACATTGCTAATAAGACATTGCCTGCAGTTACAGGGATTCACTAGTACCGTTCGCCTTAACTCGCCGAGACTGCAAGTTCGTGAAGGGAGGCTAGGAACTAAAAGATACAGGGGTAAAACGGAATATACAAGCCATAGTTTATAGTGTGCTTATCTCCAGCCCGGCTGCGGCCTTTGTGCCCTCTTTGCCTTGCTTGCATGGCCGCATCGCCCGACCATGCCAGCACTCATCAAGATGCATAGCTCGGTGTGACCGAGAGCTTCTAACATAATGACTTAGCCGGCCAGTATCAAGTCAACAAGAACAGTGGTTACATGTCCGCATGGCATATACGTCAAGCCCCGGCCCTGGAGGAGGCCCCTATTACTTACTGCCGTCCCAGCCAACCGAACCTAGCGTACATACAGAATCGTATGCACTAGTTTTTGGCATTTACGTGACGCCTTAAACTAAAATAAAATCATTCATCATTTCAACTAATGTTACCTCCTAACAATCACTGCCCAAAAGCACTGGGTATGGCGATGGTTTAAAAGGCTAGATTTTTTAAAGAGGCAGGCAGTTAAACGCTTTCTAGTGCTTCTTCAGCAATTTTATAAATTCTCTGGCAAAATTACTGGCTGCCATCTGCGGCTTTGCATTATTATGCAAAATTATTTCCAACAATAATAATTATTTTGATATAGCACCAGCCGAGAGCTCAATCTCTATATCGGCACTAAATCTGTTGCAAATGAAATGCGATCGAATGGAAAGTGGTGTCATGGTCGATAAACGACACGAATAACCCAGTTAAAGGTGACATACACGAGGTCGGCGTGCCACTTTGATTAGTGGCACCATGCTCGACGTCAGAACGCTTAAGCACATACAGAAAAAATCATAGGAACCCCTTAAATGCTGCGATAAATAGATGAGTTTTTAGTTTCTTGTTGAACGCGGTCAGATCTGAAGATGTCGAGTCGCAAGTCGGGAGTTTGTTCCAAGCTTTGGGAGCATGCGAACTAAAGGCAGGGTTTAGGAGAATAAGAGAGTTGCACGAGTGATTGGTAAACCCTTGGATTTCGGAAAGCAGCTGTTACGATGCTTAGCCTGGCTGGGAGTAGATTACAAAGGCAGGCTGGAGCCAAGCAGTGTTGAGACCTTGAAATAAGTAAAACAACCTTCAAGTATATGCTTTGCTTGACTGAGAGCCAATGCAGGTTTGTGAGAAGTGGTGTGATGTTCCGACTGGGAGGATCGCAACATACAAGCCTAGCTGCAGAGTCTTTTCGCCAGCCGTAAGCACCTAATTGCACTGGCCGATATGTCAGCAAGCAGTGTGTAACGGAAGACAAGACGGGAAGTCGCGGATGCTTTGATCAATTTGGATGTGTTATCTCGGTCTAAACAAACCCGAATTGCATGATGTGATATAACTGAAAGTATTTAAGAAGATAGGAGATACTCTGCTTACAGTTCAAACTCAATGGATTGCTGGCAATTGGCAAAGTTCATCCAACCTTAGCTCGGCTGTTTATCACTGCTTCGTGTGAATGCGAAACCAGAGATGTTAGCAAAATCTGCTCAATTCAGTTTTAGTTTCGCCTTGGAGAAAATTATGAGCCATTAAGACGAAGGTCATGGGCTCGAGCCTTTCGTTGTAAAGTGCTTGAGTAGAGTTTGGGTTCTCTTACTCAGCTATAAGAATGAATTACATATTGTTATCTCTCCCTTTTATAAACGTACTCTCTGTTGCAGAATTCCATCATTCCAAGCAGATGATGCCGGCTCGTACTTGTGCACAGCTCAAAACGAATATGGTTCTTTCTCCAGTGGAGGAAGCATTGTGGTGTCTACAGCAGGCAAGAGCACAAATACGCAAGCAATATTGGTTTTATATTTACCGTACGCCTAATGCCTCAAAATTAGCCTGACATGTGTAAAAGCTTGGGATCTGAGCAAAGATATTGGTAGATTTAGTCACAATTTAAGAAGAGTGACGAAAAGTCTTGGGCGACCAGAGCTTTTGAATTAAAGATATGCATAGGCTTGACTGTGACACTATTCACTGTATGCGAAAGTAAGAAAAAAATCTGACCCAGTTTTTCCAGTGAAATTGTACCTACTGCAAGCACGTGATGCTGAATTCATCCACATTTATGTTTGATGGTGCAGCTTAAGAATGAATCAACTCACAATGGCAATCATACACTGGAGCGGGGTAAAAGGCTAAGCTAATCAGAAAAGTAAAGAACATGGCTATCCGATATAGGCTAGTTGCTTTGAAAAAGCTCGTTGCATATCAAAATTGCATCGTTAGAAAATTATTAATTCAGAACTACTAGCTCCTTTGCATACTCAGCTACTCCCATCCAGGATTATTTTAATGCCCAATTCAGGATCGAGCCGGAGACTGCCTTGTAACGATTTCTTTTTGAGATAACAATGTTGGGCTCACTCGATGACGTTAGTGAAACATCTTACTGCTACAGCCGGTTCCATTGTCACATGGTCGCTGTTCAAGCTGGAGATCGTTGCTAGCGGGGTGCGACCCGGCAATGCTGACGGCAACTCGTTCCTGCCCGGAACTAATGCTGTGCTCACTGGCCGCATCGTCGGAGGCTCCACCCTTCAGCTGGAGTGGAGAAAGAATGGTCAGCTGCTGCCCAGCGACTCTTCGTCTGGCCAGGCTGTTCTCAAGTGAGTAGGATGTGCGTGCGATTGCTTGCTTGGTGATTAAAAGTAATGCTGGCTCTAAAATGATTGTCATGATATTGGTACTGTTTGTTACAATTGGCAAAGCATTCAACGTGAATCATCGAAGGACATCGAAAGGGATCAATAACCGAGTTTTTATCAATGCTTGCCAAATAGGCGTACCAATTTGGCATGCTGTTAAGATATTGAGCAAGCTATTGCCTATGGTCAGCAACGGAATAGCCTTATGTGAGAAACCCATATTCCTACACAATGTAGGTGGTCAATGATTATAATACCACCTCTTTCATGCGCTTAGTGTGTGGCTGTCTGGTGTTTGTACTTGTCGAGCTGCCGTTAAGGGAAGTTAAAGGACTCTACTCTGCAGATTAATATATATATATATATATATATATATATATATATATATATATATATATATATATATATATATATATATATATATATATATATATCATTTACCTAGTATCTTAAGACCACACAAACTCAGGACGATTTCCGCGATAAGAAATACTTTTTTTATGATAGCCATGCACTAATTATCTGTTCAGTCCCTAAAGCAGCCAATGTAAGCTATTTCATCTACTTGATTTTTACATGATCATCAGTTTATTGACAAGTCCAGTTTAGTGATGATTATGTAAATGGCTAGACAATTTTTTTAGCATTAAAAGTATCACATCAGCTGACTCGGGTGTCTACACTTGCCAAGCAGTCGTCGATGGATTCGGCACCCTCGTTTCTGGCGATTTCATTGTGAACGTACTAGGTAAGGCTTCATCTGAGCTTGCCTGCGTGAAGAAAGCTCTTCCAATTTTCTCTTATTTGCACGCCTCGTAAACTCTATACAACTTTTAAGTCACTCTAGTGGTGTTTTTCAGACTCTCAGCCTATCTGTGCATATGATATACATTGTAATGTATGAAACTCAGCTGTTTTTTTTTATTGACGGTTCTTTAAAAATCACCTTTGAGCTTAGTATTTTGGGGTCGTCTACTGCATTTGCGGCTCGTCTGAGCATGAAGTACCTCATCGGGGCCAGACCGTGGGCCGCCACTGCTGTAATTTCTGTAGACCAATACTCACCATCTTCTGTAAAGATTTCGGCTGTCAGCAGCGACTGGGGAAGTTCTGGAATTCTAATCGGTGGATCGATCAACTTACTCTGTGAGGCCGACGGCAGGCCTTCCCCTGTGATCAGCTGGAACAGACTCATTGGAGCTCAACTGGTACCGTTGTCTACCACAACTATCATCAACGGAAACCAGCTAATGTAAGATTTTAGGAAAATGAAGGGCGTGAGTGGGGATACAGACCGAGCTAGACGGAGGGATAGAAACAGTGAATCGCAACAAGAGTTTGAGACGCAGCAGCACCGAGTTAAAGTACATTTACTAATGGTATTTAAATACACAGCAGTAGCCAAATTTCCGGTTGGAAATATAGTGCTGAAAAAGAGAGATGGTGTGAAACCGATGAAAATAAACAGGAGCAGTGAAAAAAGAATAAAAGGAAATTTGAATAATGAATGCTAGCAGTCTGGTGATTGTATGCAAATAAAGAGTCACAGTGGTTGAAATAAAGACAAGGGGCACATGAAAGAACAAAATACCAATGCTAAGGTGCGTACAAGGTATTAATGATAATCCAATCTCACATTCAGCTGCTATATTTTACACGAAAGAGAGAGAGAGAATCGAGAACATATGATAGCATTTTCCTAAAAAAAAGCCAGAACTTGAGCTTTGGTATGCTTTCAAGACGTGAACAGTGTGGAAATTAGAACTAGATGACTACTTTGCAACCGCATTTCAGAGTGCTCCGTGAAGGCTCGTCGCCTACACTACGGATTTAGCTAAAGCATAGTGTGGAGATGGTAAGTTAACCAAAGCAGCTACCAGAAGGAAATCGTAGCTCAGCATGCCACTCTAACGTCCTGGTTGTAGAATACCGTCCGTCCAGGCTCAGGATGCTGGAGCATATGCTTGCACTGCTACAAACCAGTACGGTTCATCAACGGGCAATGTCTTTATTGCTGTGGACACCACAGGTGAGGCATTACTGGGAAGAAAGTGCTCTTTGTAATCGCAAAGTTCCTAGCCTGCGCATATGGTATAACTAATCTCTGTCTCATTCTTTGAGGTTTGGACTAAAAAAAACAGCATCCTCTATTAGGCTAGCAAAACTCTGGTAGCCACGAAGCTATGTTTAAGGTTGCTTGTAAATCAACGGTTGCTTGTTTCTGACTCAATCTACCTTAGTTCAAATTGTAGCAACTTCTGCTTTATCCGAAAGGACCAAGTGACACATATCGTGTACTTTCTTTTAGCCAACTCTGCACCAAACTCTATAACAGTGTCTGCCACCTACAGCACAGGAGGTGCTGGAGGTGTTTCAACTGGTGGCAAACTCATCCTCGTTTGCCAAGCAAATGGCAGTCCAGCTGCCAGCTATAACTGGGGCCGAGTCAATAACTCGAAAAACTTCCCGTTACCAACTTCAGCCATCTCCGAAGGAGGAAAGCTAACGTAAGTTAGTAAAATGATCAAGAAATATATTGATCCAAAAACCATGCTTTGAGAACTGAAAAGCAACTATGGAAGCTGCTGCTGCATAAAAATGCCAAGCTGTGACAAATGTGGAATAATTCAGAACTCGCAGAAGCTGATGATATACAGTCATAGAAACACTCTTTTTGAATTAAGTACGGAAAGAAAGGAGAGAGGAAGAAGTAAAGAGGACGACCAACTTTGACGAGAGCAGCTGGAGAGAGGTAGGGATAGAGACAGTGAGACAAAGAGACAGGGATAGAGAGAGAAAGATAGTAAGAGATTGAGTAGTGAGCCAGACAGGTTAAGAGACAAAGATAGAGATTCTGCTGAATGCTGCATCCTGCACAATGCAAACTAGGTACTTTCAGAACTTTAAATTTTGATATAATTTTAGCACTACCTGACCATAGAAAATGCAAAAAATATGCAGGTGAACTCATCTAATAATGATCTGCATAATGTGAGACCTTAAGAGGCGTCCACAACAGTGCTGTGGTTACGATTAAATAGTGCCCAAAAATGTTTGAATGGTATACTGATGATCGTGTAAGCCATCTATAGTGCAAGTCATTTTACCTTTAGTTGTAGCTCTTAGTTTTCACTAATTGTAACAATTTACTTTGCCACTAATTTTCGGAATACTGTGTAAGTGTTTTAATGCAGTTGAGTCATTTAAAAATACTCCACAATTCTACACTATTTATATCTTAAATAATAATTATAATAATAATAATAGTATTGCAAATGACTAAGCACCCTCAGAGAACTCAATCTCTTTCTAGGTGCTTTACATTTGCTGCAATTGGAAAAGCCATTGAATAGTGAGATATATCATGCTTGATAAACAACATGAATAACATAGTTAGGGTTACATGCACCGGGACAACATGTAAATATGGATAGTGGCAGCATGCACAGTGTCAGCACGCATAAGCACATAAATGACGAACCATAGGGACCCACTGAATGCTGTCCTACAGAAGTGTGTCGTTAAGTTCTATTTAAATGTCGTCAAGTCAGGGGTTGTTCTGAAGAAAGTCGGTAGTGAGTTCCAGGCTTTGCAAAAGCATATGAATTAAATGAACGGTCTCCGACGAATTTGAGGTTTGTGCGAGGTATTGGTAGAATGTTGGATTCCGAAAAGCGGGTGGTATGATGCTTGGCCTGGTGGGGGACTAGATCTGAGAGATAGGCTGGAGCCAAAGAATGAAGTGACCTAAAAGTGAGCGACAAAACCTTGAAGTCGATGCATTACTTGACAGGTAGCTACTGCATGTCGGTGAGAAGTGATGTGATGTGGCAAGTGCGAAGGTCACGACCGACGAGCCTCGCTGCAAAGTTTTCCACCAGCTGCCATCGCCTGACCACATATGCCGGTAGACCAGTAAACAGAGAATTGCAGAAGTCGAGACGGGATGTCACGAATGCATGGAAGAACTTACACGTGGTATCGTAACCTAAGTTAGCCTGAATTTTTGCAATGTTATGTAGCTCAAAGTAGGCAGCTTTGACTGCAGGAGCTGATGTTGTCGTCTTATGAGAGGTCACTTTGGAACGTGACACCTTAATTTTGAGCTGATTAAAAGGAGTCATGCTGGCAGACAATTTTGAGAGCCAGCCTTTCCAGCTTCTGAATCACACTGGGTTCGCCAATAACTACTAAGTTAGTTTTATTGTCGTTTAGTTGTAGAAAATTAGCTGCCATCCATATGTGGATGTCATCGATACATGCAGCAAGTGAGTTGAGAGGTGCTCGAAGGCTGAGAGGGACCAAGGCAAAGATACAACTGAGTGCCATTCGCATAGAAGTGAAAGCCTAGATTTTGCTTAGCTATCACATCAGCAAGAGGAAGAGTATACATCGCGAAAAGAACCGGATCAAGCATGGATCCCAGAGGTACCCTATATTTCAGAGGTACCTCGGATGATCTTTTTTCCATTCACTTCACTACTATGAAGTCTCTCACTGAGATAGAACCTAAACCATTGCAGAGAAGTGCCAGTGATGCCCAGGCAAGATGGGAGGCGCCTAGAAGATCTTTTTGATCGATAGCATCAAAACCTGACGAAACATCGATTAAGACGAGCAGAGACACTCTACCCATGTCTGCATTCCTACGTAGGTCGTCGTATACCCTATGCAATGCTGGCACTGTGGAGTGATTAGCTCTAAAACCAGACTGGAACCTACTAGCAAGGTTTGAAGTTTCGATGTAGGATTTAAGCTGGTCTGCCACCACCCGTTCCAGCGTCTTTTTATAGGATAGACAGACGGCAGACTGGGTGGTAGTTGCTCAAATTCTCTTGGTCTAGTGTCTTTTTCTTGAGAATTAGCCTGACTACAGCTATTTTTATAAGATACAAGTACATAACCTGAAGCTAATGACATATTAATGATGTTAGTTATGCATTGCAGCATCTGATCAATGCAACGTAGGAGCAGGAAAGTGGGTATAGGACCCAGAGGAGATCCTTGACCTTCTCTTGCACCTGCAGAGTTGCTCATTGTTTTTGATACCTTTTTTCCCTTTAGTATAGCCAAATCAAAAGCATCAACTCATCTAGAAAATAGAGCTGCTCAACAAATTCGAAGTGGGTTTTTGCCTCAACCGATTGCAGCTTGTAACACCAAGCTTGAGCCAGATTCATCATATATTTGACCGCAAATTCAAGTACTACGATTTGAGATTCCTAAACTAGCTTATCCCTTGCAGTAAGAAAACAATTTAAGTAGGTCAACTCTCCGAAACAATATAATGAACGGTCAAATTAAGCATTAGTGAAATGGCAGCCACACTACTCGCCAAGCGTCTGATTTAAGGTGAATAGGGCGAGAAAATCGCCGAACTTACTCTGTGAGCAAGTACAAACCGTCTTTTGTAGAATTCCGTCATTCAAAGCAGATGACGCGGGCATATACTTCTGTACTGCACAGAATCGAATCGGTTCATTATCCATTGGAGGAAGCGTCTCCTGGGACACTAAAGGCAAGTGCAGTAATTATTCACGAAAGCAGTTCGCATCACTGAGTGTGAATCCAATAACAAGGATTTATCTTTGCCAAGAAGTTGCCACAACAGCTGCAGACAATTGTAGCACCAACATGGATCTGCGATGAACAGGCCACATAACATGCTTGCTTCGAATTCTCAAATGCTCTTGGTTCTGAATAGTAGAATTTCTGTGATTAATTGGAATCGGATGCACTCCTTAGCGAAAGTGCCTCGGTGATACTTATCTGCTCTTTACACAGTTAAAGTTTCAGCTGTTTTCTTTTGGTACGGCACCTGCTGACTCAAATACGATAGGAAGGCATTTACATCACATCTGTATTAAGTATGGCGCCTTAGTATGACTAACTAATTATGGTGCTAGCCTTGGTCAAAGTAAAGCTGAATATGGTTGAAGACTGAGGATGTGAACTCAAGCCAAATGGCTTATATGAAGTTTTCGAAAAGAAGTGAAGTTCTCTTGGCTATGGCAATATGCAAACAAATTATCTACCACTACTGCTACTACTACTAATAATAATACACGCACAAACAAAGACGTGCACACACACACTCACACACACACACTCACACACACACAAATACACACACACACACACACACACACATATATATATATATATATATATATATATAGACACAAATACACACACACACACACACACACACACACACATATATATATATAAATATATGTGTCTATATATATATATATATATATGTGTGTGTGTGTGTGTGTGTGTGTGTGTGTGTGTGTGTGTGTGTGTGTGTGTGTGTGTGTGTGTGGTGTGTGTGTGTATACGATGTCTTGGGACAAGATCTCTAGCTATCAAAGTGAGATCGACATATTAGACCGAGTGAATTATAAGTCTTAGTACATCGAAGTAGTGATGGCAAGTGAATAATGCTCTGGCTCATTTGCTATCCGATTTATTCACTGGACATTATCTTAAATAATAGGGATAGCTTATGCAAATCATAAATAGTTTTTATTAGTTTTGCTATGCTGCTAGTGTTGACAGATTTATTTCTTCTGCAGGTGGAGTTGCAATAGTCAACTGGTCACCATTGAAACTATTCATCATAGCCAGTGGTGTGCAACCCAGGAACGGCAACGGCAACTCGTTCCTGCCTGGTACTGAAGCATCAATCACGTGCCGTGTCGTGGGTAGCTCTAACCTTCAGCTTCAGTGGAGAAAAGATGGGCGGCTGCTACCCAGCGACTCTTCAGCTGGCCAGGCTGTGCTCAAGTGAGTCAGTTTCAATTCTAGCAGGCTGCTGCTTCAACGAGACTTCTGAGAATTGAGTCTAAAAGGATTGTCGAGTTCAACTTGGCTTCCCATTAAAAATGGTAAAAGATAATTATAAACTCAGAACAGGATATATAAGAACACGTTTTACATTAAATCATTATAATAATTATAATATAAATTGTCTTGGTATAGCGTAGCTATCTTGAGTAGGGGTCTGACTACGAACTTTGGTAAAGTTGTCAGAACATAATCGGAGGGTAATGACATATTTATGATGAAACTTGTACACGGCAGTAGCAGAGCCGTGCAGCTAAGAAGTAAGACAGTGGGAGCAGTGCCTACAGAACTACTTGTCTTCTCTGATAGGGGTATGAAATTCAGGATGATGTTACTCGTTTCTTCATGGAAGGCATTGAGGTGCAGCACGGAGTTGAGGAACGTGATTCAAGGAAAATCCTCTCTGCCCAAGCCAGAAATCCTTGATCTTGTCTATCTAGTTAACAAAAAGCTAGACACGCAACTGGCTTGATCCTCCGAACAATGATCACTAGATAAGGAGATAACCTTAAAGCTTTTAAGAAGACGATTGATCTTCTACATCAGTGTCTTTGGATTGTGCATCTGTGATTGAACAATTTTAAATGTAAGTTAGTCTTGGCCTCTGGGAGGATTGGTCGGTTCGAGCTACAGTAGCAATTAAATGCCTCACTGTGGTGGACAGTCATTCCTTATCTATCGTACGCATTTCAATCTTGGGCTTAGTAGATCTAGCTATTGCAATGTCATCGGTAAACCATAGGCTCTCAGTGCGAGGAAGCACAGTGCTATTAGTGAGGCTGGCAAACTCATTCACAATGTTGGCTGTGTCGTATTTTAGCCTAAAAATGATGGGAGACCGGAATGGGGATTGAGCAGCAGTGAAAGAGAACATTTTCCGGGGCATAATTCATCTACGTCAAGAGTCTTTTGCGGTTTCGCAATTCACATAAGACTTTGCATGCATATGAATGCACGTACTGCAAGCTGAATGAGATCTACTTGTGGTCAGGTAAGCAAAATTAGATTATAAATGGAAATTATGGCTTTAAGTTATAGAAAAACATTCGGTCGATTGTGTGACTCTTGATGTGAGTAGGGCCATGCACAATAGCCTGAAGAAAACACGAGTCATTCAGTAAACAAAATTCAGTGCTAAAGGGTTGAGAAAGAGTGGCAAAAACTGTCAGTACTTGGATCACTTCAATCGACTAGATCACCGGACTGCTGTGCACTATTGTTCCATCCTGATTAACGGGATTCATTGACGGTTGCTGCGTTTTAGCTGTAGCAAAATCCTAGGACCTTCTCATTACACAGCACCTTGGTTTATAGTAATATTACTAACAATAACAACACAATTGATAAAGTGATCTCAGAGAAATAAATCTCTTTCTAGGCAATTTACATATGCACCAAATGAAGGTTTGGCTTGAAGGAGTTCAGGTGTTCGCCTTTGACGACCGAAGTTGTTGGCTAATCTCGGTGCCGTTGATAGATAGTTTTTTATTCAAGTTCAATACAGTTGAATTATTTAGATAAGGGTATACATGCTGCCGATCACTGCCTATAAATGACCACTGTAATACGCCTTGGGTGCAATCATAAGTGCATCCACTGGACTCTTCTTTAGTTACTGACCAAACCCTCAACTGTTTTGCTGCTTCTGCTGAAGGGGCACTCGTCAGCAGATAGGCCAAGGAATACGTACATACAACCGGAGCTTTACAATATTTTTTAGCCTTAAAGGTATCTCAAAAGGTGACGCGGGTGTCTACATTTGCCAAGCAGTCATTGAAGGATTTGGTGCAATTCTGTCCGACCAGTTCAGAGTGAACGTGCCAGGTAAGACATCAGCATTTATGTAGTCTTGCCTACTTGTCCAAAATTGCAAAGGTTTCGTTGAGCTTTGCACTACCCAAGCTCTTGCTAGCTCTCGATAGTTTCTTGGTATCCTTGGAATAGGTTTGCATTGTGTCCGTTCACGCATTGCTATGAACGACATTAGCTAGCATACGTCGTGGTTAGTTCCATTTGCGGTTCGGTGGACGAAAGACCTATCCTGTTGATAAGCCATAATATTGTTGTCGACTTGCGTGTTCTGCCCCGTTCTTTATGTCCAACCTCTCGTCACCCACAACCTGAACACTGAACCTTTCTTCTATGCTCACTGTAGACAGTTACTCGCCGACCTCAGTGAAGGCGACTGCCATCAGCAGCGATGCGGGCAGTGAGGGTATTTACGTTGGTGGAACGGTCGAACTCAATTGCCAGGCTAACGGAAATCCAGCCCCGAGCATCAACTGGACCAGGATCATTAACAATCAACCGGTAGCACTGCCAACTACTGCTCTCATTAGCAGCAACAAGTTAACGTAAGTATTCCATAAAATCATTTAATTTAGTAGAGGTTGTCAGATGGTGGTAAATGCCATTTGGGAACCATAAGTCTCTCTATCTTCACCTAATTGCCGTCTTCCACTAAAGAAGTAGAAAGGATTTGGTGACACAGCAGCAGTTGGACTCCCTGTTATAGATAGTGAAAGCCTGCATTTCTGAGTGAACGTGAGCGAAATGATAAACAAGTAGGAAACATCATCGACTCTGTAAGAAAAAAAAAACTGCAAACTGCTGCCATCTAATGAACATGTGCAAGTAGGCAAAACGAAGAAGATCACTTCACAAAGACGATACAAAAAATGCAAGATGTGAGATTCGGCAAACAAGCATGTGTCATCAGGTTCTTTAAAAGAAGTATGCTATGACTGCCTCCAGCTTCCAATAGTGATGGAGTTTTAAATCCACATTTTAAACAAGAACTGCTAAAGCAGCAAATCGAAAGTGATACCCAATGCCTGTTGCATACATTTCAGGATACACGTTATTTCTTTTTAGCTAAGTCATCGAATTAATTAGACTCGATGAAGAAGTTTTACTTTTCAAAAGTAATTTTGTATAAGACA